>CP139508.1:17825016-17960866 GCA_021014915.2 Artemisia tridentata subsp. tridentata | reverse complement strand
CGTTTAATGAAACGGTATGTTGTTTAGTATGTGTCGTTTGCATAGTATAAGTACTCATGTAAATACATTTGTAAACCTAACGATTGTATATCAAATAAAAGTCTAGTTTGATTGATTATTGTTCTTATACGATTGTTCACAAAGAGACAGAAGATTAGACAACAATATCCAGTGTATATTGACGATACTACCCCAGATGAACAAATCTTCAACTTCTGGATTAGCCATTCTTCTGACAATCTTGGTGACAGAAAACTTGCTGATGCACAACATCATTCTGCAGATGGTTTCCATTGATCTCGTTGGTGTGAGCTCTTTCGAGGTGGATTTTTCAAATTCAGCTACTAATATAGGAGTTGATAATGGTGGGGATATGTCAAAAGGCGTTAAAGAATTTGACGGGAACAAGAGATTACACACAAGCAATGATTATGTAGTACCTGTAATAATTGATGTTTCAGTTCAGCGGTACACAAAGTTAGTGCGGCTGTACTCGACGGTAAAGACAATTCTTTAGTCATGTTCAGCTCTACTTTTAACTGGTTTCTATTTTTGTAAAAGTTTTTTTTTTTTTTTTTTTTTTTTTTTTTTTTTTTTTTTTTTTTTTTTTTTTCTCAGGTTATACTCTTGAATGAAACATCAGTGCCATTTGAAGTGCGGTTTGATATTCCATTTGGCGTATCGCCTAAGGTAACCATGTGTAGAAAATGCGTTTAGGAAAGTGGCAATTTCAACCATTTACTTATAAATGAATTGATTTAGGATGCTTTTATCTATAAGGGTTTAAATAATAACTTATTAGCTAAATGGTCGAATAGGTTGAAAGTCACTCAAAGTTTTATAGAAGATTGGTTAACATTGTAATAATATTGTTTTTGTACACAATAACTATTAATAATGTTGAAAATGGACAAGTAGTGTTGTGGGTCAACCCAATTGCTTGCTGGTGTGTCGATTTGGTTTGTGTTTTTTTCAAAACAGGTCAAAAAATACTTTTGCTAAAGGGGCAATGGGTCTAACGGGTTTTCATAGTAATTTACACATTAAATATTATATATTTATAAAAGAATTGACAAGAAAAGTGTTCATGGGTCAACTAGATCCGACCTGGTGTGTTTTAATCCGTTCCGAAGTGACCTAATTTTCACCTGTTGCCCGCTCTCCCATTTCGTCATCTCTAGCTTATAATTTTTTAATATTTTCTGTAATGATATTTTTCCTCTTCCCCTACATTTAGCTGAAACAGGGCGCATAAGATGGCGTCCCCTTGGCAGCACTTACCTTTGGAGTGAAGCTCATAGTATCTCTAATATTCTTTCTAATGAAATTAAGATCGGATATTTGCGTTCATTCGCCTGCTATCCTTCTCTTCCGAGTAGTGATCCTTTTAGATGCTGTGTATCCAGTGCATGACATGTGTTTGCCATCTATTGGTAGGATAAACAAAGGATCATCTCATTATATTCATAACGCTTCAATGAAATCAGATGAGAACTGCAAAGGTGACAAGATAGGGAACCAGGATCACTCAAATAAACGTTGCATTCACCTGGTTACATTGAGTAATCCTTTAATTGTGAAAAACTACTTACCAATCACAGTATCTTTGATGATTGAAAATGGTGGAGCAACACGTAGCATGCTGCTTTCAGAGGTTGGTAGCTTGTTAAAAGACATTCACGTTCTTGTTATGTACTTTATCTTTTCATATGATTTAATCTCTTAACTGGTAAAACTTAACAAAAATGTCCTTTTTATATTTAGGGAATTAAGTATGCAAATAAAGTCATATTTTTAAGTTTTATGAACATAAAGGACCTTCAAAAAAAAAACTTTGTTGAGTTTTATAAGTGAAGGATTTCAACAACAACAATACCCAATCCCGCCAGGGCAAGGTATAGGGTTATAAGTGAAGGATTTGATTGCGCAAAATGAAAGTCCAGGTATTTCAGACTTGTGTATGAGTTCAGCAAAAGTATATGTGTTTTTTCGACATTTGTCCTCTTTTGAGGTGCATAGAATTTTTCGACATTTGTCCTCTTTTGAGTTCAGCAAAAGACTTGTGTTTTTCGACTTGTGTATGACCTTCAAAAAAAAAACTTTGTTGAGTTTTATAAGTGAAGGATTTCAACAACAACAATACCCAATCCCGCCAGGGCAAGGTATAGGGTTATAAGTGAAGGATTTGATTGCGCAAAATGAAAGTCCAGGTATTTCAGACTTGTGTATGAGTTCAGCAAAAGTATATTGTGTTTTTCGACATTTGTCCTCTTTTGAGGTGCATAGAATTTTTCGACATTTGTCCTCTTTTGAGTTCAGCAAAAGACTTGTGTTTTTCGACTTGTGTATGACCTTCAAAAAAAAAACTTTGTTGAGTTTTATAAGTGAAGGATTTCAACAACAACAATACCCAATCCCGCCAGGGCAAGGTATAGGGTTATAAGTGAAGGATTTGATTGCGCAAAATGAAAGTCCAGGTATTTCAGACTTGTGTATGAGTTCAGCAAAAGTATATTGTGTTTTTCGACATTTTTCCTCTTTTGAGATGCATAGAATTTTTCGACATTTGTCCTCTTTTGAGTTCAGCAAAAGACTTGTGTTTTTCGACTTGTGTATGACCTTCAAAAAAAAAAAACTTTGTTGAGTTTTATAAGTGAAGGATTTCAACAACAACAATACCCAATCCCGCCAGGGCAAGGTATAGGGTTATAAGTGAAGGATTTGATTGCGCAAAATGAAAGTCCAGGTATTTCAGACTTGTGTATGAGTTCAGCAAAAGTATATTGTGTTTTTCGACATTTGTCCTCTTTTGAGGTGCATAGAATTTATCATGACTACTATTTATCTTGAGCTCGAGCAAGATGTCATCTTGGGTCTGTTTGACTTTTTTAAGAGAGTATCATCAAGGTTCCATAGCAGAGCAATGCCACATTTGGATTCAGCTCTTCATCCTCTGTCCTCAAACTTCAGCGTAAATATCACAAGTAAAGTTTCTGATGTCTATCAGACTGGAAAGACAAATGGGAATCCTATGTTTGTTGACCGTCAAAGACAAAGCCTCCCTTTGCTACCATCAATAGTGCCAATTGGAGCACCTTGGCAGAAAATCTATCTCCTTGCACGAAAACAGAAGAAAATATATGTTGAAGTGATTGAAGTAGCCCCCGTCACTTTAACTCTAAGGTGAAACATTCATTGATTTTTGACATTTATTTTTTAATATGTTGATCCTATATTACAACACACATTCACGCTAATAAAGGGCATAAATGTTAACTTTTGGGCTGAATTTATATTTGCAGCTTTTCAAGCAGTCCTTGGATGCTTAGGAATGGAATACTTACTTCAGGAGAATATCTTATTCATGTGAGGGTGACTACAACTTTGATGTGTTTCTTACTCAATTTGAATTTAGAGCCGGGAATATGTTCTTAAGATCAGATAATAACAGCTACTACTTATTTGGATACTTGTATACAGAGAGGTCTTATGGCTCTTGCGGATGTAGAGGGAGCACGGATTCATCTTAGGCGACTGACGATTTCTCTTCAGTTGGCTAGTTTGGAATCTATTCGAGAGATCTTGATCATACATTATACACGCCAACTTCTTCATGAGATGTATAAGGTTGGAGTTCAGATTCCTTAAGCTTGTGATATTTCTATATTTGATTATTTTCGATGTCCAACTACTTATCTGCTTTTCGGTGGCGCGATATATGTGTTAAACCAATGCTTGTAAAACAATTGCAATATGGGTTCAGGTTTTTGGTTCTGCTGGAGTTATAGGCAATCCCATGGGTTTCGCAAGGAGTGTAGGACTTGGCATTAAAGATTTCCTGTCAGTTCCAGCCAAAAGCTTTATGAAGGTAAATATCATTTTGCTTTCTAGACCTAGCCAAATGTCCAGGGTTCTTATATGTGGCAAAAATGGGCTGTAGTCATGACGGACCTTTTTTGGTTCGAGTTGGGTTGGACCTGAAACTCTTCTTATCCTATGCATTCAGTTTTGATTTTAAATTAACAACTATTTTTACAGAGCCCAGCCTGACTTATCACAGGCATGGCACAAGGAACTACTAGCCTTATCAGTAATACAGTTTATGCCGTAAGTGATGCTGCAACTCAAGTCAGTAGAGCAGCACACAAGGTATTATTTACCGATTTAAATTACTACAGTAGTTACCTTTACCTTTTGAATTCTATCAAGCCAATTACTCCCATCACCAAGTTCGTCTTTTGGCATCAAACTTTCTGTTAACCCCGTGCCACTTTGCTCACCTTCAAAGGTACCGCTGAACTCGCCATCTGAATTTGCAAATGAATTGAAACTGTCACTAGTGTTGCTACAACTATTCTCTCTTTGTAGTTCATCACGTGTACGTTGAATGTTGATGTCTTGTGGTGGTTCGATCATCTCCTTCGGATTATTCTTCTTGTTGTAAAGACGACATAGAACCCAATCATCCAGCTACAATCATCAAAACATACCCATAAAAGATGAAAAACACACCTTAGGTGTAGTGGCATTGGTGTGCTCATTAGAAGTTGCATAATTCGACATTGGAAGTCTATATTCATGCATTATCCAATTCGTCTTGATTCCTTTTACCCCTTTTCCTGCGTAAAAAACCAACGCTTTCTTTATCCCAACTATCACATTCGGGTCGGATTTTGACTTAACAGGTTTATCCGCTCCGGTAGCTTTCCAGTACCCGTTTCTTGTCTCCCGGTTTGGCCTAGAGCCATTAGGATATTTCCTGTCTCTTGGTGTAAAAAAGTACCATTCCTTTGTTCCAAACAGAGCCATTTCTAAACAAATTTAGAAGAAAACTAATTAATCATAACTCGACTAAATTACGAAGTGACACTTGTGCAATGAACCGAGTTGGAGAAAACGTACATCCGCAATGATCGATGGTGGTTGAGCTACATTAACAATGTTCAACTCTGGACAGGCTTTACGAGAAAGGTAATGAACAATTAGCTCCTCGTCTGTCGGGTGAAACCGGAAACCAGGAGGCAAATTTAACTCAGCTTCAGCATCTCCAACTCTTGTCACTGATGTTGATCTCATGTTATACTGCATACTAAAAATAGCTAAAGTTGAGTTAAATAGTTAAATATCTATATAATAACTTTGAAGTGTGAATATATATGGAAATTTTATGAACCACGTAGGAGTGTTTATATATACATGGGTTTGAATTAATATTGGATTCAAAAATGGTGTTTTTTGTTATAGAATATTGAAGGTGACAAAGATATAAACAAGAGTACATATGATGTTTCCATGAAGATTCTAATCACGTGCAAAACAACGTCTTTTTTTTTACTAGTAGAAAAATTCAAGTTTTTATTGACAAAGTTAATAAAGGTTGTTGATACAGTTAACGACAACGACAAATACATGCAATGCTAGACACTTTAATTTGGCTTACACAATGTCACAATCATTGTCAATACGACATGAAGACATCTACTTTATGTCATGTTACCTTGTGTCAACTATGTATGACTAACTATAACAACACATCAACTTTCATGATCTCTCCTTTTTCAAGTTTCCAAATTATTTATCCACATTTTATTTTTAAGTTGTTTCAAGTTAATTGTCCATTACTAAAATGGATAGGAAAATTTGATCACAATTAACACAATACTCTTACTCGAAATGATTATTACAAAAATTAAAAGAAACAACTTTAAGTTCAATTCATGCTAGGTGCAAATAACTTTAAGTGGTCACGTCAACCTTCTAAAAAGGGAGGGTTTTACTTGGTTTGAGTCTGTGTGGCGGTGGATTCAGACCCCATAAATTAATCGGCCAAAATGTCAGAACTTATGGTTGCAAAAGGGAAATATATATATATATATATATATATATATATATATATATATATATATATATATATATATATATATATATATATATATTATATATACTAGACTTCAAAGCCCGCCCAATGGGCGGGCATGACTTGTAATTTCGTTAATTTTAAATCATGCCTTAATTTCGTTACATTTAACATAATAAAGTATAATTACTTTTATACAAAAGCAATAGAACACGGTTTAGTTTTTTGGGTTTAATTGTATGTTATAATTAACTTAAGTAATTATTTTATGTGTAATTTTAGGGATGAAATCTCGTTTATTAGAGCACCTTGAACACTGGCAGTATGATGTTCGGTTACATCAGTAACAATGGCAGTACCATGTTCTGTCCCATCAAAGTTTAAAGGAATATGATTTTTAACCTTCAACACTGGCAGTATCATGTTTTATTACATCACTGACATTGACAGTACCATGTTCTGTCTTACCAGAGTTTAAATGGATATGATTTTTTATTAGTTTGGTTTGTATTTGTTTGTTGATTAGTTCGAGTGTTTTGCTGATATTTGATTTTATTTCATACTCTGGCGGTATGATTTCACGCAAACAAAGTTAATAAACATCTAATGCTTAAGTAGCAAAGTGTCATGTGAAAAGTAATGAGGTTAATTTATTAAAAAATTAGAACATAAGTCTTTATTGTAAATAATCTAAAATGATAACATGAAACTTAAGTATTTATTGTAAATAATCTAAGATGATAACACGGGAAATCGTGTTCCATTTGTTCATAATTCATCTTTGCTGTCATCATCACTGGTTGTTTCATAATCAGTAGATCTGTCATTGATAAAGTTGCTGACATCATCGTCGTTAGAGTCATAACTGACACTATACGCGGCTGAATTTATTTCCCACGTTTCTTCGTCAACATCGCTGATGTGGATGATTCTACCGTGTACTTTTCCATCGATATCAGGCATCTCGTCCCACACGTTATTGTCAACCATGTTAGATTGGTAATCTTCATCATAATCGTCATCAATAGATGTATATCTTGAGTCGCCTATGAAATTATCGACTATAAAATTATATAAACAAACTATTATTTTAAAACATGTTTAACAATTTACAAACACAAATAATAATAAATTTTTTTTAACAAACAACCTGTGGAAGAGTCTTCAACAACAAATTCATCAGGGATAGTATATTTAGGTTTACAATCTCGCGTGGGGTAAGAGGGTTCTTTGAGAGCATTGATATTGACACACATGCCTGTTTCAGATACGTTGTTGTTGTTATCATGTTCATCATCCGTATCTTCATCATATAGCATATAGTTCCGTGAGAAAATGGGTTTCTACATACCAAAAATATAGTTAGTACTTAGCAACAGAGTATCTATTATGTGGACTGTTTGGTTTACCTTATTGTATATGTTAGCTTAATAATGTGGGATTAGCAAGGATGTTTCGTTTAACATATATGTTTTATAGAAATATAATGTACAAACATAAATTATTATTACCAATGGGTTTTTCCCCCCAGGATGATTAGCAGTCATAGTCTCCACACGCTTTGATCGCGTTTTTTTATCATCAATCGAAGTTAGATCTACAACTTTGCTTGCTTGTGGCTTTCCATCATCTGATGAATCCAGGTCAACAATTATGTTGTTGACTATTTTGCCGTTTTTAGCAAGCCTACGGCGTTTGTGTATAGGTGGGAGAGGCTGCAAGTAATGCAAAAGTTGTTAGTTCCCCTGATTAATAAGTATCACATAATATGGATTACAACCATTTTTTATACCTCTTTGTTGTCACGTGTTTTTTGTATTTTTTCATCATCTGATGAAACAACATAAACAATATCGTTGCTAACTAACTTGTTGTCTTTAGTTGGTCTAAACCGTTTATGTGTTGTTTGATCAGCCTGCAACTATTAGATTGATATTTAGATTTTATAATAGTTGAGTTCGACGTAATGAAAATTTAATGAAAATACCTTGTTATCAGTTTGATTTTCATAATAATCAAACTTGCATCCGTTCTTACGGGTCCCGGGTTTCACCTTTGACAATCTCCGATTGTTATGTGTTAAACAAACAACCTAAACAGAGCATCCAAAAATAAAAACCATTAAGTATTTTATGTTTACTACAATGCAAATTACTACGCATTAAAATTTTTATATAATACCTCGTTATTGGTATCATGTAAATCAGCATCTTCATTGAATATTTTGCATACATACGGATCACGTGGTTTTCGCTTATTACAAATTGGAGTAGTTCGATATCCGTTAACACCAACAGCATAAATCTATAAATTTAACATTTATATTTTATTCGTTAAACATAACAAAAACTATTATTAATAATAATAACCTTAGTTATGTTATAATACCTCGTCATCTGATAGGCCAACCTGCAAGTATTATAAAGATAATTAGATCCTGTGATATATTAATGGATATATGCTACATAATTTTAAGTTATAGATATAATCAATTGCTTATCTAAACATGGAAACGTCTCGACCAATAGAATCAACTAACCCTATTGTTTTAAACATGTACCATTGTTCAAGCATTTATTTTAGCTAAAGATTATTGGTAAATAAATATTCGTATATGTAAAACAATTCATGATAATCTTATAAGGTAGTGCCTGTGGGTAGTTTAGAAAAAAAGTACTTAGACATGTTATGAAGGATACCTCTTCATCGTCCAATATATGAACACTGGATATATCTTTTTTGAACAAATCAAATTGTCCATCCTGCATTCATGCTAAACATAATCAGATGATGTGTTTCATATATAATTTAAATAAACAGTTAATTTAGTTATTGTACATCCTCATCATCTGATATGATGATGTTTGGTATATTCTTATCGAGCGAGCCATCGGCTGATGATGGAGGATGGTGGTGACCTATTTTCGGATTACCCTGACAAAATTGTAGTAATTAGTATTTAATTCATCTGATAATTAACAAAACACATTCAACTTAAGATTATGTACCTTGTGTGATCTTCGGTGTGACATTGTTTGTATTTTATGTTCGTAATTTTTGAAGATATATATTCAATATGTGTTAATATATGGCTTTATTTATAGAGTTTGAAGGTGACCATATAATGGAAACCGAAGATTTGTTTCTCATATATTTGTTATAGATAAAGATTACGTTTACAATTTAAACGTTTTCTAGAGTTTACATGATTTATATCATGCTCTAAATACAGATTTGGAAATTCTACAAAATATTTGATTATCATAGCTTTATTGTATATAAAGATTATGTTCGTTTGTGTATGAACATTTAAAAACGTTGTTAGAATTAATGGGGTATAAAAACAATGGACTACGTATATTTAAAGTGACATTGCGTTTTAATATAACTCTTTTGAACTGGTTATAATATCAGTACCAAGTCGGGGACGTAGTAGTACAAAATTAAAATACATGATGGATATAACTCAGCAGTACTACATAGCACATACGTATTGTTTATACCAATACAAAGTACTCTTAAATATATATTTGACCCCCATATAGTGTGAAAGTGGTATATGATCTTAAATATATACACAGAATATTTATACAAAATACATTCTAAACTTAACTTTCAAATCATATTTTCTATAAATTTATCATATTCTTGAAAAAATGATTATAATATGTATATATCATTTTAAAAATTCTTATTATCTTGTGTAGGAAGTTATATACACGAAAATAGGGCAATGAATAAATCATATTCATCCTTCCAAATAGTAATTTTTTTATTTTAATTTTATAGGTAAGTATCGTGTATACATCCTTATCCCGGTTAATATTATTTTTAAACATCACCAATGTTAATACTGCTGGTTACGTTAGTATTGTTGTATTTGAGATAATATAGTGTTATACATGTGGTTATCAATGCAATATTATATTAGTACCGCTTCATATACTTGGTACTGCTATATCATTTTTTCACGTAATGATCAACATTTGCACTGTGGTTACGTTAGTACTGTTGTATTTGAGATAATATAGGGTTATACATGTGGTTATCAATGCAATATTATATTAGTACCGCTACATATACTTGGTACTGCTATATCATTTTTTCACGTAATGATCAACATTTGCACTGGTAGATAAATTAATAAAACTTAATATGAATAAAGCTTAATACGAATATCCACACACATGCAAGTTTGCAATTTGTAATTAAATTGTTCAAAAATATTAAAACACGCTTATGTAAATTAATTGTCTTCTTGCTCCTCTTGATTATTAAGATCATTAGCTGGTGTTTCGTCATCCAGTGTCGCTGGTACACTGTTAACGTTGTCTGTCGTACGCTTGCCTACATCATCAATTTGAATTAAAGTGGCGTTCGTGGCACCAACGCACACTGCTGGAATATCATCCGTTGCGTCTATCGCTTCAACAACATCTTCGTTTGTTGGTTCCTGCTACATGTTGCGAGAAGATGTAAAAGATTAATTTGTATTGTTTGTTACAATTTAACGGTGTTTTTAGAAATTAAAAAATACAATGCACAATACCTCACTAATATCATCAGAATGTGTTTCCGATCCATCATCTGAACACACGGAATTGTTCTCAAAACCTTCGTCTTCCTCGTCGTCATCCTATTTTGATTCATTCATAAGGATTAGCATATACTTGTTTATAAACACAAACCATTGTTAGGTACATTAAAGGAAAAATGAATCAGACCTCTTCTTCTATAAAGCCATTCTTGAAATAGTTGATTATATCAACATCGTCCGTCACTTTCTCCGCTCTATATATATAACTATTGTTGTTGTGATTGAACTCAGAAAATAAAATTTTGAAAAGATACTTCCTCCCAATAATTTGATTAAGTGCATCCGGAAAGTATTCTTCTGTGTTCATGCCTTCGCTCTCCATTATCTCCCACGCTGTTAAATTTGTCATTTTGTGCACACTCTTGTCAAAAATCACGACTTGTGCAGTACCACTATGGTCAAATATGCGCACAATTATTTTGAACCTACATATATAAAATATTTATCACCGAACGCGAAGTATCGAAATATCCACATTATGTATTATATGTTTAAGGACAAATCCAAATAATTATATATATATATATATATATATATATATATATATATATATATATATATATATATATATATATATATATATATATATATATATATATATATATATATAGGTTGTTTTACATACCTGGAAGCAACGGTATATGTTTCTCCATGGTTTTTACAATACCACAACTGTTTCTTATTCCTTGCGCCCGAGTTGCGCTTTGAAACAATTGGTATGAATTAAAAATCTTAATTACGTAACCAAAAATTTAAAAGTCATCTATAAAACTTACTGTCCCAATATTTCACTTTCCCCAGCATCAAGAGGATGTCTATATGACAAAGCTCGTCACGTTTGTTGTCGTAGTCATTCCACATTAATGCCCAATTATCCCAAAAAGTACAATCAATTCTCAGAGATCTGCATAAAATAGGGTACACTCAATATATGATTACAAATGAATACTATTCTATACACGTTATTTTATTTTAAACAAATAATAATTTATAAAATATAGTTACTCGGCATCTTCAACGACAATTGTCCTCCGTAGCTTAGGACCGCCAGAATTGGTCAACGTCACTATTTTCCCAATAGCTACGACTGTACCAACAATATCTGGAAAAACATTTGTTATAAAAATATGCACATAAACATTCAAGTAACACCAACTGTTGTATATAATTTTAAAAAAAACACATACCAACAGAATCATGTTCGTGGTATTCATTATCTGTATCGAGAATACTTGAGAATGGCTCGTTAACGAACCCAACAAAGTTGTCGTCGATGTGATCAATACGGGTAACCTCGGTTCCTTTATAAAAAGATATTCTCCACTGGTTTGGTAACAAAGGTAACCTTCCGGCATTCTCTGCTACTCCAAAATTAGAGATTATGTAACATTGACCTTCTCGTAAAAGAGGTTCAAATTTAAACATAAACTCTTTTTTGACATAGATTTGGATACGGTTCGACTGTACATATAGTTCAAATATCAATTTAACATATATAATAAATATACACAAATATAGGTATTTACTAATTTCATCTGATATACCTCTTCATCCTGGAAAACACAGTCAAGACTGTAAGGATCGTGTTCTTCGTGAAATTTGTGTGAATGCCATACGGAGATGCATCTTCCTTTAATGGCCATGTTCACATTCATCGGACTGACATCTTTAATGAGAGTCATTGTTCTCTCTCTCACCGCTAAAAAAATTAAAAAAATATATATATAGAAAAAGCTGTTTTTTTTTTATATCACATTAAAATGAAATATGTATAATGAATCAATCATTTTAAATAAACCTGGCTTAGGACTTTTAATTGTGGACATACTCTTTCCATTGTTTTTACTTGGATGAGAATTAGATCCTACGAATACACAAAGAAATTATGACAATGTTATTTATATAAAATAAGCAATATGGAACAGACATTATCCAGAATGTTTGTACAAAACCTGAAGGAAATTTTCCATAAGACGATGTATGCATAACGGTTTTTTTGTTCTGATGTGAAGGTGCGTCCGAAGATGTTGATTGGTACCTCAAATCTTTTTGTTGATTTCTAATATAAGCAAATCTTTTAGAATCACCTTTTAAGTTTGTCGCCCCTAGCAACAATAACAAAACAAATTGTTGTATAACATATAACAATAAAGGTGCGGGTTTTTATAAACAAATATTCATACCTGATTGAGATTGAAAGTTGGAAGAATCAATCCTAGAGTTTTCATACGTGGAGTGTGTTTCAAAACAGCTTGATTGACTGGTAGATTTCCTTTTTAATGATTGAACAGCTCCTATTATTCAATGGATATAGATTTACCGCAATTTAGAATGTACAAACATACTTAATGTGTATACTATAATCACAATTTATAATATGAACACGATCAGTTTAGAAACATGTTACCTTCATGAGATGGTTGTGACTCAAAAGATGATGAGACGTGGCCAAATCTGCCCTTTGCAGGTGGTTTAGATGCTGGAACAATTACGATTGTATAAATACAATGTATTACTGTATTAAATAAAAAAATTAATGTTCAATGTACTACCTCTAGCTTTAGCAACGACATCAGAAACAACTGTTCCAGATATACTACGGGTGTATCACTTTGAAATATGGAATTATCCAATTCAGACGAAGAAGATGGCTGAACCAAACCTATATTTCCTACTAATTTAGCAGTTAAAAATTAAGTAACATAATATAAACATCATGTAAAATGTACATAAATAAAATATCAACAAAGTTACTGCAATAAAACATTGATGAAGCTAATACCTGTTGATCGTGTAACAACATCGGAAACATGGTTGGTTGATCTTGTACCTGTTGTATCAAAATTATGATATGGATGATTACCAAATACAGAATCAACAACTTTCAGGGTAAAACAATACAAACTAATATACGATACATGAAAGACATATACAACAACAAAATACCTTGTGAAGGGGTTTTAGGATGAACGTGACTGCCAGAGCCTCTGCTTGTTGTATCTGAAGGTGGATACAAATCATAAACTTATATGGTAAATTAAAACAAATTAATGTAGGATTCACGTTAGGATCTCTGGGAAATAAGAGTTCATTGTTGCTGCCGATAGTGTAAAGTTGGTTCCTGCCGATAGCTTGGTTCCTGCTGAAAGCTCATTGCTGCCGACAGTGTTATCTTGTTCCTGCCGATAGTGTTGTTACTGCGGATAGTATTATTTGTTATCCGTATATTTAGAATGTTTGTTATGATTTATTTTTAGAAGAGATTGTTGTTAATCTCTTTACACGTTTTCTTGTAGAACGGGTTAGGGTTAGGTGATCTTGTTAGTATAAAAGATAAACCCGTCTATGAGTTTATGTACGCCTTGAACATCTTTTAATATTCAATAAACGATTCTTAGTTCAATAGTTTGATCCATAGAGGATCATTGTTCTTTTAGAGTTTTCTTCTTTATAATACTTGCTGTTTAGTTTCCGCATAAACACTTGTATTGCAGAGGTTCTTGTTTATACCAAGCTCAATCAAGCTCAAAGTTCTCGATCCTACAAGTGGTATCAGAGCCTGGTAAGGATCTCTGATAAAGAAGGAAACAGTGTAGAAGTGTCTCTCTCTTGAATCTCTTCACAATGTCCCTATCAGGAGATAATTTTGAATTATGCGCAAGGAGGATTAGGAACTTGTTCCACAATAAGTCCTATGAAGAAAAAGAAAATTTGGAAGAATATGCTCTGTTAGGATTCCCATCTCAGGTACAAAGATGTAACTCAGCATGTCAAGAATTGTACTCAACTCTTAATATTGAATATGATGACATGAAATCCAAGTATAATGAATATTTTATTAAGGTACAGGCTTATGACAAAGCAGTTAAAACATTAGAAAAGCAAAAGGTTTGGTTTCAAAAGAATCAGTTAGCATATGAGGAAAAGATAAAGGTTTTAGAAAGGGACTTGAAAAACACCACTAATGAGCTTAAACATTCTGAGTCTCAAAAGGCTAAGATGATGTTAGAAAAACAGGATGTGCAGACTAAACTAGACAATACCTTGGCTAGGTTTAATAAATGGAAAGATTCATCTAAAAACCTAAACAAGTTAGTTGATAGTTCTATGTCTACGAAAACAAAAAGAGGTTTAGGGTATAGTAACTTGATAGGGCCAAATCAATTTTATGACCCTAATGAGTATAGTGTTTTTAACCCTGAACCTGTAGACTATCAAAAACCTGTTAAATATGTGAAAGAAGGTGGAATGAATGCTGTTTCTCCACCTATAAGAGGAGTTTTTATGCCTTCTCCTGTACACTCTCTCTCTGATATTGACTCAGATGAGTCACAAATAGTTTATGGTAAAAAGTCCAAAGACTTACCTGAATCTAATGATTGTGTCTCTTGTCACACAAGTGACAAATCCTCTGAAGCAGAGTCTAAAGACTTTGTTTCATGTGACTCAAGTGAAAAGTCAACCACACCCAAATATCACAGGTCCTCAAGTTCAACAAATGGTATATCTACTCCCAAATCTGTCTTTTCAGATAACAGCTCATTGAATTCTTTTAAAAACAACTGTGTCTCTAGTTCCACTAGTGATAATGGTGTCCATATTAAGAAAAGCTGTAGTAAAAACAAGGTTGTTAGGAAGAAGACATGTTTTGTGTGTGGTAGTCAATATCATCTTATAAAAGATTGTGATTATCATGAGAAAAGGTTGAATGGTGGGAAACATCAGAACAGATCATTGTGGAAAAATGTTAAACAAATCCCACCATATGTTCCACAAGCAGCAGGAATGAATTTTTATAGGAGTCCTTTTCCTGCTGATAGACCTATTCCTGCTGGTTCCTCTGTTCCTGCTGATTTTCAGGGAACCATTCCTGCTGGTACATCTTCATATTATCACAGGGATTTTTGGCCTGTCTATTCTAATCAAGTCTTTGGAGGGGGAATGGCTTATTCTCCATGGTATCCTTGGTAGTTGTTTTGTTTGGTTGTTCATGTTGTTGTAATTGTGTTTGCTGGTTTATAGGGTAGCTTTAGCCTAAGGGGAGGCTAATGCTTGTAATTTTGTCTTGTTTTTCATTCTTTTAAGTTTTGTTTGTGTTTCTCTAATCTTATCTTGCAGGATTTTCAGTGTCTTTTGTTAGTTAACTTTATTTTGCAGCTTCTTAATGCTTGGATTTAAAGCTTTATACAGCAATTTTCATTCATCATAAGAAAGATCAGTACATTCAGTTGCTGGTTACAAAAGATTTCGAGTTACAAAAGATACTTATCAACATCATTCAAAACATCATTCCACATCATACAAAAGCTACAAAAGATTCCAATCATCCACCATAAATCTACCTAAACCTTACCACCTATTCCATCTTCTCTTTACCCTTACCCATGTTTTCAGGCATGTACCTCTTTCCTCTCTGGCGAATGATCTCTTCATAAACATGGGGGACTGCAAGTGCCAAGATGACTGGCCGTGGTTGTCTTTGTTCAGGGGATGGCTTTGAAGAGCTTGAGGTAGTTGACCTCTGATGAGTTCTGGATCGTGTCCTTGAAGATGGATGGATTGGTTGTGAAGTAGGGATACCTGCTTGTTGAGTTGGTTGGGTTGGTTGTGGTTTTGGGTTGCTTGATTGTGAAGCTGGCTGGGTTGGCTTGGGAGTGGTTCTGGTGAGATTCTTCCTTTGTCTTGGATCTTTGCCTTCACGTTGTCGATTGTGTCGACTTCTAGGGTTTGGTTTTTCTCGGCTTGAACCTTCTTGATGTTTAGCCTTGCCTTTTGGTACCGGTACTTTATAAAAAGCTGCAGTTGCTCTCTCCATCTCTTCAGCAAGCAGAGCTTCAGTTTCCTTCATCTGTCTTCTGTCCTCATCTGTTAAAGGAAAATTGGGAGGGAAAGTCTCCCATTCGCCCTGGTAATACACCAAAGACTTCAACTCTGATGAATCTTCATCATCAGAGCTAAAGTACTCAAAAGAAGAAGGAGTAGAAGGAAGAGGATCAGATGAATCCTCCTCAACCTTGGCCTTACCTTTGGTTCTAGAGGATGATGCTGTTTTGGGGAAGTAGTTGTTCCATCCTGAGTCACTAGAGGAGGATGAATCTGATGAGATTTCGATGATTAGATGTTTGGATGAACTCATTCTGTGGTTTGATTTTTGGTGATTTAGTTTGATTTGTGGTAATAAAGAGTTTTGTGATGATAAAGTTATGTGATCTGAGGGTTATATAACGATATGGAGATTAGTGCAAAATTTATTGATGGTTGGTATTGAGAGTTAATTCGGGTAAGTTATTCTTAATGACAAAGTTCGGAAGGTTGACTTTGGTCAAACCACCTCATTCCTGCCGACTGGTCAAACCTCCTATTGCTGCCGAATGACCAAGTGTTACTGCCGAAAGGTCAAACTTTCTTAAGTTAATTGATCAATGTTACGTGCAATAAATAGCAGCAATTTAAAGTGATATTTTTGGAAACTCAACATATAATTGCACATCTCTCATCTCTATTTCTTAGAAACCTATCAAACCCTAATCTTCTCATTTCAAACCCTAAATCATTCCTTCAATACAATGACAACTCTTCGTTACAAAGATGATCATAACAAGGTTGCTTATTTGGAATCATCTTCAAAAAGTGCTGGTTATGATGAAGTGCTGGAATTTCTTCGTGGGTCATCTATTTGTTATGCGCTCACATATTGCCCAGTAACGGTATATGATTCTTTGGTCAAACAGTTTTGGAGAACAGCTAAAGTAAGACATGTTGTGGGAAGGGAAAATGATATTGTTGCTACCATCGATAATCAAGAAGTGGTTATTACTGAGGAGTTGATTCGAGTTCAGCTTCAATTTCCTGAGGAACAAGGAGAATATGATCTTCCAAGGCAAGACATTCTTGATGGTATGGCAGCTATAGGGTATCCTGTTGCTGGAAGTTGCACCTTCTTGAAAAGTAGGTTGTCTCCTCAATGGAGGTTTTTGATTCATACTTTACTCCAGTGTCTTAGTGTTAAGTCAGGTGGTTGGGATCAATGTCCAAGTCCTATTGCATCTGGTTTAGTCTGTTTGTCTCAGGGTAGGATCTTTAATTGGGCAAAATATATTTTTGAGGGAATGATTGAGAATCTAAGTAATGGTAAAAACAGCTTTTTGATGTACCCTAGATTTCTTCAAATCATCTTAGGTGTACAGACCATTAATACATCCCCTAAGATTATAAATAGGTTGACTGCCAAAATGTTTGCCCTGATGAAGATGAACTTTACTGGCCAACATTTGCCTTTGTTGCCTCATATGTTACACCACCCTGATCCTGCTGATATCCCTGATCCTGCCGACAATGCTGATCCTGCTGATAATATCCCACCATCACCTAATGCACCTGAGCAAGAGACTTCAGTTGATGCTGCTGCATCTGCATCTATTGCTGCTGATGATCCATTACCACCTTCACCCAGACCAGTGACACCTACACCTGAGACTAATGACAATGTTGAATTCAATGAGCAGCCCATCTCAGCTGATACACCTATTGTCCAGCCATCTCCTTTAGAGGATTTACCTTCTTCTTCAAGGTTTTCATCACCTAGTCCTACTAGGCAGCCAGTTAGTTCTGACATCAATGCAGGGGAGGGATTTAATGTTTCTCCACCCAGAGTCAGTGAAGTTCCTAATACTTCAAGTGTTCCTGCTGGTGGAACTGATGATGCTGTTGATCTCACCTCTATGTCTCAGCTACTTGAAAGATCTGTGAAGAAAATTGAGGCATTGGAGTCAGAACTTAATGAGACAAAAAGGATTTTTGGTGAGAAAGTGGAGAGCTTGGAAAAGGAGCTCAGGGATTCTAATGAAGCATTTAGTAGAACTATCCAAGAACTAAATGATAAGATCAGCATATTGGAGGGTAGTCAAATGCAAAAGAAAAGAAAGGTTATTCTTTCTGAGTCTGAGGAAGATCAGGATGATATGATATTTGATGGGCTTAATGTTCTAGCATCTGTTTCTCTTGATGGTGCAAATACTGTAGTTCCTACAACTTCTGAGCACAACATCACTCCTCAAGCACAGGTCTCCACTGAAGCAAGGACCATTGCTACTGATGTCGCCATTGCTGCTGATGTGTCTGCTGTTACTGCTAATGTTGAAAATATTTCTTCTGCATCTAAGGATCCTGTTACTGCTGTTGGAAGTTCATCTGTTGCTGCTGAAAGTAACATCATTCCTCCTGAAGCAACTGAAAATGATGAAGAGATAGCTGCAAAGGTGCATGAACAGGAAGTTGCTGCTGAAGAAGCTAGATTAGCTCAGCTTGCTCAAGATGAAGAGCTTGCAAGACAATTGTCTGTTGATGAGAAAAATGTTGCTGGGATTATAAATAACCCAAGTTCAGATGATCCTTCTTCAGAAGTGTTTAGTGCACAAGTTGAATATTTGTTGAACACTGACATGATTATTAGAGCTCATGGATTTATGGTTCTTCAAATGTCTGAATTGGATTCAGATACAAGGTCAGATTTGCTCAAGGCATTCATCTTGAAGAAACAAAGAGCAACCACTTGGAATGAATTGATGCACAGGATCAAGGAAAGACAAAGGTTAGGATATAAGATGCCAACAAACAGAGATAATATCAATTTTATGAAGGTGTATCTAAGGAATGAAGCTAACTACAAGATCAGTGATTTCAAAGGTTGGCCTGAAGGTGCAATTCAAAAATTGTTCCTTGATACTTATGCAAAGCTCAACTCTTTAGTAGACACTGATATTCCACAAAGCAGGAAAAGAGCATCTTCATCTTTGGAGTCTGATGTTGCAAAGAGAATGAAGTCTGGAGAAGGCTCTAAGGATGATTCATTCATTGCTCCAAGTTCTACTGATGATGCATCTGAGGTACCACAAGAAGATCTTGATCCTGCTGATCTTCCTACTGCTAATGCTTCTATCTCTGCTGAGCCTTCTGTGTCTATTCCTATTATTCGATATGGTCTAAGATCAAGGCAGAAGAGTCATTCTTTCCACTCTTCTTCTGTGGATATTCTTGAAGTGGATGATCATGATTTGATTGAGGTTGCTTCTGAAAGTGATTCAGAAGGTGACTCCATTCAGTCTTGGGGTCATATTGCTCATTGGGAGATTAGATCTACTTCAGATGGTGATGTAAATGTTTGGTTTTCTCTTGATGGGACAGTCAAGTTCTTTACATTTCTAAGGGAGATCTTGGATAAGGTTGAAAGACAAGATTTGGAGCGTCTGTATGAGATTGTGGATAATCATTATCAATCTAATACTCCAACTGGTAATGGTTTGCTGCTTTGGGGAGACTTACAAGTCTTGATGAATAAATTGGATGGAGACAAGGCTAAACTAGTGTGGGGTAATCAATCATCCTGGAGAGTCTTCTCTTGGAAATTATATCCTTATTCCAATGTTCATGTTGTGGAACTCACCTCTGGCAAGTTCCTCACTATGTTTGTGGATATTGCTTATCCTTTAACTGAAGGAGTGTTAAAGAGAATGCTAACACAGAAGGTCAAAGTTCCTAAGCATGCAATAGGAAATGATCTAACCACAGCTGAACAATTGGTTAAATTCATCAAGGATAAAATTGCAGCTAAGGGATCATCAGCTTAAGGGGAGGATTGCAGCTTAAGGGGAGGAATGAAGCTTAAGGGGAGGATTCTTGTTGTTGTTGTAAAGTTTCTATCTTTCTTTCTTATTTTTTTTATTTTTCTTTTGGTGTGTTTTTGTTTGTGTTTTCTTAGTTTAAAAAAAAAAAAAAAAAAAAAAAAAAAAAAAAAATCTTTGTATATTTTTGTGTATTAATAAGTTGGTTTTGAGCAACACCTTGCAGGTACAGTGTTGGTGTTTACACCTGCACAATAAATGGTGCTCAACTCACCATGTCTTGCAGACAAGAAAGAGTTGACTCACCATGAGGGTACGGCTCTGGTGTGATTATCAAATCCGTTGATAGCTGTAATAGCTTGCTCAAAGCTATAGGGTACTTCAACTCACCCATGATTTGTTTCTGAGAGTTGAAAATGGTTCTCAATTCACCATGGATGTAACCCTGTATGGGATCCAAAGGATTGGCTAGTCCACAAAAGTATGGTTTGTGGTAAAGACACTTGGTATCCATATTTGGTATTCAATTCACCAAGGTTCAGTTGAAACCAAAGAATTGGCTAGTCCTGAGCAAACGGCTACAGGTAAAGACAAGTCAAATCCGTTTTTAGTTGCTGATTTGCTAATAAATCAGATGGTTATCAATGTACCATGGTCTAACACACCTAAACATTGGCTACTCCAGTAGTGATGGCTATTGGTAAAGAGACATCAAATCCATTAATTTTCAATGATTCACCTCTCACAGGAGTTAACACACCTGGATGTGATGAGAATAGTATGAAACTTAAAGTGATTTGATGTACATATTGTCATAAGTAGCAGTCAAGTTCAAGTGAATGTCATGGTGACCAGTATACATGTTTTGAAGAAGATTTCTTATTCCTGCTGAACTATTGAAGTTGCTGCTGGATGCTATAGAGGTTGAAATCTTGCAGGATTATGGATGTTGCTGCTGGTTACTAATTATTGCTGCTGCTAAGTCGCAGTCCTCAAGCCTGAGAAGTTGAAAGCTTTATCACAAGGGAATCTTGCAGGTTAACCTAGTCAACCTCAAGATTAGGGGAGGATTGTTAGGATCTCTGGGAAATAAGAGTTCATTGTTGCTGCCGATAGTGTAAAGTTGGTTCCTGCCGATAGCTTGGTTCCTGCTGAAAGCTCATTGCTGCCGACAGTGTTATCTTGTTCCTGCCGATAGTGTTGTTACTGCGGATAGTATTATTTGTTATCCGTATATTTAGAATGTTTGTTATGATTTATTTTTAGAAGAGATTGTTGTTAATCTCTTTACACGTTTTCTTGTAGAACGGGTTAGGGTTAGGTGATCTTGTTAGTATAAAAGATAAACCCGTCTATGAGTTTATGTACGCCTTGAACATCTTTTAATATTCAATAAACGATTCTTAGTTCAATAGTTTGATCCATAGAGGATCATTGTTCTTTTAGAGTTTTCTTCTTTATAATACTTGCTGTTTAGTTTCCGCATAAACACTTGTATTGCAGAGGTTCTTGTTTATACCAAGCTCAATCAAGCTCAAAGTTCTCGATCCTACAAGGATTCACGAAAACCTATATAAGAATAGAATACCTTGTGAAGAGGCTTTAGTATGTTTCTTCTGTATGGTATTGCTTGTATTTGCATCAGGAACTATAATCAATATATAAAGACGTTCATATAATAAAGCATTAGATTGATCCAACAACAACATAAATAAGATTATAACAAATTTACGAATAAATTATTCGTTAAAAAACATTCATGTGTTAAAACATCAAATTATTTACATAACATATGCTATCCTCATTAATGTATTACTTATATTGTTAATCTATATTAATAGTTTTTAATATTGTAATTTTTATGTTGTTGCTGTATAATCAAGCTAATATTTACATGCACCATCGTTTATTAACAAACAATACAAACACACATAAGCAGTATCAAATATATCGAGCAATACAAACACACATAAGCAGTATCAAGTATCTCCAGCAGTACAAACACACATAAGCAGTATCATGTACATCGAGCAGTACTTATATTGTTAATTTATATTAATAGTTTTTAATAAGGCATTAGATTGATCCAACAACAACATAAATAAGATTATAACAAATTTACGAATAAATTATTCGTTAAAAAACATTCATGTGTTAAAACATCAGATTATTTACATAACATATGCTATCCTCATTAATGTATTACTTATATTGTTAATTTATATTAATAGTTTTTAATATTGTAATTTTTATGTTGTTGCTGTATAATCAAGCTAATATTTACATGCACCATCGTTTATTAACAAACAATACAAACACACATAAGCAGTATCAAATATATCGAGCAATACAAACACACATAAGCAGTATCAAGTATCTCCAGCAGTACAAACACACATAAGCAGTATCATGTACATCGAGCAGTACTACCAATAGAGTCTGGCAGTGCTAGCAAACTAATGATTAAATTACATTCTAATGATTAAATTACATGTAAAAAACATACCTCCCAAAGAAGCACTCATGTTCTTCTTGTCAGTTCCTTTTGCAAGCCTTGCAGAGTGTCTTTGGCCGTGCATAATGGCTATATTATTATCAATAGAGTTTATTCTTTTTTTGAGTTTATAAAAAACGTTATAATATGAGGTATATATATGATGTATATATGATGTATATATAGTGATAGGGTAGAACTCTGATCTTAAATATGGGAACAAAAGATTTATACAAAATACATTCCAAACTTATCTTTCAAACTATATCCTCTACAAATTAAAATTAAACATATCTTTTAAAAAAATCCGGGATACATGTTTAGAAAATACATATACCATTCCAAATATTCCGCCTAAATATTCCGCCTGGTAATCAAAGAAGAAGATTATAGTTATTTTTTGTGCGAGTTATATCACAAAATATAACTTGGTCTAATGGTAACATTGACGTATAATTAAGCTATGTAAACAAACCAAGTTCGAATATTTAGAATCCTTTTTAAAATTTCGGAATTAAAAGTCAACATACGTGTGCCGGTATCAATGTATATACCTTTTCCGGAAATCCAACAATTGTGGCACATCCCTGTTTATGAATATTCTTGTGCCAAACAAAGCATTATGTATTGATGGCTTATCTGTGTTGCACAACAAATATAGACACTTTTAAAATCTATTAATATGAATTAAAAATCTTAATTACGTAACCAAAAATTTAAAAGTCATCTATAAAACTTACTGTCCCAATATTTCACTTTCCCCAGCATCAAGAGGATGTCTATATGACAAAGCTCGTCACGTTTGTTGTCGTAGTCATTCCACATTAATGCCCAATTATCCCAAAAAGTACAATCAATTCTCAGAGATCTGCATAAAATAGGGTACACTCAATATATGATTACAAATGAATACTATTCTATACACGTTATTTTATTTTAAACAAATAATAATTTATAAAATATAGTTACTCGGCATCTTCAACGACAATTGTCCTCCGTAGCTTAGGACCGCCAGAATTGGTCAACGTCACTATTTTCCCAATAGCTACGACTGTACCAACAATATCTGGAAAAACATTTGTTATAAAAATATGCACATAAACATTCAAGTAACACCAACTGTTATAAAAATATGCACATAAACATTCAAGTAACACCAACTGTTGTATATAATTTTAAAAAAAACACATACCAACACAATCATGTTCGTGGTATTCATTATCTGTATCGAGAATACTTGAGAATGGCTCGTTAACGAACCCAACAAAGTTGTCGTCGATGTGATCAATACGGGTAACCTCGGTTCCTTTATAAAAAGATATTCTCCACTGGTTTGGTAACAAAGGTAACCTTCCGGCATTCTCTGCTACTCCAAAATTAGAGATTATGTAACATTGACCTTCTCGTAAAAGAGGTTCAAATTTAAACATAAACTCTTTTTTGACATAGATTTGGATACGGTTCGACTGTACATATAGTTCAAATATCAATTTAACATATATAATAAATATACACAAATATAGGTATTTACTAATTTCATCTGATATACCTCTTCATCCTGGAAAACACAGTCAAGACTGTAAGGATCGTGTTCTTCGTGAAATTTGTGTGAATGCCATACGGAGATGCATCTTCCTTTAATGGCCATGTTCACATTCATCGGACTGACATCTTTAATGAGAGTCATTGTTCTCTCTCTCACCGCTAAAAAAATTAAAAAAATATATATATAGAAAAAGCTGTTTTTTTTTTATATCACATTAAAATGAAATATGTATAATGAATCAATCATTTTAAATAAACCTGGCTTAGGACTTTTAATTGTGGACATACTCTTTCCATTGTTTTTACTTGGATGAGAATTAGATCCTACGAATACACAAAGAAATTATGACAATGTTATTTATATAAAATAAGCAATATGGAACAGACATTATCCAGAATGTTTGTACAAAACCTGAAGGAAATTTTCCATAAGACGATGTATGCATAACGGTTTTTTTTGTTCCGATGTGAAGGTGCGTCCGAAGATGTTGATTGGTACCTCAAATCTTTTTGTTGATTTCTAATATAAGCAAATCTTTTAGAATCACCTTTTGAGTTTGTCGCCCCTAGCAACAATAACAAAACAAATTGTTGTATAACATATAACAATAAAGGTGCGGGTTTTTATAAACAAATATTCATACCTGATTGAGATTGAAAGTTGGAAGAATCAATCCTAGAGTTTTCATACGTGGAGTGTGTTTCAAAACAGCTTGATTGACTGGTAGATTTCCTTTTTAATGATTGAACAGCTCCTATTATTCAATGGATATAGATTTACCGCAATTTAGAATGTACAAACATACTTAATGTGTATACTATAATCACAATTTATAATATGAACACGATCAGTTTAGAAACATGTTACCTTCATGAGATGGTTGTGACTCAAAAGATGATGAGACGTGGCCAAATCTGCCCTTTGCAGGTGGTTTAGATGCTGGAACAATTACGATTGTATAAATACAATGTATTACTGTATTAAATAAAAAAATTAATGTTCAATGTACTACCTCTAGCTTTAGCAACGACATCAGAAACAACTGTTCCAGATATACTACGGGGTGTATCACTTTGAAATATGGAATTATCCAATTCAGACGAAGAAGATGGCTGAACCAAACCTATATTTCCTACTAATTTAGCAGTTAAAAATTAAGTAACATAATATAAACATCATGTAAAATGTACATAAATAAAATATCAACAAAGTTACTGCAATAAAACATTGATGAAGCTAATACCTGTTGATCGTGTAACAACATCGGAAACATGGTTGGTTGATCTTGTACCTGTTGTATCAAAATTATGATATGGATGATTACCAAATACAGAATCAACAACTTTCAGGGTAAAACAATACAAACTAATATACGATACATGAAAGACATATACAACAACAAAATACCTTGTGAAGGGGTTTTAGGATGAACGTGACTGCCAGAGCCTCTGCTTGTTGTATCTGAAGGTGGATACAAATCATAAACTTATATGGTAAATTAAAACAAATTAATGTAGGATTCACGAAAACCTATATAAGAATAGAATACCTTGTGAAGAGGCTTTAGTATGTTTCTTCTGTATGGTATTGCTTGTATTTGCATCAGGAACTATAATCAATATATAAAGACGTTCATATAATAAAGCATTAGATTGATCCAACAACAACATAAATAAGATTATAACAAATTTACGAATAAATTATTCGTTAAAAAACATTCATGTGTTAAAACATCAAATTATTTACATAACATATGCTATCCTCATTAATGTATTACTTATATTGTTAATCTATATTAATAGTTTTTAATATTGTAATTTTTATGTTGTTGCTGTATAATCAAGCTAATATTTACATGCACCATCGTTTATTAACAAACAATACAAACACACATAAGCAGTATCAAATATATCGAGCAATACAAACACACATAAGCAGTATCAAGTATCTCCAGCAGTACAAACACACATAAGCAGTATCATGTACATCGAGCAGTACTTATATTGTTAATTTATATTAATAGTTTTTAATAAGGCATTAGATTGATCCAACAACAACATAAATAAGATTATAACAAATTTACGAATAAATTATTCGTTAAAAAACATTCATGTGTTAAAACATCAGATTATTTACATAACATATGCTATCCTCATTAATGTATTACTTATATTGTTAATTTATATTAATAGTTTTTAATATTGTAATTTTTATGTTGTTGCTGTATAATCAAGCTAATATTTACATGCACCATCGTTTATTAACAAACAATACAAACACACATAAGCAGTATCAAATATATCGAGCAATACAAACACACATAACCAGTATCAAGTATCTCCAGCAGTACAAACACACATAAGCAGTATCATGTACATCGAGCAGTACTACCAATAGAGTCTGGCAGTGCTAGCAAACTAATGATTAAATTACATTCTAATGATTAAATTACATGTAAAAAACATACCTCCCAAAGAAGCACTCATGTTCTTCTTGTCAGTTCCTTTTGCAAGCCTTGCAGAGTGTCTTTGGCCGTGCATAATGGCTATATTATTATCAATAGAGTTTATTCTTTTTTTGAGTTTATAAAAAACGTTATAATATGAGGTATATATATGATGTATATATGATGTATATATAGTGATAGGGTAGAACTCTGATCTTAAATATGGGAACAAAAGATTTATACAAAATACATTCCAAACTTATCTTTCAAACTATATCCTCTACAAATTAAAATTAAACATATCTTTTAAAAAAATCCGGGATACATGTTTAGAAAATACATATACCATTCCAAAAATTCCGCCTGGTAATCAAAGAAGAAGATTATAGTTATTTTTTGTGCGAGTTATATCACAAAATATAACTTGGTCTAATGGTAACATTGACGTATACTTAAGCTATGTAAACAACCCAAGTTCGAATATTTAGAATCCTTTTTAAAATTTCGGAATTAAAAGTCAACATACGAATTTTGTTCAGTCAAACTTTGCTTAGGTGGACTGCTTAGGTGGAATAAGAGCATGATTACTCATCAATCCAGCGCTTATTCATCAATCATGCATTTGATGACGTCGTACGCATCCTGTTATATATAATATGTAGATATATATATATATATATATATATATATAATATATATATATATATATATATATATATATATATATAGTGAGACTTTCTTGCGAGAACCATTTTATCTGCGAGAACTGAGAGAACCACCAAAAACATACATGCACGCCTTCAATAATTGTATTTTTGCACATATGTTCTAAAAACAACATATATGTTTTTAAAAAAACATAGTTGTTCTAAAGAATTTGATAAGAAATTGGAAATACAACATTTTTCTTTGAAGGTGTGCATGTATGTTCTTATAAGGCGTGCAACGACAATATTGCGGCCTTGTGTAAGATTTTTGTGAAAAAAGAAGATGAGTTCATGATGATATTGAAGAACATAGGTGGATACTTACGATTATTGATGATTTGCATGTATTTTTATTTTATTTTAAAAGGCGTGCATGTATGTTTTTTGTGGTTCTCTCAGTTCTTGCAGATAAAATGGTTCTCGTAAGAAAGTCCCCCTATATATATATATATATATATATATATATATATATATATATATATATATATATATATATATATATATATATATATATATATATATATATATATATATTCTAATA
This sequence comes from Artemisia tridentata subsp. tridentata, assembly GCA_021014915.2. Classification (NCBI taxonomy): domain Eukaryota; kingdom Viridiplantae; phylum Streptophyta; class Magnoliopsida; order Asterales; family Asteraceae; genus Artemisia; species Artemisia tridentata. The sequence continues at coordinate 17,933,058 of CP139508.1, read as the reverse complement.
TACAGTAGTTGAAAAATACGGTAAATGCCCCTCTAAAAAAGTCATACTCAAATTCTAAGATGTCTACATTTGTCATTTCATCTAACAATTTAAATTAAACCAATAATTAAGGAAAGTTAATATTTTTTTCAAAAGCTTATAAAGAAAGCTTCTAAATTTTCGGTCCAGTCTAACCCATTTTCATCCGGATCATATTCATGAATCGTTTCATTTAATCGGTTCTTTTTGTTTAGTGGTACATGAATAAGGGTTAATGAGAGATTAGTGATGCTGATGACACACCGATTAATCTATAATCAGGTAAGTGTTTTTGTTTTGATTACAAATGTGCGATTTATTGTTAATATGACTGAGTGTTTTTCATTTTGCATTTGTAGGTTTTCATTCAAGCTATTTTGATGTGGACGGAAATCAACATCTCGGTTTGATTAATCAAAGGTATGTTCTTCAATGAATGAATCAAATTTATATTAATTACCGGCTTATTGATTAATGGATTGATTTTTTTTTTTTTTTTTTTTTTTTTTTTTTTTTTTTTTTGGTAAAGATTAAATCTTTATGGTGGGTTTTAAGTTTTTAAAGGCAAACAAAGAAATTTTGATCAATTTTGAAGGTTGTTTGTTATAAAGGTATGTATTTTTTTCCAACGACAAGTTCAAATATTTGTGGAAACTATTTAATGAAAGAGCTTATGTGCATAAGATTTTGTGGATTTGTTAAGGTAGATGGTCTATGGTCACTATGTAGTTAAATTTGCGCAGTTTATTGTAGTTGTACTGACTTTTAGCTACTCAGGGTTAGTTGAAATGATGTTATGTCTTATTGTGTAGATTTCTTGATATTAGATGCTGTATGTTCATCTAATAATGTAATTTGCGCGATATTGTTGTTTTGTTAAGATAATTTAAGATTAGATGATGTATGTTTACTATCAAGCTTAATCCGCGCGATTTAATTGTTTTTGTTGTTATTTTATCTGAAGTGACTAAGGGGGTGTTTGGGATTGCTAATCTTTTCTTCTTTTATAATTATGTACTTACGTAACTTTTTATCTGAAGTGACTATAAGTGACAGGGGGTGTTTGGCATTACTTATTTTTCTCTTTTTATGCTCATGAACCTATTTTTCGATAAGAACCAATCATGGGTTGATTCAGCAATATATTCTCTTTGTTCGTGTTCATCATCACCGTCAGGAATACACTGTAGTCAACCCCTTATTTTCGTGAAATTTAAAACCCAGTCAAATTTAAGCTGTTGAATTTGATTTTGATTTGATTCAGTTTTCATTATTTTCATAAAATCTCAGATTTTGATTTGATTCAGTTTTCGTTATTTTCCTAAAATCAATTTTGGGCTTTGATTGATCTCAAGCTTTTTTTTATTGCAGGCACTTTTTACAATGCGTGAAACTAGATCGAGTAGTCTCCAATGATCAGGTAATTGTTTCAATTGGTTTTGATATTATGATCCAACTTTTTTTTCTTAAATTTTGAGTTTGAAATTTAGGAATCTGATTTTGATTATAGAATTGTAATTCTTATGGAAACTTGATTATGTTTTGTAAAAGTGAGATTTTTAATCTCATATCATCAATGTTTTCTTTAACCCTTTTAGTTCTGTAAATCCCATTGTCGCCATTATTGAGACATATATAAGAGTTAACCCTTTGATTACTATAACTTAGTTCTAATCAACTAAAGTTTTCTTAGTATGTCATGCAATTATATTTGTTGAACAATGTTTCGTGTCGATGCTTAATGTGGCTAACTTATCCAATCAAATATGCAGATCTGAAGAGGTGTGGAAGCTGCAGACTTACACTGAACTATTTGACCGCATATCAAGAGAGACAACATATCTAAAGAGGAGGACTTGGTTAAACTTCCAAGATAGAGGTATGTTGTAGAATTGACCAATTTAAAAGTAATTTTAGCTCCTTTTGGTCAGGTGGGATGGTCAACAAGTTGAATTTCGTAAGTAAGTAGTTAGTATTTCAAAGGTTATTAGATAGCATATATGACTACAAGAAATAATGGTGCTCGGTCTGTTTGTTTTTAAACTACTTTTTTACCCACTTCATGGTTAAAGATAATACATACATAACCAGAACTGATCAAATTTAGAAGTAAATGGGCCAAGATTTCCATCTCTACATGGCATGACCATCCTTCCAATTTGCACAAAAAACAAGGTACACAATTGAATCTATGTCACATTCATAAATTATTGTGAATTTGCAGGCTATTTTTAACAATTAATTTGTGTGCTAAATTTTCTGTTATAATGATGTTTACCATCCTAAATATGATGTTTATGCTCGAAAAACTGCAGATATATTGTCTGTATTGTGTTTAGGAACTATGAAAGTATAAGAACTAATTTTGCATCCTTTGCTTTTAATGACCTGTCAAATATTGTCATGAAGTCTTTGAAATAACAGGTCATGACCATTTACATGTAATTTATAACTAATTACATCATTTCTTCATTGTAACGGGTTATGAGTGGTACACTAATGTATCTTATACTAAACCACTTTATGGTTTATGCTTATTCCATTTGCGTTAACCATATCATCTTTGAATCATTACTCCCAAATTTCAATTATATATGACATTGTTTGTTTTCAGAAGTATATTGGAAGAGTTTTGATTTTGAAGTATATTTAGTGGTTATTTTAAACTTTCAAGAGTCTTTCATGTGATTGTGATCCGGTAACCAAATCCACGAGTTATTGAACAACTAAGCTCTAATTAAACACCTTAGAATTTACCAATATTTCAGGTTGTTTGTTGACTTCTAACTGTTGGTCGGTTTTATATACAAACTTATTTGTGTTAATAGCCTCATTTAGATATCCATGCATCACTAAAATGTGTAAAAGCTACATGCTATAATCCTTTTATTTTTTTCGGATTCCCAATAACTTAATTCCTTTGCCGCGTATCAGAAACCATCGAAAGGGATTGCTTATCAAAATTGTACTTGGGACTGTTTGGGATTGCTTATTACTTGCTAAATGAAAATGATTGTCTACTACTGATCAGGAAGGGGAAACTATCAAGATGATATAAAATTTGCTTACCACTTTGGTTTAACTGGTGCGTCTTTCACTCTTTCTTGCTTATATCTCCGTCTCGATGAATGATTCTCAAGAGGTTTGATGTTTTTCAATGTAAAGGTCTTAATAAATGTAAATAAAACTTCTACATAAGTCGGAGTATGCTCATAGTTTAATACTTTTAGTTAATGAATAAGTTTTAGGTGAGAAAGTGTATTACAAACTTATTTATTTATTTATGTCAGCTCAACAATTTCGAGCACAATTATTGCAACAAGTTCGTCTGTTGTTGCGTTCATCAACATAGCTTCCTTTTTAGCATAACAACCAAAAGAAATGTGCACTATAATTGTTTCTTTAGTTTCCACTAAAAGTTTTTCTTTTGTTAGTTTTTCATAACCCTTGATTCATATATTTGAGAAGTGTACATACCTTTGAATTTACATGCTTTGCATACAACTTGTTAATAGAATTAAGTTGTTGAAATAGATGTAATCTACTGATTGCTTTAAAGCTTTTTAGTTTGTAGAAGTTTCATCTTCTAATTGTGTTTTTTCGCTAATTACTTTTATGTTCCATGTAAAGTTTATTTTTCTCATCACCAGTCACCATTCATAAAAATTGTAGGAAATATGCATGGTGTTTGATTTATTTTTTTAGTTTTTGTCCCCTCTATTTTACAATGTGCTATTATGTGATTTCAGATTTCGGACCTTATGAGACAAATGCAGTCCGATTGGCCAACATTAGCGTACCCAAGCAACGATCGGTTAACATTTTGGGGCCATGAGTTGGACAAGCATGGCACGTGCTCTGAGTTGGTACTCGATCAACATGGTTATTTCTCGACTGCTCTTAATCTCAAAACTGAAATAGACATTCTTAAAGCTCTCCAAAATGCAGGCACAACTAATAATAAATTGTAGTTAAAACTTAAAACATACTATATTTTTGTTGTTCCAAAGTTCACAATGCTGTGTTCCAAAGTTTACAATTTTGTGGTATTTCACAAACGGCTTAGTGGTTGTTCAAGCTTTTGCTTGAGGTTAATGTGGTAGTTCAGCCACATTCCAGTGTATTTATTTTTTGTGCTTAATTTATTTTACCTGGGTAAACCCCTTTACCCGAAAAAAAATGATTCAACTAAATGGTCAAATGTATGGTCTGAGTAGCATAAAAGGTGCGATCAAAGGAGCGAGTGGGTATACTCCATGGATCGAGTGCAATCAGGACGAGTCTGGTAATGGTCAATTGTACCAAATATATCTGTGTGTGGACTCATCGGCTTCGAGCTTGATTGAATGTCCTGTTTTTCCTCATGGAATTTGTGTTTCATCCATTGAGTTCCCTTCGTTGTAAATTAAAAGTCTTCGGTTAATTACTTGATGTACGAACTAACGAATATGTTTGTTTCTAATATAACTTCTATTAAATTGTACTCCCTTCGTCCCAAAATTCTTATCCTCCGACAAAAAACACAGTTTAAGAAAAACATAATTATTATTTCTTTCTCTCTTACTTTTTGCAGAATGACAGTTTTACCCTTAATTAATTAATTAATGTATTCTTTAAAGTTTGTAAATATTAACTTCAACCAAGTGTAATATGGTAAACCCAATCAAATTTTTCTACCTATTTTTAGTAGTGGACAATTAAATTGGGATTTCCCAAAAAGGAAATGTGGACTATAAATTTGGGATGGAGAGAGTGTATGATTTTAAAGAATATGCTTAAGTTTACCATGTTTTTTCTAAGACATTTGATCTTCTATATCGACTAGATTTGGATAGTGTCGTGTCTTGACTCTCAAGTACATGAGTCCTAATTGCAGTATACTACTTTAGTGGCAGATCATGCAAATCTCCTAAACCTTTCTTCCTTGAATTGAGGTCTTCCTTTTCGTGACATACCAATGCAAAACTTGTGCCAACATTACATAATGCGTAGACAAGTTAAAAAATCATAGAAATTAAAAAATTATGGTCAAGTATAGACAAGGCAAATCAGCCGTTCCAAAAAAAAGTATAGACAAGGCATTACGCTATTTCAACTATCTCCATATGAGAGGATCTCAATCTATCTCCATAGTATAGTTCTTGAAACACAGTTGCAAACACCTTCCCTGTATATCATCATTAGTTTATTATTATTATTATTATTATTATTATTATTATTATTATTATTATTATTATTATTATTATTATTATTATTATTATTATTATTATTATTATTATTATTATTTTTGCAAATATTTTCTTTGAGCAAAGAAGCTAATTGGGTGTTTATTTAGGTGCTTAACAACTTTTTAAAAGTGCTTAATAGCGTATCTTAAATTGAAAAGCTATTAAGCACTTTGAAGGTGCTTAGTTAAGCTTATGTCAAAGGGCTTTTATCATTTTTGGAAGGGAATACGCTAATAATCATAATCTCTTTAATTTGAAATTTATGGATACGCATAAACTATTAAGCATAATCTTTGCCCAAACAACCCATATAAGATCAATTGCTAACGAACAATGAACAAACTACATGGGTACCCGTTTCGGAAGGCACGAAAGTTGTTAATATATAATGAGAGAAATTATTTAGGTTATATGAATCTAATTACATGTTCTTTGATAATGTAGGAGAAGAAGTTTCACAGTTGGCTGGAAAATGCAACATAATAGATTATTAATCAGCTTGAAGTTTTTGTTCTTTTCAATAACTTGAAAGTGAAGGTCTGTGAATTATAATAACTTAAAGTTTTTGACAATGGGTAATGAATACATCTGCCATGTTTAGAAACCAGTATGAAAAAATAACATAGCTACTCGAATAATTTATTGAAGATAAGCTTAAAAAAATTATAAATATAGTATGTTTACTTATATTATCTGAAAATAATTAGAAATTTGTAGTAGAAAGTTTACAAGAATGACACAAAAACATTGCACCACTTCCCTCTTTCCGATTCATGTGCTTTGATAAATCGAATTTAAATAAAATAAATATTAATCAGCTTGAATTTAGAGGTTCATCATCACATTGTCTGAATTGTTTGTCTGTTTTTGTGAGGGGTTGTCTATAGCTTGTGTACTCGGGTGTTGACCAAGTATTTGTGCATAAATTAGTGTAAATTGTCTTAAAGTCGATGAACTTTGGCTAATTAGTCTTTATTTTTGGTAAATATTCTGTATTGATAAATAAAAAGATCAACATAAGTTTTTGAAGGGAGCTCATATTGAGGCAAAGTTGCAAGTTAAGAAGGAAAAGTCGTAGACGGGGAGTGGACCAATTATGACATTGCTAAAGTGGAGGTAGTTATGATTTTATTTTGGATTGCATGTCTTAAAGAAGAAAACATATATCATCTTTTGATTTTACTATTCATTATACTCGATTGATAGTAAAACTTAATTATGATTAATTAGTAATTATTCATTTAAAGATATATTAATATTTTCATGGTCATTACATTGTTTTGCAAATTCACTTGATCTACATGACAAAAAAGGGGGCTACTGAAATATTGTGCTGTTGCGTAAGGTAAAACTTATTGAGGTGATTTAAATTTATATTGTTTAGAGAGGATCTTAATTGAGGTGATAAAAAATGACATTCATTCATTGCTTCTATTAGAAATTTAAAGTCAGTTATGCTATGTTTGATCCATACAAGTCTATATATAATTATAATATTTTGTGAACTTACTAAAGTATTATTTTACAGTTAATGGTATTGTCGTGGAAGGATTTTATGTTGCAGTCTCTTACGTGTAGACTAGGCAGGTATAGTTCAAACCCATATCCAAACCCACTTTTACCCGTAACTTCCCTTGAACCCGTCTAGCCGCCTCCAAATATGCCCTAACTGTCCCGAGATGCTGTTTCCCTTATCCATTTCAAGTACATTTTTTAAACTAATTTCTTTGTTGTTTTACGGTTGGTGAATAAAATAATTTTTGTAATCTACTAAGGGGCTGCTTGGTATGGGGTAAAGGGGGTGGGGAATGGGTAAGGAATTCAAAAGGGCCCACTTGGGGGAAAAAATGATGCTTGGTTCACTTGTTCAAAGGTATTGATTACCCAGTACTGGGTAATCAACCATTATAGAGTAAATTGGGGGGGGTAAGGTAATGATTACCCACCTCACCCATTCATTTGCATTCCCTTACCCTTTCCCTTTCCCCTATACTTACCAAGCGGGCCCTAAGTATGGTTTTCAAATTGGTGTATTTTGGCTTTTTATTATATTTTAATTGTTTGACGGGTTAAACTAAAAAAGATAACTCCAATCGATCGTTATTAAGTAAATTGGTTCAAAGTATAAACAACAAAATCTATATATTTAGTTTTTAACAGTTCATTTATACACTAAATAAATCAAGATCTATATTCAAACTCTTAAATTTACAACTATTTTGAACTTATAAAAACAAAGACTTGCATGAAATAAGCGAATCAAGTAACCATCTACAAAGGTTATTCAAAAATACATTTTTTTGCTGATGTTTGTTATTTCAACGTTATAAACACACATACCTTATGAAATCTTTGCGTCGTTTATGATCAAAAATGAAGGACAAAACCACAAAAATGATATCTTATGAAATCTTTACGTCGTTTGAGATCAAGAAGGTAGAACAAAACAAGTTGGTGTATGTTATGGGATATGTGATAAACACAAATAGCTTATGAAAGAATATGGAAAATATGGGGGATATATGATAACTGAAAAGTCTTGATATATTGTTTGTTTTTTGTGGTACAAATTTTGTTATTTATTTGTATCATAATGTAGCAAATATTAAATTCCTTTTATGGTGTTTCAAAAATTTAATTGTATCATAATATAACATTAATATTTTCTATTCATACATCTAATATATCATTTATTCAAATAATATCACAAATCGATATCTTATATAAACACTATTCAACGGTTTTAAATTTATTCCCGTGAATTTCACGGGTTAATAAACTAGTATATATATATATATATATATATATATATATATATATATATATATATATATATATATATATATATATATATATATATTAGTTAGTTAAGTGTAATATTGTTATTTTATAAAAAGTAAGCAAAAATAACTAGTACGGTGTATTAGTTGTACTTTAAACCGTGTAATTTGTTTTATAATTCAATCGTGACCATTGCCAACTCTTTTTACCCAAATATATTACCTCCGCAAGTATACCTTTTCTTAAAAATATAAACAGAAAAATGTCAAAATATATCTGCAAAGTAAATTCAAATATATAGAATTTGATTTAGCATTACTTTTTTAAATATTAATATATTATCAACATAAAAATATTTGGTCAAACTAAAATATTTGCATGATTTGGTTAAGGGAGGTGATTCGCACACCAACTTTTTTTTATTCTTGCACCACACTCTGTGCATTACATTGTTGTACTGTGTACTCTTTGTGCATTACAGTGTTGTACAAAAATGTGTTGAAAGGTGGAGTGGTATGAGATGGTGGTAAAGGAGAGGGTAAAAGCTATAGAATACCATCCTACTTTCAAAAAAGTACCATCTTGAACCATTTACTTTTATATTGCTGACTTTACCAACGAACTTTCAAATTTTAATTCGACTTGAACCATTTCTTTAGACCGTTAGAATTCATGTGGCAACGTTAGTCCTATTAGTCAACGAACGTTTGCAAAGTTAGTCCTTTTATACTAACGATGTCAACGAACGTTTGCAAAGTTAGTCCTTTTATACTAACGATTGTTTTTAATTAACTAAAAATTTGGAAAAAAATTTAAAAAAATTCGAAAATTTTTTAAAAATTCAAAAAATTTATAAAAATTCGAAAAAACTTATAAAATTTTGAAAAAAATTTAAAAAAATTCGAAAAACTTTTAAAAATTCAAAAAATCTATATAAGTTCAAAAAACTTATAAAATTTCGAAAAAAATTTTAAAAAATTCGAAAAATTTATAAAAATTCGAAAAAAATTTAAAAAAATTCGAAAAATTTATAAAAATTCAAAAAAATTTTAAAAATTCAAAAAATTTATAAAAATTCAAAAAACTTATAAAATTTCGAAAAATTTTTAAAAATTCAAAAAAATTTTAAAAATTCGAAAAACTTTATAAAAATATCGAAAAATTTAATAAAATTTTATAAAAATGTTATAAACTTTCGAAATTCGAAAAATTTTATAAAAATTTCGAAATTTTTTATAAAATTTTATAAAATTTAAAAAATTCGAAAATTTTATATAATTTTATAAAATTTTATAAAATTATTATAAAATTTTAATTTTATAAAATTTTTTGAAATTTTTATAAAATTTTATAAAATCTTTCGAATTTTTAAAATTTTATAAAAACTTTCGAAATTTTTATAAAATTTTATAAAAAATTTCGAAATTTTTATAAAATTTTTCGAATTTCGAAATTTTATAAAATTTTTATAAAATTTTTTAAAATTATAAAAATTCCAAAATTTAATAAAATTTTATAAAATTTTTTGAAATTTTTATAAAATTTTTCGAAAATTTTATAAAATTTTTCGAAATTTTTCGAAAATTTTATAAAAATTTTCGAATTTTTAAATTTTTTTTGAATTTTTAAAAATTTTTCGAAATTTTATAAGTTTTTTCGAATTTTTATAAATTTTTTGAATTTTTAAAAAATTTCGAATTTTTTTAAATTTTTTTCTAAATTTTTCGTTAATTAAAAACAATCGTTAGTATAAAAGGACTAACTTTGCAAACGTTCGTTGACATCGTTAGTATAAAAGGACTAACTTTGCAAACGTTCGTTGACTAATAGGACTAACGTTGCCACATGAATTCTAACGGTCTAAAGAAATGGTTCAAGTCGAATTAAAATTTGAAAGTTCGTTGGTAAAGTCAGCAATAAAAAAGTAAATGGTTCAAGATGGTACTTTTTTGAAAGTAGGATGGTATTCTATAGCTTTTACCCTAAAGGAGAGAAAGTTGATGTGGCGCTGATATGGAAGGTGTAGTGGTGTGAGTGTTTGGGGTAGCTTAAACAAAGTCACCTCATTCATAACCATAATCTGCTGCGCAGATTCTTTCTCCTCATTTTCTACTCTTTTGATTATTTCTCTCAAATATAATCTTCACAAACATTTGTGTATTACTGCAATCTTTTGTTGGTTATTAATAAAACAGGCAACACAGATCTTGCATTTAGTTGCTGCTCCCAAGTTTATTCGAAAAGCTAGCATCGATAAAACAAAATGAGCATAGAAGACATTGTCATGGACTTCGAAATTGAGTTCACGGAGAACATGTACTAGAATTACATCGATCCCGACCGGAGGGTTGCAAGAAACAACCGTCGCAGAAGAGCCCGTCATGTGACAAAGCTGACAGTATCGATCATGATCTAGGGTTATATATCTCGTATACCTCTTTATAGCCAACCTTAGTTTTGTTTAAACTAAGGTAGAGGTTGAAACACTAGATATAACATCTATGTATGTCAGATACGACTCGAATGATAGTGTAATAACTGAAGCAGGAAATACTACCCTTCGAGTTACCTTCAAGGTAAATGGTCACTTTATACCGACCCCGGAGTTTGTAACTTTCAATTCAAGTACAATTGGGATCCTTGATCGATCACCCAATTAGTATGTTCTTCCATAGTACATTTAAGATGTCTCAGAATGGGGACCAACTTATGGTAGCAAACTTTGAGTCTCATCCAACCCAATTACCACAAGAACAACTCAAGCTTTTCCACAAGTACTTAAAAGAAAGAAAAATGGCGGTTAGACTCGGTGTGGGCTTCATGTGGAAACTAGACACAAGGATGTTCCTTATTTTTCCTACTCATCACCAGCATATAGATATAAATGATGAAGTGTCGAGCAAATAAATGTAGGGGATAAACAGAATAAACAAACACAACCGGATATTATTTGAATCTCTCAAAGGCGTATGAACACTTTCAGATCGAATCAATTCGGTGGTTCTCCCGAATTATTCAATCGGATACAATTCAGAGATTGAGAACGTTTTGAATGTTTATGTTTGAGATTGATGAACCAGAGAGAATAATAATGACCAAAGAAAAACATAATATTTGTCAGGGATTAGGGCTCTGCCCCTTGGACCCTGCCAGGGGCTGCTGCCCCTTGGACCCTACTCCCAGGGGCGCTGCCCCCGGACCCCGTCCCTTAGAGGCTTCGCCCTTAAGATCATAATAAATTCAAATAGGCGTGCACTCCGCACCTCCAAGCCTAAATGATGTCTTATTATGAATAATTTGGTCAAACAAGTTAATCCAATTACACTAAAATATCCAACATTCCTCCCTTATTTTAGTGCAATCCTTGATTAACTAAAACAAGTTATCTCAAACAATCAAACTTTTGCATAAATGAAATATCGTGACGATTGAATTTCACATTAGTACATTACACATTCCAAATATTCGAATACCAGGGTGTCGCTTAGGATTGAACCCTGGGAATTCATTATGAATACACGAAGATAATGTACACAAAAGTTTACATACATAGTAGTTCTATCTTGACACATGTTTTACTAGCCTATGTCCTTTTCCTTCATAAGCATGTCAAAGCCAAGTCCCAGCTTCTTGAAGCGGCTAAACTTCATGCTCATATAGGTGGCTCTTTTAGTCTTGCACCTGCAATGCAATTTGTCAAAAGAGTTATTAAGAATATATCCATTCAACCTCCCTAACTTGCATGTATGAACACATACCTTGGGATGATTCTTCTAATGTGTTCCAATCTCTAAATATTAAGCCTTCCACATTGAATTCAGCACCTAGCGTCATACTAGGTGGGAATTGGGTATCAGAGATTTCTGGTGGACTTTATTTAATGTATTTTTATATGATTTTACATTAATATGCTTCAACTCCAAATAATTCGCCAAACAGCTTTATAAAAATATAAGCTTCAACTTTCGGCTTATAATATAAGCTCCAGCTCCAGCCCCAGCCCCAGCCCCAAACATACCCAATTGTGTTATTAAAAGTAAGTTGTGTTTAAGTGAATTGTGAATTGTTAATATTTTTTATGATGATGAATTATAGCATGCGGAAAATGTCTAGCATAAGTAATGTGTGATGGTGCAAAACAATGTGCAATGTTTGTGTTTTTTATTGTTGTTGTGGTGAATGTAGTAGATAGATAGATAAGGAGTGTGAGCTTGTTTAATTTATGCGTGGTAATTAATACGGAGTAGCTAGAGGTGGCAAAACGGGCGGGCCGGGCGGGCATGGGCACGGGCTAGAATGGGCACGGGCTTAAATGGGCACGGGCTAAACGGGCACATGTTATACAAATCGTTTTATAGAAGACCAAAAATGACGAAATAAATTCCTTAAACGTAATACCCCAGTTTAGCGATTTGGTAGAGCTCGGCTACTGCCTCTGAGCCCATGTTGGACGCCTACACCGACTCAGAGCCGGAGGAGGAGGAGATCCCCATCTTTCAGGTCAACCATCTTGACGATGACCTCGGCGACGGCGAGGTTGTCGACATTGCTATTCTAGAGGTCGCCTCCTCGGTGGTCCTCTATTGTCGAATAACTTTTTTTTCCTTTCTTTTCCCCTTATCTTCATAAACAATTAATATGCTAATTATGATTATAATAACAATGTTATTACAAGAATAATCTAACTATTCGAATAAAATTGATTTAGGTGGTATGCACCGACTTCTGACCCGTTTTGAGCCGATTCCTTTTTTGCTTGATTTATAAGTTGACCCGTTTAAGATAAAACACAACCAAGACAGTATTTACTTGTATAATTCTTGATTTACTACTGAACTTTTGATAGGAGCAACTCGAAGAACATATCAATGACGGACCGTCTAAGAAGTTCACCTAGATTCAAGAGAGCCAAGGTCACTGCATCACAACAGCTGGGGGATACAGAAAGCGAGTCTGTGGACTTTGTTCCTGACCTCAATATAAGAATGCAGGCCGAGTTTGGCCGTATTCTTGCACACCTTTGTGGCCAGCATGGGTTGTCTGCGAACGAGATAACTCTATTTTCAAGATACTTGGAGCACAACCATTTGGAAAGTCTAGTTTTTTTTTTTAATATAAAAGGGCATCAGGAGAGGATCAATTTTATAAGAGAGCTTGATCTGACTCCTTATGAGTATAATCCAAATGGCGGTGCGTATCCAAATCAATGATGTACGTTCATTTGCTCTTTAAGCCCCTCAGATGGTATTACTTGTTTATGTGATTTGATGATAAAAGATTTAAATTATATTGGTATATTGCTAGAATGCGATTAAGAGCTGAAATTGATACGTTGATTGGTTTTAATAAGCTTGATTAGAAATTTCAAGCAATTTTTGCATAATATGATAAAATGAGTTCATGAGATCATTTGGCTAGATAATGAGCTAAGTTATGATGATGCAAGGAGCTTGTAATATTGGTTTTGTTGGATCAAAATGTATGTTTAGATTGAAAAACGGACTAAATGAGTTAAATGGTATTAAAAAGGCATGAATTGAGTTATAAACGAGTAGATGAATTAAATAAACCATTTGGCATGCATTAAAAGTATCCGTTTGGTGAATGGGCTAAGTTTGACTCAAACGGGTCAAACAAGTCGTAACCAATCACTAATTTATATGAAAACGTGATTATGTAGACAACCCAAATGGTTTATTTTCAGCTCAAGCTGCACCAAAACCTCCTCCAGCCATGTATTCAGCTATTGAGGGGATGAAAGTTGGTGGAAAGGTAAACTTCAGTTATTTTAATTATCAAAATAATTCTCTCTTCTATTTAAGAAAATATCGTATATTCATATTGTTTTGTTGCACAGAGGAGGGTGATAGTTCCTCCAGAGGCAGGGTATGGTAAAAAGGGACAAAATGAAATTCCGGTATGCCATTCTTGCTAGTCATCTTTCTTTGCTTATGCTACAAAAAAAAAAGGTTGTGTTTTTAGTGAAATTCCAATGTTTGTTCACATAAGAGTTTTGTAATGGCTTTCTTGGTTGCTTTTTGTACATTTTCACGTCTACTCTAAAACCTTAAGAAAACTGATATACAATAGAGATCCCTTTTTAGTTTTACCCTCATGTTAACCTTTCTTCTAGTGAATTAAATTGGCATTCTTGAACTTAGGTTGACGTAGAAAGTAGACCTTTTTGTTGAGTTGATGAAAAACCAACTTTCAATGCCCATTGTCTCATGTTTCCAACATGGTGGTTTTGCAGCCGAATAAAACGTTTGAGTTGAACCTTGAGTTATTCGACCTGAAGGAAAGTAGCTTGTTTCTGGAGATTTCATCAACTTGAATAAGTTTGCAAATGATACGAGTAAAAAAAACTCCTTTATCATGCCCACTGTTGAGATCGAATGGCACTAGAAGAAAGATAATAATATAGATAGGGAATGAGAAGAAAGATAGATGGAGAGGAAAGATGTGTGGTGGCAGTAGAGAATATAAACTGGAAATGTGTATGTATTAGATTGAGAGAGAATACAAGTTACACACACACACTCTCTCTAAAGCAAACTTTGCTAAATGAGAGAGTGTTTTGCTTATATGTGTTGGCTGCCATCCAAAGGCTTTGGATGGGCTTTTGTTTGGACCATGATGTGGGCTAATATATGCACTACACATATACATTTAAGCTACTAAAAAAAACTAATGCTACTAGCCCACATGTAAAATACATATTATACATGACACTTAATGTTCTAAGCTACAAATGACCATCACTTCCTAAATAGCATAAATTCAATGCTAACAATCTCCCCCTAAGGGATGGTCATTTCAATGATGCTCCCGTGATTGGTCTTTTGTATTTGATGTCTTGAACTTTGTGTGTCAATGTATAATAGACTTGATTCATTGTTCCTTCATGCTCTGTGATCTTCAAAGTATTGACTTTGGATGTTCTTGCCTTGATCTACTTCTTCTGATCAGATGCGTCTACGTTGTAGATGATGATGATGAATGGACTTTCGTCGGTACCTGCATAAGACAGTTAGCACTAAATCGTCCAGCGCTTATAGGTTTAGATTTCGAGATCGTTATCAGCATAGTGTGAAAACTTTCTCTAATCTTAACCAAGGCCGTTGAGAGCCTCTGAAGTATACCGAAGTATCACTTCAAGACTGTAGACCTTTTGAAGCGAGTAACCATCATGTCATAAGGCAAGATCCTTAGATCTCATTAAGACTCATACAACTTGTATCCTTTTGATGAACACAAGTGTATTGCATAGGAAGTGTTCCTAAGAGATCTTTGATGAATCTCATGTCTCTAGACTCAATAATGTGCGTTTTGGTTTTAGTCGACGGAGGCATGGAGCAGAGTGCCACCTTTTCAATATCAACACATCTCGGAATGAGAGGCCGATAGATTATGTAGTGTTCTCCGTGAGAAATGAAACATATATCTTTTAAGAGATATCTGAGTGGCTGAGAGGGGTTGTGCATCGCGTCACTGGGTCCATGACGTCTTGTCTTTAATACCAGTATCACATTAGTGAGTACCGATAGCAGATGTATTGACCCGGTTTCTGACCTAAGTTTTCATGGAGGGCTATATCTTTTCACCCTTACAAAAACTTTTCTTTTTCATTCTTCAACCCCTTCTTTCTCCTTTCTCATTATACTCCTTTTTTTCAATCTTACCTAAGGACTTCTAATTCTAATCTATTGGAATTGTCCTTGGGTAGATCCCTCCGGTTCTGGCGGATCATTGGACATAACCTAACCATAATCATCTTATAACTCCATGATTATCCTAGGTTTGTTGATCACTTGCCATAAAACCATTTGAGAAAATCTCTCAAAGTGTTCATGAATAAAACACATTTTGTTAATACTTCAAGAGTTTTGCATTTTCTGAAATACTCCCCCTTCACATGTGCATATGAGATTTAAGAAAGAATTGCACATGATGGGTAGAGTTCGCACTTTTTGAACTGATCGATTTTCAATTAATATGACCATTGCGAGACACGTTTACATCACTAGTTAGACTAGCTTAAAGTTATTACCCGTCCCGGTCATATCAAAAGATCATCTCTCGAATTGGTACATTCTACTCAGACAAGTCCTTTGCGAGACACGTTTACATCAATGGATAACTATCTTGAAATTATTACCCGTCCCGGACTAGTCTTTTCGATTACTGACATTTCTCTTTCGTCAATTCGAGGGTTCATGCCGAGTCTTTTTTGAAGAACTCTTTTTGAGATTCCTTTTTGATCACATTTTAATCACGTCTTCTCCCCCTCAAAAATAGCATGCAGTGATATTTTTGATATCAACTGATTAAAATGTAACTTTTTGGAGAGATAGACGGATTTTAGCATGAAATTGGAACATTTTTGTTTTTCTACTCCCCCTTAAACAAAGCATATGGTTAAACATTTTAGTTTAAAAGCAGTTTTAAGGGTTTAGGAGGGAGTTATCTTGAGCACTTTATGAAAGATTTGGAAAAATCTTATTGAAAAAATCTTGAAGAAAATGTGCTCAAGATAGAGAAGATTTTGAAAATCTTTGAAGATATGTAAGGAGAAATATCTTCATTTGTTTTTAGGATAAGTGTTAGAAAAAGAAATTGGTTTTGCACAACACTTTCCTTTCTTTGAAAAAACGGGTTATGCACTGTTATGGGTACATAAGCCATTAAATTAAGCTCGGGTTCCGTACTGAAATGCACGAAAGCCATCTGATTAGAAATTTTAGAAACGACATGTTTTAGAAAAACATAAAAAATAACTCTCGCTCAAGCATCTGTACATGCCCGTATCATTGTTGAATGACATTTCTAAGTACGTACAGAATATTGATTATACGAGAGACATGTCGGAGAAGAATATTTTTGGATTTTTGTGATTTTATATTGTTTTTGTATTTTTTGAAAATTTTCATTTTTGTATATTCTTTTTGATGTTTTCAAAAAATGTATATGCACAAAGAATGATTAAGTATGAACAAGTAAAAGTGGAGTTAAGAGTGGATGTAGACCAGGATTTCCAAATGCGATGTTGGCATAAAGGTCTTCTCTTCCACATTCAGCGAGTGAACTCTCAACACTTTCACGAGTACCTGCAATCACAGATTCCACAAAAGAAGAATATGCACAAATAATAGTGTTAGAAGAACATGAATCATCACATTGAGGGTGTCCACTATCAACGGTTGTAGTGGTTTCTACATCCTTATCCTGATGATTTTCACTATTACTTGTTGTGGTGCAGCTATCAAGAATCTTTCCTGTGGGAATCCATCTAAGACCAACTGTTTTAAAAACTTTTCCCGTGGGAATCCACCTAGGGCAAGATCTAGGAGTTGTTTCCTTTTCAGATGCAGCGGAAGTCTCATTATCAGAAACACTCGGTCCTGTAGAGATCCACCTAGTTGGTTTCTTCGCCTTTTGCTTTTTATCAACGGGCTTGTTTCTTTTTGGTGTCTTAGTGGATTGTGCCTTAGCACTTGCATTTGCTTTCTTGATATATTGTGCAACACATGCATCATGATTAGCTGAAACGACACATTTTTGACATGTAGGACAAACAAATTCAACATTCTTGTTTAAAACAGCAACCTTAACTTTGTCACTACAGTCATTTGAAGCTTGTTTCTGGTTCGAAGAGGAATTTGAGTTCATAGTGTTGGATTCTACGTGAATAACATTTTCTTTTTCGCAACTACTCTTAGATGCAAGCCAATCCCTAGTCTTTAGTTGAATGATCCTAGGTAGTGGTTTACTACTACTAGCAGTGCTTTGTAATGTTGTAGAATTCATCACTCTAGGTTTTGTGCCTAAAATTCCATCTTGTCGAACCTGTGCCTTTTGCCTGGCTGTTTCTAGGTAGTGATTGTGGACCGTTTTGTTTGAACCAACTGATTCCTTAACTGTTTGAGTGGTCACATTCGGTGAGCAATTCCTAGAAAGGCCAGGTGCTTTCACTTTTGGTGTTTTAGGCAAGGGTGTTGGAGTGACTGGTTTTGTCAAATCACTTGTCACATCAACTGTTGGAACCGTTTGAGAAATTGACATTTTTGGTTGTTCCGAAGTTGATGGTTTTGCAAACTTAGTTTCCTCACCCTGCCTTTTTTGACTTTCAAGCTGAGACTTCAAAAGATCAATTTGTTCTTTCAGTTGTTTGTAAGAACGCTCATACGACAGTTTGTCATACTTGCATTCTTCCTTTTTTTGATCAAGTTGTTTAAAATATGTGACATTTTGTTTTTCAATCTTAGCAAGCGCATTTTCATATTTTAAAACAAGTTCAGAAGTCTCAGCTCAGAGTCTTTCATCATCCTCAACAGAATATGTTTGGTAAATAATGGACATTGTATCGGTCGATAGAGCTTCCAAAGAGAGAGAGAGTCATTTTGCTTTTCCAAAACTTTTATGTGTTCCAAGTATTCATTAGCTTCCTTCACTAAGGATTTGTGGTCCTTAACAAATTCTGCCGGCTCTTTTAAAAGATTATTTTCCACATTTTGAACAACCGCATAGATTGCAGAAATATGTGGATTAATTTCCCTTTCAAAAATCTTTTTCAGTTCATCCTGAACACCTGAAAACCATTCAAACTTTTGATTGTTTATTTTGGAAGCCACAATACGTTGAAGTTTTTTAATTCTCTATTTAAGATCGACCAAATATAGTCTAGCTGCACTTGCATCATAAGTGTTTTTAGATGCCATTTGTTCGATGTTAGGCTGATGTTTTGAAACAGCTTTTTGTCTTGTTGATGCGCGTGATGTGTCGTTGCGGTTTAGCAGTTTTAATGCCTACTCAAGTTTTAAATTTATATTTAGCCGACTTATCAATAACACACACACTTAACGAGCAGTGTACCCGGTCAGTATGAAGATAATGGTAAGTAGAGTGTCGATCACTAAGAGTGGAACGTATAATCTCGTTAATCTAATCAGTATTTTAATATCCTAACGCAAGGGGGTTTCAGCCTGAGAGACTGGCACAGTTTTGTTTGCAATTAAATAATAAAATAAACAAATAGGCACGAATCAGCAAGTAGCACACACGTACACAGATAGATACTAGAGACAATAAGAGGGCTGTCCTTATGATTAAGTAGATTGTCACTTGTTTTATTGATAGCTTTATATGAAGTGTATGTAATTAACCCTTTCTCGTTGGTCCTATTCTTATCGGCGAGTAAACCCTTAATGACGACTTATGTCTAAAAGTTATTCCTAAGTGATCAATTTAGAAACAACCGTGGGAGCCACACCTTGTCCCGCAGTCGGGTGCCCGCAAGCCACTAATAAACACAGAGGTGGTCAATGCACTAATAAGTAGTAACCAAAGACATCAACATATAAACTTTAATTGATGGGAAAGCAAGTATTAAAGGGAGTGCAATCTTTCCGTTGTCACATTACACAAGCCACCAATCCTGATGAATTAAAGTTTGCTAAAACAATAAAACAAAACTACTTAATGAATTAAATACATGCAGCACCTTCTTACAGCTCTTGTATCTTCGATTTGGGTGTGTCTTGTGCTGCCTACTTGACTGAATTCGTCCTTCTCTTCTGTTCGGTCTTTAGGTTTTCGAACTTCCGACTCTCCGAATCTCTCTGGTCTACGGGGTATTTATAGTTTGTGTCTGAGGGAAGATGCGGCGCATCTACTTAAGTAGATGCGGCGCATGTACTTAACTTCGCGTGGGGTCCAAGATTATAATATTCAGGAATATTCGTACACCGCCAGAAGATGCGGCGTAACTCCATGATTAGATGCGGCGCATGTCCTCTTGTATCTTGGATCGTATCTGGTGACATCTTGATATAGATGCGGCGCATGTTGATAGTGAGATGCGGCGCATCTGGAGCAGATTGGTCTTGATCTTCTTCATTTCAGTAGACTCTTCACTTTATGCACGTTTTGCTCCATTATTAGTCCAAAATCGCCAAGTTTCACCAAATGCTTGTTTTTACCTGAGAATTACAAAAGTAAACGATTAAGTATCAATCCTCATACATAATATAGTAAAACAAGTCAAATTAATAGGATAAATGATAGTAATAAAATGTACTTATTTGAGTTCATCACTTGTGAAAACCACTGGTTTTTGAAAAAACAGAGGTGACTCCTTTTGAACAAGATGAACCCCAGCAAGTTTGTTAACTTCATTATAGTCAATGGGTTTTATTTCTCTGTTCAATTGTCGCATTTTCTTTCTACTCTCTTCTGCCAGCTTAATCGTTTCGCTAGAATCATAACCCGAAGGAGGGTCATGGATAGCATTTATTAATTTACCATTAAAAAGCACATTCTGTTTTTTTTTAGCTTTCTTGAGAATATAAGGGTTTTCATAACCGATAGCCACCTTTTTTAATGTATGTAAAATCGGGTTTGGATCATTTATTAACAAGTTAACTGTTTGTGCAGAATGACCCGTTTTTACAAGCAAATCATCCAATTTTGCAATGGTTTCCTTTTTGTCATTGATCTCTTTAAGAAGATCCTTTTCACGTTTTGAAAACCTTTCATTCAACTCCTTCTTTTCTTTTTCAAGATTGGAATAAGTTGATTTTTATTTTGAAAGCTGGTTGGTTAGTTCAGAAATTTCCTTGTTTAGAGATTTAATTTGGTTATTCAAATTAACATTTAGAGTGTCAAATTTGATTTGTAAACGTTTCTCTCTTAACTCAGAATCTTTTAATCTAACCTCAAGTTCTGACTGATTTTTGTTATGAAAATCATAAGCTCTTGCATTCACCTTATACCTCTCAAGCTCAGTGGTCAATTTTTCATTCGCGGCTTTAACCTCGCGATTGATCTTTTTGACCTTGTCAATCTCAATTTGACAGTTATGAAGTAATGATTCAAATAGAGCACGGGTTTCCTCATCATTAGCATCATTTTGTGCAACTTGAACTTCATTAGGATCCATATATGAAGTTTCACAGTTAACATTGCTATTAACTTGCTCCCCCACATATGTATCGAAATTAGGTTCGAGAGGCACAGAATGTGGCTTTTCATGAGCAAACAATGATGGTACCTCATGGAGTGGTTCTGTGTCATAGGACGGAGGTGTTTCAGAATCACTGCATGATGTTGGTTCTTGCTGATCAGGCATAGGATCGGAGACTCCAGTGACTTCTGTAGAATTATCATTGATTCTGGTTGAAAGCAAGAAGTCAGATTCCTCAGCAGTCAAAGGTATTCCCGAATGTTCTTTGTTGGCTAGCATCAGCATGTACTGAAGCTTTTCTACCTTCGTCATGGCAGGAACATTACCTATTCTGCCTATATCACTCCTTTGGCTTTCAGATGAAGTCATGAAACAATAATCCTCATTCGGATTGACCCCATTCTGAAGCATTTGATTCCCCGTCTGTATACCCATAGCATTTCCTTGCTGATTCCCGATAACCTCAACCATTTGACCTTTTTGTCCCATATTTAACTGCATGGTGTCAGTGTATGATGAAGTCCATTGGTTGTTGTTATGTGGAAAACTAGAAGGGGGGTTGAATAGTTTTTACCGTTTTTCAAGTTTTATTTGCTTTGTTACTATATGTTAATTTCAAAGGAAACAATCACAAATAAATAATCACACAATGTAAACAAAAGATAAAGAGAGAAAAGATCAAACCACACAACACTGTTGTTTATAGTGGTTCGGCTACAAGGACTCTCTTCCTTGCCCTACTTCACTCCCCGAGTTTCCTACTCGAGAGTTTATCTTTCACTAAGAAACAAACTCCTTTTCTAGGCGGAGAAAACCTTTACACGTCGCTTACTTCCTTTTCCGGTACTAAGCTAAACACCGGGTTCTTTCACAAGGTAGAACCAACCTGACGTCGCCTATTTACTTTACCGACACTAAGCTAGATGTCGAGTTCTTTACACAGGTACAACTACTCCCTACACTCTTTGTGCTTTAAGGACTAAAGCACTAACCACACTCACTGATTACAAATGATAGATATGATGTGTGAAACAAACTACAATATCACACAGTAATGCAACTAAAGGATTACGGTTCTGTAGATCCTTGAATGCTTGATCTCTTTTCTACAAAATGAAAGATCAAAGTGAAATGCAACTATGAATGATGTTAGTAAGATATGTACTGAATGAATATGTGTGTTAAAGCTATATGAGTGATGAGAGAGCCAAATGATCAGCTTCCTATTTATAGGCAAGCTGATCTTCAGCTCACGGATCCCACGGATCCCTCACAAGGGATCTGTCCTTCACTGGATTTGGATCCGTGGGATGTGACAGCTAAGGTTTAGTTGTCTCTTACCATATCTTAGTTGTATCTTACCAAATCATCCAAGATCCTCAAATGTCAACTATGTATCTTGCAAATCTAACCAAGATATATCAAAGATATTGTATGTGATGCATGCAATGATGTCATGGAATGGTTTTAGAATTAAAGTTTCCTTTTAAGGAAACAAGTTACTAAATAAGCAAACTTGTAATTCTTGGTTAATATGTGAAGTGTAAAATGTGTACTTAAGAGACTTAAGCTAGTATTTATTATTTGCTAAAAGATATTCCTTTTATTTGTCATTAACAAAACTAATGAAAGATCAAAGAATATAAATAACGTTTTTGAGACGCTATTTGTATTAACAAAGTCCATTGGTTGTTGTTATGTGGTTTGATGTTTAATGCCCTGGATAACAAAGCAAAACCATTTGCCAAAGCAGTTGTGATATCGTCTTGTTGATTTGCCATTGTTGATGATTGTATGATAAAGATGATACAGGATCGTTGCAACAAAGTAGGAGATGTTGTTGTTGAAGGTTAAACTTGGTTGTTGTTGTGAAGCTTTGGTTTGTTGATGATGTTCGTTGAAGTTGTAACAAATTAAATAACGTTACGAAACTTGATTCAAGTATAATTAAGACAAAGTCAAAAGTTTACAATTTCGACAAAAGGATATGTAAATTAAAATTTAGATAAACACGACACTTTCTATAGAAATTTCAATTTGACCAAAATTTATACAAACTATGGCAAAATATCAATTTAGATAGAAATATATCTAATTTAAATAAATCGGTAATTTATATAAAATCTAACACTCTTATACAAGAGAGAAGATATCCGTTTGTCGAAGTATTTCACACTCTCATACAAGAGTTAAAATACCGAGTTCACTTTTGAGTTGACGAAATTACGTTCGAATCAAATCCTTAAAAGTTATGTAACTTTGAAGTCTTTTAAACACAATTGCGAGGGTCAAACTGTCAATTACGAAACTTCCTCAAAGCTGCTGAAAAGACAGGGACTGAAGTTGCCTACTCTGAAAAGTGCTCAAATTGCGAAATGGCTGAAATGCGAAACCAATTGCGATAAAAACAGCAATTGCGAGACCAATTGCGATAAAACAGCAATTGCGAGACCAATTGCGATATTCAGTTGAATTGCGAGAGCAGCAGCACTAATTGCGATAGCAGTAGCAATTGCGAGATGAAATGCGAGAGCAACAGTAATTGCGAAGGACAGCAGTAATTGCGAAAGAGGCTGCGATTGCGAGACAGAACCAATTGCGAGAGCAGTAGTAATTGTGAGACCAGTAGCAATTGCGAGACACTTGTGCAATTGCGAGATATTTCAGCTTTTTCCCACTTTTTGACTTTTGAGTACTTATGCCCACGTGAAGCCTTATTTCAAGGGATATAGCTGACACCTTTACACCAACTTGCAATATTCCTGACAACTTTTCACTTCATGAACCAATAATATCAAAGATATTACAAATATAATATTCAAAAACACAAAAAGTGATTCATCCTTAACATTTTTCGATCCAAGAAGCTATGAACACCAATAAAAGTGCAGATTTTTCCCAACTAACAAATGAGAAATACTCACTTAAACATATACCAGGTCGCTAAACCAAGAACAAACACAACCTTTCACTTGAATCTTTGCTATTTCGATTCCTAGAGAACCAAAAACCACCCTCGTTGTGGTGTTTTAAGAAGACAAAAATCACAGCAGTTGGTTTCTATTAAGCACAAATCGAAACACAAAAGCTTCCTACCTCGTTAACCGGCTTTTGATACCACTTGATACGAGTGAAAAACACTCCTTTATCATACCCACTGTTGAGATCGAATGGCACTAGAAGAAAGATAATAATATAGATAGGGAATGAGAAGAAAGATAGATGGAGAGGAAAGATGTGTGGTGGCAGTAGAGAATATAAACTGGAAATGTGTATGTATTAGATTGAGAGAGAATACAAGTTACACACACTCTCTCTAAAGCACACTTTGCTAAATGAGAGAGTGTTTTGCTTATATGTGTTGGCTGCCATCCAAAAGGCTTTGGATGGGCTTTTGTTTGGACCATGATGTGGGCTAATATATGCACTACACATATACATTTAAGCTACTAACAAAACTAATGCTACTAGCCCACATGTAAAATACATATTATACATGACACTTAATGTTCTAAGCTACAAATGACCATCACTTCCTAAATAGCATAAATTCAATGCTAACAGCAAAGGTAGTTTCGGCGTGAAGAGCAACTTTTTATTTGTTTTCCCAGAAGGCCAAGGTGTATGAAGCTTTGTAATACAAAGTTGTACATGACATGACACTACGTTACAAATACTCTTTGTAACACTTGTACTTATATACCAAATACATTTCTTTCCTTCTTTTTTGTAGCGCGTTGCAACAGATGCAAAATTGGATTTATCATTTCTATATTTTAAATTCAATGGTAATGCGTGGAATTTATTGAAAGTAGTGGAAGAACTACGAATGCTAAGATAGGGTGTGGTGCTTGTGTGAAGGGTGCGTGCTGACGAGATTAAGGGGTGGTCATTGGTCACGCGTGGAACATCTTTACAACTCAAATGGTTTGCTTAAGTAGTTGTGGTCATCGGGTGGTGTGGGTTATTTTTGCATGTGTTTTATATTATTTGAAAAATTGAGGTGTAGATAAATTGAAGAGTAAGAGACGGCAACGGGCGTGATAAAACCTATAAACCGTGTTACTGTCCGTGATGAGTGGGTAACCCCATCAAATTTTACCCGGGTGGATCATGGGTGTAAAATAACCCTCTATCGCGTGGTGGGCATGTGGTGGTAAACCCGAACTGCAAGCCCCTCACACCCATTTTAAAATACCCGCGGATATATCCGTGAACACCCCCTCCCGCCCTTAAAAAAAAAAAAAAAAAAAAAAAAAAAAAAAAAAAAAAAAAAAAAACTTGCATTTATCAAGGCTGTCAAGATCGCGATTCCACGTGAGATCGTTTTTGTCTTTGCAAGATCGAGATCGTAGGATCGGATCGAGATCGTAGGATCGGATCGAGATCCTACAATCCTACCAAAAATTAGTATTATAACATACGAATTATACATCCGATCAATTGAGATAATTATGCACAAATCAATACGAGTCCCTCATTCCCACTTCCCCATATTCACAAATAAAGTGGAGAACTTTTATTACCCACTGATAGTAAGATACAATTACACCATAAATTGTTATGTACTTATTCACAAAAAAATAAAGATAAATTTAAAATTAAATGTAGTTGATAAATAAAGTGGAGAACTTTTATTACCCACTGACACAGTCCCTCTATAACACCTAAAATCTGAAAGCTGGTAAAATTACCAAATTGCCCCTACTAATTTAAAAACTTATTTAAAAGCATATAAAGTATCAAATAAATTCCAAACTTCTGGCAATGCACAAGTTATGATTCCAAATAATTTTAACAACTTCATTTAACATTTATACAAGTGGAAAAATTACTATACTACCCCTATGTGAGCCGAAAGTAATTATACATAAGATATAATTATTTTAAATGAGGTAAATATGTTAAAAAAGGAAGAAATCAATCACAAAATGTTTGCCCAACTTATGGACCGAGATTTCTGGTCCTCTCCCCCCCTAGACTCGGTTTTACCTATTTTAAAACTCAATCACATCTCTTTCTTGCTAACCCTAAATTCCGATTGAAGAAAAAACACACAAACAATTCTCTAAAGCCTCCATTCGACATCCATAAATCCCTACACCATTTTTCTGTGATCAATCATCATCCAAAGAAGCTAGAAAAAAATACCATTCGAATTGTTTGAAGCTTGGATCGCTCTTGGTGAATTCTTTCTTTATCGCTAGAACAAGATAAGGTATGAATCGAAATAAATCTTGCGATCTTCTAAAAATTCGTTTCTCAATTTTCTCATGTTCCTCATATCATGTTTAACCTAGGAAAAATATTTTTGGAGCTGTTCTTGGTCGTTTTCTAATTTTGAGGAAACAATCCCTTTCGAAGCATAGAAACAAGGTAATTCGTTATTAATTCCCACGACCTCTATAAAATTCGTTGGCTATTTTTCACATGATCCTTATGTCGAATATGCTCTGGGAAAAATGATTTCAAGGTCTGAAGGTCGTTCATGAGGTCGTGGTGATTATTGATTCTTTTTGTTCATACGCGTATCAAAGATTTCGTCCAACCCATTCTACACGTTCGATCTTTGGTTTGGTAATTTTATCAGATCCCTAACATCATATGAACACCAAATAAAATGTATAAGTCGATCCATGCATTCTTTATACAATATTTGTGAATTAAATCTTTAAAACATGCATAAACCCTAAATAATTCAATTCGGAATTTTGAGGCTTCATATTTATTTTATTTGGACTGTATACAATCATATTAGACCTGTAAAAATGATACTTCGAATTTTTGAGGCCTAGAACAATTATGTTGGAATTATGGTTATAATCGGCTAAATAAGAAAAATGGAAAGAAATAGAATTCGATCTGATTTTGAGGAGCTAAGGCTTGTTCTTGTGTTTATAAATAGTGTTTAATGATATGGTAATGATTAAAAATGGTTTGGAAAGATTAGGGTTTAGTTTCATGATTTTAAAATGGTTAACGTGTGGTTTTATAAAGTTTAGGGTAGGTTTTGTAACTTTTAAAACTCTTGGGTTATTTTTAGAACTTAATTTGGAAGGTGTGCTTGCTGTATAAAATATAAGATGAGGGTGCTATTTGTCATTTTTGTATTCTAAAGGATTAAAATGTAATTATGTTTTATTTATAAGTCGAATGGAAATTTAAGGGACTAAACTTGTAATTTCTAGGAACTTGGTACTGTTTTGAGTAAATAAATATATTCAGGGGGTTATGTGTCATTTTGATAAATTAATGGCTTGATATGTAATTATTGATAATTAAAGGTTTAAATTGTAAGTTTAAGGACTAAACATGTAACTTTGATAACTAGGGGGACTAAAGGTGTAAATTATGAATACTTGAGGATACATTCGTATAATATGATAAAATAAGTGATCATTGTGTAAAATAGATAAGTTAAGGGTTTAATGTGTAACTATGAATAATTGAAGGTTTAAAGTGTAACTTATGTAATGAAAGGGGTGCAAAGTGTAAATTGTGAAACCCTAAGGACTAAAGGTGTAATTCTGATCAAAGATACTTCATTTCCAAGTAATAATGATTTAAACAAGTTATACTATTCAATACTTCGAAATAAGGAAACTTTCTAAAAATGGAAACTTACTAAATATGGAAACCTGCCAAAAGTGGAATGTTACTTAAAATGGAAAGTTTGTAATTCTCTTCTACCCCCCTTTAGGTGTGAAGAAGGAGTGTCCTTGAGCTGCTCTCTATTTTCTGTGCTTTGTTTCTGTTTGTGCTTTCGTCATAAGGTACAGATATTCTGACCTTCTCCGTAAGGTTTCCTATGATTCTTTTCTGATCTGTTAAATCTCTGATTTGATACTCTGTTACGATCCCTTACTATGACACCTTTGCTTCGACCTTTGATCTCTGATTTTGAACCTATGATATGCAGACCTTTCTGATATGAGATGGAAATGTTTTAAATAAAGTATTTTGAAAGGGTTTTTCAAGCATGATATATTGACTTTAAGAAAACTATTTTGAAGTTTGTTTTATGAAAACTATTTGAAAGACCATTTATGAAAACTATTTTTGAAGGATTGTTTTTAAATGAACCTTAAGAGAAAACCTTTTGAAAAATTGACCATCAGATACATTGACCCTTTTTGGATTTTGACCTGGGATACTTGACCTTCTGATATTTGAACTTCTGATACTTGACCTTCTGATACTTTGACTGGTCTGATTATGAACTTCTGATATCGAACCATCTGTTATGGACCATCTGATTTGACCTTTGATATATGACTTCTGATTATGATATGATATCTGACTCTTAGTTTGATACCCGAGCCATTTCACTAGGCATGGGGGTTCCATGTCCGTGTCATTGATGCACCAATGGCATGACTCTAGGGCGGTAGAGTGATGTTTCGCCACGTCCCCATTCTGATTATGATATGCGCATTACTTTGATTATGGATTATATATGCTTCTGGGGGGCGTATGGATGCATCCTAGATCTGTTCTGTTTAGTGGATTTAACATGATTTGATATGATTTGTCTGGTGACTGGTGCTTGTGTGCAATACACGCCTTTCACATATATCTGGGAGCTAGCTACTCCATCTGAAGAATGAGGACACCCCTCATATTATCTGATTATCTGAGAGGTCTCCCCTCTATATGATTATGAAGATTTATGGTTACGCTGTTATGATATGATATGATCTGTTTCTGGGCTCGTGGTGGATGACTATCCTAAACCTTACTCTTGTATCTTATTTATATCTCAATCATTATGCTACATCTGGTTATTTCCGTCTACTTTCGTTTCCGTTTATTATATATCTGTTCACTGGGCTTTGTAAGCTCAGCCGCACGTTTTCTTTTCGTGTGCGGCAGGTTTTAGTTGGAAGATGAGTACGAGTGAAGAGACTTTTGGACTTAGAAGACTTGATAGTTTTGGGCCTAGAGATGATTAGAAGTTATTTTTATTGTTAGAATTTGTATCCGCCTTTGTAACCTTGTAATTTCAGTATTTCCCTTTGTAACCCTTGAGAATCTTTTTATTACTTTTGAATGTATGCTTTGTTATATCTGATATGAAACCATTTGCGTGACATCTTTACCCTTGTCGGGTTGGGGTGTTACAATTATGGTATCAGAGAGACAGGCTGCGATTCGTAATACATTTACCCTTGGCCTGTGTAAGTTAGGACCACTAAGTTTCCCTGTAAGCACTCACAAGATAACCTATAAGATTTGCTTTAGGATCTCCCTATAGGAACCTAAATTTGATCAGTGAGGAATGGGTAGACTAAGGCATATATGTGAGTATCATTTGCTTCCGCATCACTCTAATTCGTGCCTCTGCTCTCAGTTAGGCATTATAAGAATTTTGTTATGTTATCTTTGTATGGGTCTGTTAACTGAGCATGATGATGCTAATAACGGATATTCTATACACCTCCCTTTTGACAACTATACGATGTTCGTATTTCTGATAACACACACCCCACATACCGCTTATGCTAAGAAGCTGAACTGTTCGTTTATCCGTCTCAACACTTTCATTGAAACGCGTGCTGAACTTCGACATATGAACTATCCGTCTGACTCGATGATTGTATTCGTTCTATGAATCTTTTGATCCTGACATGTCTTACTGTTTGATCTTTTGGTTATGGACGGAATGACTATTTGTAAAGCTGCCATCTACGATCGGATCTGAAATGTAATCTTGCCTATTTCGTTATGACGAATCTCTACACCTGAATCTGCTAAAATTTCTGCCGCCATGGAAGCACCAACCCTGAACTCATATGATTATCAAGTTTTCCTGAGAACCATTACTATCCATCCTTGGAAAGTTCCGCCATTAGAAATATTTCGTTGTACGAAGATTTTTTCCGGTATTTCTGATGTAATATGATTTTTGCTCACCTCAGTGATTCCCTTTGAGCACCCTTGTTGGTCTATGAAAGAGGAAGAAGGAAGTATGTGATGACGTATCGACTATTGTAAACTCAACCGTACCACTATCAATAATCATTATCCGTTTCCGCGTATCAATAATTGAATTGGTCATTCTTTTGAAACTTCGTACCTGATTGCATCGTTCTGGATTTGAAGGGCTGGAGAAGCAACCACAAGAACTTCTAAGAAGGAGGTTAACTAATTAAGAGTAACCTCTGTGAAGTATTTCAGCTTTATTTTTGAAGAAGGAAGGCGACATGAAGTGCATGTGAAAGTTTTCCCTAAATAATTTCCGAGATTGCCCTTGCTCTCGTTATAACTTCATGAGTTTGAATTATGCCAATGGTATCGGCTAGAATGATCATGTCTTTGCATATTTTGGACAAATTGTCATAGTATGACATTGTGTTGTGTTCGAGAACGGAAGAAGAACGTAGAGATTATTGATGAGACGACCACTTGATCTGGAAGAGGAAATTTGTTTGACATTCAGAAAATCATCGTAGACGACACCACCCTGTACGTTGTGAAGACGGAATCTTCCACAAGAACCGAGATCGAAGACAGTTATCGGAGTGAAGAACTAGGAGGGAGAATAGTAGAAGACGGTGGCGACAAGAATTTCCATGGATGAAACCCATAAGAAGAAGAGACGAACCATTCAACACATGACCTGGAGTCGACGGCTGCGGTGTTTACCTTAAAAACCTAGAGCTGGGTTAGAAGACCTGTCGAAGACACGAAGTTTTGCTTCTCTATTCATTTTAGTTGTACTAAGAGGAATTGAGAGCAGAAGCAGACTTGCGGATGGAGGGATGCACAATGATCGTGTCAAAGACTGCCATTACGACATCACCATATCAAGAAGAGTTACTGAAGGCTTGAGGAATCAGACGCAAGTTTGTGATTTCATGTTCGCCGTGGGATAAGATAGACAAGCGTCAGACTACTCCAGCTTGGAAGAACTTTAAAATTTTGTATAAAAATGGACGAGTTTTGAAGCAGACATTTGTATGTAGACAAGATGATCCTGCGGAGGATGAAGCTATCGGCGACGTATTCGTTTCCTCTCAACCTACTTAAATTCCGTTACTTGATAATGAGATCCTTCGAATGATTTGGTTCTCTGTTAGTGATTCCGTTCTATGTTCATTCTGCGTTTGTTGAATAATGAGTTGTATGAGAATTCGGACGAGCTATGGAAGAAATTTTGATATTATGAATAGACGGACGTTGAAGTAACCACTTATTTTGGGTTGAATTAATTTCGATAAGTTATGAAGTATTGGCGCTATTAGCAATGTACCTGAGTTCTGATGGACATTTTCGAATTTCCGTTACTCTTCGAGTAATTTCGTTCTCTTAGTTATGATGTTTGACTTTGGTGACCCTGAGACTGTAGGTGGACTAGGTGGATTTAGATAAGTTGTGTTGCTCACGACTTGAGGTAAAGTATGACCATTGTGAGGGCATATTTATATGATGCCAGTATTATGACGTCTGGCCAGCGTGATAATACTTACATCATATAACGTGCACTTGTTGTGGACATAGGATATTTCGAGGAGTGCCTTAGAACTTTAGAATTTCTGATATCTGAATGAAATTATCCACGTTTAGTGAGACTTTGGATCCATTCTACCCATCCAGTTAATCTGCTGTCTTTGATGTTCGACTTGATACGTTGGGATGCTCGATGAGCGTTTTGATGATCTCTGCACTTCCGATAATGATCTTAGATTCTATTATAGGGCTTTCTGCCATTTGATGATGTCTAACAATATGCTTTCTGTCCGTATGGATTCAATCTGTTCTGCTATGTATACGTTCCGCATTCATTAAATCTGTTCGTTTTGATCTGCTACGAGTTAAGATATGAGATTCTGGATTCTGAGAAAACAAGATATGTTTGTTTATGAGGACACCTTTGGAAGGCCCTTTTGAAGCCGAGACTATTTGAAAAGCTGAAGAGTTACGTTTGCACCACCTCATGGTTGCTACGATTCGATGTATTCTCATTTAATTCGCCTAATCAATTCGATGTTAACCCTACGTATTGGTTGTACCTTTTCCTAGAGAATTCAATTACCAGTCGTACATTGATACGTTATCATTTGGATTCAAACTCAGCATAATGTGTCTCTGTTTTGTTTCGATCATTTCCATCTCTGATTTCTTGCAAATTTCGAGGACGAAATTTTTCTGTTAGAGGGGAAGAAGTTGTAACACCTAAAATCTGAAAAGCTGGTAAAATTACCAAATTGCCCCTACTAATTTAAAAACTTATTTAAAAGCTTATAAAGTATCAAATAAATTCCAAACTTCTGGCAATGCACAAGTTATGATTCCAAATAATTTTAACAACTTCATTTAACATTTATACAAGTGGCAAAATTACTATATTACCCCTATGTGAGCCGAAAGTAATTATACATAAGATATAATTATTTTAAATGAGGTAAATATGTTAAAAAAGGAAGAAATCAATCACAAAATGTTTGCCCAACTTATGGACCGAGATTTCTGGTCCTCTCCCCCCCCCCTAGACTCGGTTTTACCTATTTTAAAACTCAATCACATCTCTTTCTTGCTAACCCTAAATTCCGATTGAAGAAAAAACACACAAACAATTCTCTAAAGCCTCCATTCGACATCCATAAATCCCTACACCATTTTTCTGTGATCAATCATCATCCAAAGAAGCTAGAAAAAAATACCATTCGAATTGTTTGAAGCTTGGATCGATCTTGGTGAATTCTTTCTTTATCGCTAGAACAAGATAAGGTATGAATCGAAATAAATCTTGCGATCTTCTAAAAATTCGTTTCTCAATTTTCTCATGTTCCTCATATCATGTTTAACCTAGGAAAAATATTTTTGGAGCTGTTCTTGGTCGTTTTCTAATTTTGAGGAAACAATCCCTTTCGAAGCATAGAAACAAGGTAATTCGTTATTAATTCCCACGACCTCTATAAAATTCGTTGGCTATTTTTCACATGATCCTTATGTCGAATATGCTCTGGGAAAAATGATTTCAAGGTCTGAAGGTCGTTCATGAGGTCGTGGTGATTATTGATTCGTTTTGTTCATACGCGTATCAAAGATTTCGTCCAACCCATTCTACACGTTCGATCTTTGGTTTGGTAATTTTCTCAGGTCCCTAACATCATATGAACACCAAATAAAATGTATAAGTCGATCCATGCATTCTTTATACAATATTTGTGAATTAAATCTTTAAAACATGCATAAACCCTAAATAATTCAATTCGGAATTTTGAGGCTTCATATTTATTTTATTTGGACTGTATACAATCATATTAGACCTGTAAAAATGATACTTCGAATTTTTGAGGCCTAGAACAATTATGTTGGAATTATGGTTATAATCGGCTAAATAAGAAAAATGGAAAGAAATAGAATTCGATCTGATTTTGAGGAGCTAAGGCTTGTTCTTGTGTTTATAAATAGTGTTTAATGATATGGTAATGATTAAAAATGGTTTGGAAAGATTAGGGTTTTGTTTCATGATTTTAAAATGGTTAACGTGTGGTTTTATAAAGTTTAGGGTAGGTTTTGTAACTTTTAAAACTCTTGGGTTATTTTTAGAACTTAATTTGGAAGGTGTGCTTGCTGTATAAAATATAAGATGAGGGTGCTATTTGTCATTTTTGTATTCTAAAGGATTAAAATGTAATTATGTTTTATTTATAAGTCGAATGGAAATTTAAGGGACTAAACTTGTAATTTCTAGGAACTTGGTACTGTTTTGAGTAAATAAATATATTCAGGGGGTTATGTGTCATTTTGATAAATTAATGGCTTGATATGTAATTATTGATAATTAAAGGTTTAAATTGTAAGTTTAAGGACTAAACATGTAACTTTGATAACTAGGGGGACTAAAGGTGTAAATTATGAATACTTGAGGATACATTCGTATAATATGATAAAATAAGTGATCATTGTGTAAAATAGATAAGTTAAGGGTTTAATGTGTAACTATGAATAATTGAAGGTTTAAAGTGTAACTTATGTAATGAAAGGGGTGCAAAGTGTAAATTGTGAAACCCTAAGGACTAAAGGTGTAATTCTGATCAAAGATACTTCATTTCCAAGTAATAATGATTTAAACAAGTTATACTATTCAATACTTCGAAATAAGGAAACTTTCTAAAAATGGAAACTTACTAAATATGGAAACCTGCCAAAAGTGGAATGTTACTTAAAATGGAAAGTTTGTAATTCTCTTCTACCCCCCTTTAGGTGTGAAGAAGGAGTGTCCTTGAGCTGCTCTCTATTTTCTGTGCTTTGTTTCTGTTTGTGCTTTCGTCATAAGGTACAGATATTCTGACCTTCTCCGTAAGGTTTCCTATGATTCTTTTCTGATCTGTTAAATCTCTGATTTGATACTCTGTTACGATCCCTTACTATGACACCTTTGCTTCGACCTTTGATCTCTGATTTTGAACCTATGATATGAAGACCTTTTTGATGAGATGGAAATGTTTTAAATAAAGTATTTTGAAAGGGTTTTTCAAGCATGATATATTGACTTTAAGAAAACTATTTTGAAGTTTGTTTTATGAAAACTATTTGAAAGACCATTTATGAAAACTATTTTTGAAGGATTGTTTTTAAATGAACCTTAAGAGAAAACCTTTTGAAAAATTGACCATCAGATACATTGACCCTTTTTGGATTTTGACCTGGGATATTTGACCTTCTGATATTTGAACTTCTGATACTTGACCTTCTGATACTTTGACTGGTCTGATTATGAACTTCTGATATTGAACCATCTGTTATGGACCATCTGATTTGACCTTTGATATATGACCTCTGATTATGATATGATATCTGACTCTTAGTTTGATACCCGAGCCATTTCACTAGGCATGGGGGTTCCATGTCCGTGTCATTGATGCACCAATGGCATGACTCTAGGGCGGTAGAGTGATGTTCCGCCACGTCCCCATTCTGATTATGATATGCGCATTACATTGATTATGGATTATATATGCTTCTGGGGGGCGTATGGATGCATCCTAGATCTGTTCTGTTTAGTGGATTTAACATGATTTGATATGATTTGTCTGGTGACTGGTGCTTGTGTGCAATACACGCCTTTCACATATATCTGGGAGCTAGCTACTCCATCTGAAGAATGAGGACACCCCTCATATTATCTGATTATCTGAGAGGTCTCCCCTCTATATGATTATGAAGATTTATGGTTACGCTGTTATGATATGATATGATCTGTTTCTGGGCTCGTGGTGGATGACTATCCTAAACCTTACTCTTGTATCTTATTTATATCTCAATCATTATGCTACATCTGGTTATTTCCGTCTACTTTCGTTTCCGTTTATTATATATCTGTTCACTGGGCTTTGTAAGCTCAGCCGCACGTTTTCTTTTCGTGTGCGGCAGGTTTTAGTTGGAAGATGAGTACGAGTGAAGAGACTTTTGGACTTAGAAGACTTGATAGTTTTGGGCCTAGAGATGATTAGAAGTTATTTTTATTGTTAGAATTTGTATCCGCCTTTGTAACCTTGTAATTTCAGTATTTCCCTTTGTAACCCTTGAGAATCTTTGTATTACTTTTGAATGTATGCTTTGTTATATCTGATATGAAACCATTTGCGTGACATCTTTACCCTTGTCGGGTTGGGGTGTTACACTGACACAGCCCCTCATTCCCACTTCCCCATATTCACACGTCCCTATTTTCTTCTTCATTTCACTTTATAATATTCACACTTCTCAATTCTCTTATTTCTTCTATAGTTTCCGGCCAAAAATCAATCAGTAAACTGCTTTTCGCCATCATGTTTCTGGTCCGTTTGATCATCACAGCATCATCTTCATCATGTTTCTGGTCCGTTTGATCATCACAACATCATTTCAACTTCACACAAGGTAAACTCGTATCGGCACACGATCTTAGGATCTTACGCTCGAGTTTATGATCTTACTCACGATCCCACCAAAGATGCGATCCTACAACGATATAGCACGATTTTATCTGGTGTGCACGTAAGATCGTACGATCTTACGTGTAAACTCGTGAGTTTGACAGCCTTGACATTTATTATATTACTTAAATATTTGTGAAGTTATTACTAGATATATTTATTAGTCTACCTAAATCTATTAAAAGCCACAGCATACTAATCATCTCTTTTGAGTAGCGAGACTAGAAGATGAATATGAATCATGAAAGCATCAAATATATATATCAAGGTTTTCAAGATCGGTGTAACACCCCAACCCGACAAGGGTAAAGATATCACAATAATGGATTCATATCAGATCAAAACAAAGCATACATCTACAGTAATACAAAAATCTCAAAGGATTACAAATGAAATACTGAATCTACAAGGTTACAAATGAAAACTTCCAAAAACACTAATTCTAAAATATATTATCTTCTAGTCAACTCTAATCCAGAATAGCTATCCAATCTTCTAAGTCCAAAGGTACACTCTTCACTCATTCCCAGCTTCCTACTAAAACCTGCCGCAAGAAAAGAAATGCGGCTGAGCTACGAGAGCTCAGTGAACAGATATAACGATAACAAAACAGTAACAGATGGCAGTACAAAGAAAATCAGGAATACAGATTATACAGTTATAATCAGAGTGAAGAAATAAGAGTAAGGAATAAATAAGGAATCAGGTTTAAGGAAAAAGGAAAGAAAAACAAGAAAAAGGAAACAATTAAGATTTATAAGATAAGAAAAACAGAAATCCATCACGAGCCCAGATAACAGATAATATCATAACAGTGTAACCATATAAGCAATCTAGAGGGGATACCTCTCAAGTAACTAGATAATATGAGGGGTGACCTCATGTATCAAATTGGAGTGATCAGCTCCCAGATATATGTGAAAGACGTGTATCGCACACACCATTAGTCATCAGATAAATATAACAATTAACAAATAACAATTAACCAGATACAGATCAAATCTAGGATGCATCCATACGCCCCCGCAGACAAATCATAATCATAATGGCCATAGCAGATAACAAATAAGGGACGGAACAGGTCATCACTCTCCTGCCCTAGAGTCATGTCAAAGGTGCATCAATGACATGGACATGAAACCCTCATGCCTAGTGATTGGCTCGGATATCAGACTGTAGGTTAAAGGTCATATGTACTATCAAAATAATCAAAAGTCATATCTTAAGGGTACATGGCAAAAGGTTCATGTCAAGTAGTTTCAGAATTAAATATCAAAGGTTCAAATCAGAGTTTATCAGATTAAGTTTTATATCAAAGTTTAAGTTCAGATTAAAAGGACTATATCAAATGGTTCAGAAAAGAATTTCACAGGTTCATAATTAAAGTTCGTAGCAAAAGTTCATTTTAGAAGTTCCTGTCAAAAGTTCATTTAAAGCAATCCTTTAATAATGGTTTTCAATAAAATGATCTTTCAGAATAGTTTTCATAAAATAATCTTGAAAACGGTTTTTCATAAAAATATTCTTTAAACTAGTTTCCACAAAAGTTAACAAATGTCATATAAAAATAGTATCATATCACCATTCATAATCATTCTTTTAAAATAACTGATTTTTCTCAAAACATTTCCAGGTCATAATTAAAAAGGTTTTCACATAACAGATTTTTATATCAGAGGTCGTAACAAAAGGGAATCATGCAAAAAGGTTCAAAGCAAAGAGGATTATAATAAGGACATCAACTCAGAAGTAAAACAGATCAGAACATGAGAGAGATCATAGAAGGCTCACAAAATAAAGAGATCACATGAAAGGTTCACAAACCGAAGGGAACATAGCAATGGTATAGGGAATCCTAATAAGGAAAATGAAAAACTGAAAGAAAAGGAAATGAAAAACCCTTACTGAAAAAGGGCAGAATATATGTACCTTATTAGCACAGCAGATAAACAAGAAAGCAAACAAAAACTGAACAGATCAAGGCTTCTCCTTCTTCACACCTAAAGGAGTAGAAGACGGAATTACAAAATATTCTAACTCAGATTATTACTTTTAGTTTACCTTTCCCTTTTTAGTAACTTTCCATTTTTAGCAGGTTTCCAGAATTAACAAATTTCTATATTTAGCAAGATATTAATATTACAGATTAGGTTAAGTCCTTATTTCAGGATCATTATGGAATTTAAGTACATTTTATCAAGTTACAAAAGTTTAGGGTTATTTATGACAAACTTTCATAGTTTAGGGTTTTAATTGCAAATATTCCAAATTCAAAGGTCTAACATGAAAATACTTCAAGTTACTGATTTAAATTCACATATTATTCAGAATGACACTTTAATCCCTTATGTTTCACAATTTACAAGTTATACCCCTCTAATTATATAATTTACGAAACAAGACCTATATTTACATAACTCATAATTAAATCCCTACAATATTCATATTTACCAAACAAGCACCTTATTTTACAAAATTACATAACATAACCTCAGAATTATATGTAGTACGAATCAGATCCTTTAGAATTCAGAAATTACACATTTGGTCCCTTAACTTTACAAAACTTATAATTTAAACCATAATTTATTAACAATTAC
Organism: Artemisia tridentata subsp. tridentata; assembly: GCA_021014915.2. Lineage (NCBI taxonomy): Eukaryota > Viridiplantae > Streptophyta > Magnoliopsida > Asterales > Asteraceae > Artemisia > Artemisia tridentata. Next base: position 17,894,543 of record CP139508.1, on the reverse strand, counting down.
ATATTAAGACCATAAATACTCAAAATTACACATTACACCCTTAATAACATTATTTACACAGAATAACATAAAGTTTTCAGAATTTACACTTTTAGTCCCTCTACTTTAAATAATTACAATTCGACCCATAAAATTACAATTAAATTCTTTTCTTGCAATATTTAAACTTAGGACCCTTATGTTATATTTTTCCTACATTCCAACGGACTTATATAACATTACAAAAATACCCTACAAGTTTCAAAGTTGGCAAAACACAGCCTTATACTTTTTATTTCAAATCGGTTTGCATTTTAATTCAACAAAACTTAACCCTAATTGTTCCATTCATTTTACAATCATTAAAACATCATTAAAAACCTTAAATGATCAGATTCAATCCAGAAAACCAAACCCTCATCGAATAGCTAGGGTTTTCTAATTTTTTCTTTCTTTTTCTTTAAATCCGATTATAAGATAAATTCACCACAGATCATTTAGGCTTCAATATATCAAAAGGCTATTTTTCTAGACTTATATGATCATCATAGAACTCAGAAAAATTATGAACAAGCCTCAGAAAATTTGCATAGATCGGTTTGGATTTTAGATGTGTTTTTGATCTTTTTAATTCCTATGATAAATCAAGCATGCATGAATCGATTTGAGCATTTTATACAGATTATATATGATATAAGGAGCAAGAGAAAAATACCAAAATGATTTTAGAACGTGTGATTTGATCGAATGGATTTAATACCTCACGGATTGAATAATCGACACAAAAGAATTGCCCACGTTCGAACCAAGCTTCTACAATCCGATTCCTATTTTTCTTAGCTCCCTTACACCTCAATGAACTCCAGAAAATTACTAGATCAGGTCCAGAAGTCGAATGGAGGGATGAGGGATTTTTGTTTGTGTCGAACTTTAGGGTTTCGGTTAAAGGTTTTAGAAAATAATAGAATTTGTTAAATAAATAGAATAGTGCGGACTTAGGAGGGGGAATGGGCTTAAGAACCGGCCTAAATCAGATAAAAATCAAAAGGATTTGATTTGGTATCATTTTCCTAATTTAATTTGATATATATCTTAATTAAAATGATTTTATAAATATATTTAATTTAATTAATTATTATTTCGGATTATATATAAGCATATGTGTGAATTTATAATTTTTGGACATTCAAAATAATATAATGTTGTCCCATAATTTATTTTGTTTCATATGTAGTTCGTTTTCAGAAATTTGGAATCATTTCAGAATTTTATAAGTTATGTATTTAGGTTTTATGGTTTTAGGGGTAATTTGGTCATTTTACAGGTTATCTGAATTTAAGGTATTACAACTTCTTCCACTCTAACAAAAAAAAATTCATCCTCAAAATTTGAAGGGAAAACGAAACGGAAACACAACTGACTGTGAACAGAAATATGAAAGACTTTGTTCTCATGACTCTATATTGTAGGTCAAAACTTTGGTTTCCTCAGAAAGACAAATCATACCGAATCCAGATCAAAAGAATAATATAGCGAACGTAACAGATGATAATCGGATCTTCTCGGAAGAGACGCAGGAAATACATGGGATTTTGACGGGTATGCCGTCCACAGAATTTGATTTGGCAAATCAGATTAGAACGTACAGAAATAGATTATCGATAACATCAATTGGTAGAAGTTCTATAACAAAACCTAAGATTATTATCGGAAGGTCAGAGGTCAGCAGAGTGCGTGACGAGGATCCAGACATATCAATTCGCATAACGGTGAAAGCAGATTACGCGTACAGTTAGAATGAACTTAAAGTCTCACTAATGCAGATAATCCCAAACAGTTATCAGAATCTCTAAAGTTCTAAGGCACTTCTCGAAATATCCTATGCCCACAACAAGTGCACGTTATATGATGTAAGTATTATCACGTTGGCCAGACGTCATAATACTGGCATCATATAAATATGCCCTCACGATGGTCATACTTTATTTCTAGTCGTGAACAGAACAACTTATCTTAATCCACCTAGTCTCCCTACGGTCTCAGAGGTCATCAAAATCAAATACCCTAACTAAGAGGAGAACGAATCACTCGAAAGAGTTAACGGAACAGATATAGAATGTTTATCAGAATTTGGTACATCATTAAAAGCATCAGATCATTCATAATTCGTCAATTTCGCATAACAAAACCATCATCCAACATACGCAGAATTAACACCGAACGGAATTACTAACAGGGGACATAAATCATTCAAAGAATCTTATCATCAGGTAACAGAAATTTAAATAGGTCAAACGGAAGCGAACTACGTCATCCATTCAATACATGCTCTTAAGTCTCTCTCAATTCCAAGCAGTCTATCTATGTTTGTCCATATGATCATCGGGTGAAAAGGATTTATAACCTGAGTCTGATCCCTCAAGCCTTCGGCACTTCTTCTTGGAACTGTGGTGTAGTAACGTGAATCTCCGACATAGTCACTGTGCATCACCCATTCACGAGCCTGCTTCTGCTCTCAATTCATCTTAGTACAACTAAAATGAATAGAGAAGTAAGGCTGTGTGTCCTTGACAGGTCTCCTAGCACAATTCGAAATTCACCAACTCAGATTGCTGTCGTCACCGGAAGCCTGGTAGTGTTTGTCTGTTACCATCTCTGAAAGCCAATCAAATCTGCTCTTCCAGAACAGAGGGTCATTCTACTTAATACGAAAATGGTCTATATGTTCCTTGTTCGTCTCTGAGCACAAACATGCTGTCATACTATGACAGTTGTCCAATTACTCACGAAAACATGATTCCATTAGCCAATACAATTGGCATTATTTAAAACTCATGATGGTCACAATGAGTACGAAAACAGTTTTCATGAATCGTTTCAGGGAAAACTTCATATCTAATTCACATCGCCAATCTTTACGAATAAAACTGAAATACTTTACGGAAGTTGCTCTCAGTTAGTCATCTCCTATCTTAGGAGTTCTTGTGGTTGCTTCTTCAGTCCTTCAAACATTAAATGAGGTCTTCTGATACAGAGTTTCAAAGTGGAACAAATCAATCATTGATACGCAGAAATGAAAAGTGATTACGGTTAGGATTACGGTTAGGTTTACGATAGTTGATATGCAGACGCAAAATTTTCTCTTTCTTCTTCATAATTTAATAGGGGTGTTCAAGGGGAACACTAAGGTGGACAAAAACATATCGCATCAGCTTCTTCAATCTCTCAACTTCTATAGCATCATGGTTCGTCAACTGGGATCAGTTCAATGCCAACTCCATCTCCCGAGTAGTAGGGAATCAAAAAGGTTCATCAAAAACATCAGAAAATCGTACAGCAAGACTTCCAATGCCAAAGCTTTCTAAGGATGGATATTATTGGGTGTCCGGGAAAGGTTGTCATAACAAAAGTAGGATGAAAAGAGATTTCAAATATGGTAGTCTATGGTAGCTTTTACGAAGAGCCAGCCAGTCAATACTCAAAGATTTCCGAAATCAAGTATATCAATAGTAAACAGATCCGCAGAACGAATATGGTCATTAAACCAGACGGATAGTTCATATATCAGAGTCAGGGACATGGTTCATCAAGGTGTTGGGGATAGATAAGCGAACAGTTCAAGGTGTTGGAGTTTTGTTTAACCTTTTAGCATAAGTGGCAGGTAGGTTGTGAATCATCTGTAATACGAACATCGTATAACTGTCAAAAGTGAGGCGTATGAAAATCGGTTATCAGCATCATCATGCTCAGTTAACAATCCCATACAGAGATAGTATTTGCATCAAATCCTTCCAAAGGAAAACTGATTGGCAAATAAGATTCATCATTCAAGGGAGGGAATAAACTTCTATATCCGAGGTTAATAATCACCAGAGTTCTAATAGGAGTAGTAATAGATTTTCAAGACAGAATAGTATCAGGTGATACATTTATATCCAGTATGGGTAATGAATTTATAGAAGGTGCCAAACACATTAGGGTTAAACGGCCTTCGGGATGGTCGGAAAGATATCAGACTGTTTATCAAACAGATCGGAAGTGAAGGTCAAAATCAGGTAGCGGTAGCAAAATTTAACAATCGGTAATCATGGTAGGGGTTTTCAAAATTGTTTCAACGCCAAAGTGAGACATAGGAAGATAGTCGTCAATATTAAATGATCAATCAATCAATCCTTATAAGGATAAAATCAAGGTTACTATCAAAGAAAGACGGATCAACAAGGAAAAATCTTATCGTTCAGAATGAGAGGGAAAACATCTGTATATTCGTGGTTAAAATTCCACAAGGCTTCTCGTGGGAACAGAGATGGTTAAAACGAAATCAAATAGTGTCAGAAGATTCATAGATAATTTTTAGAAACAAGAAACAACTAACGGAATGTATCAAGTATATCATCGTCAAGGGAATTCTCAGAATGCCCGAAGAGGCATCAGAATGATTAACAAAAGGTTCAGAGGTTGGAGCCGGAATCTGAAGGCAAGGATCAAATAGTGTCAGACAATTACCATGCAATTTCAATGCTTCAGGTTTTAATTAGGTTTCAATTCTTAGGTGGTGCAAGGCATAAGCTCTAATTTTCCAAATGTGATTTCAATAGTCTTTAACCAAAAGCAAGGCACGAATCAGAGTGATGCGGAAGCAATGCTACTTAAACATATGACTTATAGTCTACCCATTCCTCACTGGTCAGAAATTAAGTTCCTATAGGTAAATCCTAAAGAAAATTCTCAAAGGTTGTCCTACGAGCGCCTACAGTGGAAACTTAGTGGTCCAGACTTCACAGGTCAAGGGTAAATGTATTACGAGTCGCAGCCTGTCTCTGATACCATAAATTGTAACACCCCAACCCGACAAGGGTAAAGATATCACAATAATGGATTCATATCAGATCAAAACAAAGCATACATCTACAGTAATACAAAAATCTCAAAGGATTACAAATGAAATACTGAATCTACAAGGTTACAAATGAAAACTTCCAAAAACACTAATTCTAAAATATATTATCTTCTAGTCAACTCTAATCCAGAATAGCTATCCAATCTTCTAAGTCCAAAGGTACACTCTCCACTCATTCCCAGCTTCCTACTAAAACCTGCCGCAGGAAAAGAAATGCGGCTGATCTACGAGAGCTCAGTGAACAGATATAACGATAACAAAATAGTAACAGATGGCAGTACAAAGAAAATCAGGAATACAGATTATACAGATATAATCAGAGTGAAGAAATAAGAGTAAGGAATAAATAAGGAATCAGGTTTAAGGAAAAAGGAAAGAAAAACAAGAAAAAGGAAACAATTAAGATTTATAAGATAAGGAAAACATAAATCCATCACGAGCCCAGATAACAGATAATATCATAACAGTGTAACCATATAAGCAATCTAGAGGGGATACCTCTCAAGTAACCAGATAATATGAGGGGTGACCTCATGTATCAAATTGGAGTGATCAGCTCCCAGATATATGTGAAAGACGTATATCGCACACACCATCAGTCACCAGATAAATATAACAATTAACAAATAACAATTAACCAGATACAGATCAAATCTAGGATGCATCCATACGCCCCCGCAGACAAATCATAATCATAATGGCCATAGCAGATAACAAATAAGGGACGGAACAGGTCATCACTCTCCTGCCCTAGAGTCATGTCAAAGGTGCATCAATGACATGGACATGAAACCCTCATGCCTAGTGATTGGCTCGGATATCAGACTGTAGGTCAAAGGTCAGATGTACTATCAAAATAATCAAAAGTCATATCTTAAGGGTACATGGCAAAAGGTTCATGTCAAGTAGTTTCAGAATTAAATATCAAAGGTTCAAATCAGAGTTTATCAGATTAAGTTTTATATCAAAGTTTAAGTTCAGATTAAAAGGAATATATCAAGTGGTTCAGAAAAGAATTTCACAGGTTCATAATTAAAGTTCGTAGCAAAAGTTCATTTTAGAAGTTCTTGTCAAAAGTTCATTTAAAGCAATCCTTTAATAATGGTTTTCAATAAAATGATCTTTCAGAATAGTTTTCATAAAATAATCTTGCAAAACTGTTTTTCATAAAAATATTCTTTAAACTAGTTTCCACAAAAGTTAACAAATGTCATATAAAAATAGTATCATATCACCATTCATAATCATTCTTTTAAAATAACTGATTTTTCTCAAAACATTTCCAGGTCATAATTAAAAAGGTTTTCACATAACAGATTTTTATATCAGAGGTCGTAACAAAAGGGAATCATGCAAAAGGGTTCAAAGCAAAGAGGATTATAATAAGGACATCAACTCAGAAGTAAAACAGATCAGAACATGAGAGAGATCATAGAAGGCTCACAAAACAAAGAGATCACATGAAAGGTTCACAAACAGAAGGGAACATAGCAATGGTATAGGGAATCCTAATAAGGAAAATGAAAAACTGAAAGAAAAGGAAATGAAAAACCCTTACTGAAAAAGGGCAGAATATCTGTACCTTATTAGCACAGCAGATAAACAAGAAAGCAAACAAACACTGAACAGATCAAGGCTTCTCCTTCTTCACACCTAAAGGAGTAGAAGACGGAATTACAAAATATTCTAACTCAAATTATTACTTTTAGTTTACCTTTCCCTTTTTAGTAACTTTCCATTTTTAGCAGGTTTCCAGAATTAACATATTTCTATATTTAGCAAGATATTAATATTACAGATTAGGTTAAGTCCTTATTTCAGGATCATTATGGAATTTAGGTACATTTTATCAAGTTACAAAAGTTTAGGGTTATTTATGACAAACTTTCATAGTTTAGGGTTTTAACTGCAAATATTCCAAATTCAAAGGTCTAACATGAAAATACTTCAAGTTACTGATTTAAATTCACATATTATTCAGAATGACACTTTAATCCCTTATGTTTCACAATTTACAAGTTATACCCCTCTAATTATATAATTTACGAAACAAGCCCTATATTTACATACTCCCTCCGTCCCATAATAAGTGTCCACTTTGACTTTTTTGAGTCTTTTTTGTTCAACTTTGACTATAAATATTTTTATTTGTGTTATATAATACTTGCTGAAAATTATACCATATGAAAATACATTTAAAGGCTAATCCATTCATATATTTTTCATCAAGTATTGTAAAACAAAAATAAAAATATTTATGGTCAAAGTTTAATAAGAAAGACTTAAAAAAGTCAAAGTGGACACTTATTATGGGACGGAGGTAGTAATTCATAATTAAATCCCTACAATATTCATATTTACCAAACAAGCACCTTATTTTACAAAATTACCGAACATAACCTCAGAATTATATGTAGTACGAATCAGATCCCTTAGAATTCAGAAATTACACATTTGGTCCCTTAACTTTACAAAACTTATAATTTAAACCATAATTTATTAACAATTACATATTAAGCCCATAAATACTCAAAATTACACATTACACCCTTAATAACATTATTTAAACAGAATAACATCAAGTTTCCAGAATTTACAATTTTAGTCCCTCTACTTTAAATAATTACAATTCGACCCATAAAATTACAATTAAATTCTTTTCTTGCAATATTTACACTTAGGACCCTTATGTTATATTTTTCCTACATTCCCACGGACTTATATAACATTAAAAAAATACCCTACAAGTTTCAAAGTTGGCAAAACACACCCTTATACTTTTTATTTCAAATCAGTTTGCATTTTAATTCAACAAAACTTAACCCTAATTGTTCCATTCATTTTACAATCATTAAAACATCATTAAAAACCTTAAATGATAATTCAATCCAGAAAACCAAACCCTCATCGAATAGCTAGGGTTTTCTAATTTTTTCTTTCTTTTTCTTTAAATCCGATTATAAGATAAATTCACCACAGATCATTTAGGTTTCAATAAATCAAAAGGATATTTTTCCAGACTTATATGATCATCATAGAACTCAGAAAAATTATGAACAAGCCTCAGAAAATTCGCATAGATCGGTTTGGATTTTAAATGTGTTTTTGATCTTTTTAATTCGTATGATAAATCAAGCATGCATGAATCGATTTGAGCATTTTATACAGATTATATATGATATAAGGAGCAAGAGAAAAATACCAAAATGATTTTAGAATGTGTGATTTGATCGAATGGATTTAATACCTCACAGATTGAATAATCGACACAAAAGAATTGCCCACGTTCGAACCAAGCTTCTACAATCTGATTCCTATTTTTCTTAGCTCCCTTACACCTCAATGAACTCCAAAAAATTACTAGATCAGGTCCAGAAGTCGAATGGAGGGATGAGGGATTTTTGTTTGTGTCGAACTTTAGGGTTTCGGTTAAAGGTTTTAGAAAATAATAGAATTTGTTAAATAAATAGAATAGTGCCGACTTAGGAGGGGGAATGGGCTTAAGAACCGGCCTAAATCAGATAAAAATCAAAAGGATTTGATTTGGTATCATTTTCCTAATTTAATTTGATATATATCTTAATTAAAATGATTTTATAAATATATTTAATTAAATTAATTATTATTTCGGATTATATATTAGCATATGTGTGAATTTATAATTTTTGGACATTCAAAATAATATAATGTTGTCCCAGAATTTATTTTGTTTCATGTGTAGTTCGTTTACAGAAATTTGGAATCATTTCAGAATTTTATAAGTTATGTATTTAGGTTTTATGGTTTCGGGGGTAATTTGGTCATTTTACAGGTTATCTGAATTTCAGGTATTACAATCGGGATCTTACTCAGGATCATTTTTTTTTTGCAAGATCGAAATCGTAAGATCGGTTCGGGATTTTAAGATCCTACGATAATGTCATTTTCTTAATTGTCATTGTAATATTATTAAAATCTACAAATTATTATATATCATTAACACAGAATTACGTGAATGTTTCATGGAAATGTTGTCTTAAATTATGAATAGGAAATGTTTAAGAAGATTAACATGTTGTTTTCTAAATTCTATAAAACGTGATCAATAACTTTTAACTTTTTTAGTTTGCGATTCGAAAAAATAAGATCGGATTAGATCTTAAGATCCTATGGTCAAGATCGGGATCTTATAAGATCTTAAGTGTGCTAAGATCCTACATAGGATCTTGATCGTTTTTGCTTTGTAGTATCGTAAAATGGCAAGTTCCTAAGATCAGGATTGGGATCCTGACAAATATGATATATACTACTTAATATCTCATTTCTCAAGTCAAATTTATCAATACATGGTCTTCCGATTTTAACACACAGATAATCACTAGTCTTAAACAACAATTCATGTGTCACAAAAGTAGAATTTGTTCTTTTTCGTTCTAGATTTTTTATTCCTGTTAAATACTACTCCCTTCGTCCTAAATTTGTTGTCCCCGTTTGACTTTTTCGGTCTTTCTTTCTCAACTTTGACTTTAAATATTTTTGTTTGTGTTATATAATACTTGATGAAATTATACCAATGAAAAATACATTTAAAACTCAATCCATTCATATATTTTGCATCAAGTATTATGTAATATAAACAAAAATACTTAAGGTCAAAGTTGAAAAATAAAGACCGAAAAAATCAAATGGGGACTATAATTTTGGGACGAAAGGAGTAACTAAAAAGCGTTTCTAATTTCCATGAACATTATTACATATCTATAATCAAAACTTATAAAAATTGGGGTGTTCCAAAAAAACGAGGCTAATAATGCTCGACCCAAGCACATAGGGTCGAGAATCGGTCACTTGCGGCCGAGCGAAGTCAATGGGATTGTGGCCAAGTATATGATAGATCATAGATAAGGCTAATGTTAATTCCACCGGCAGGTCAAGGCTAATAATAACGTTGGTGACGACTAAGGGCACCTTGATGCAAGGCCAAGGTTAATGATAATGTCAATGATGGACAAGTCCATGCTCATGCCATGTTGGGGTTAATGATAATGTCAATGACGGATAATTCCATGCGTGTCGGGGCTAATGATAATGTCAATGTTGGCTAATGTCACCTCGATGCAAGGCCGAGGTTAATGATAATATCGATGATGCCCAATGTCGTGTCGATGCTTTGACAAGGCTAACGATAATGCCGACGTTGGCTAAGGTGAGACATTTGGGGCCAAGGTTATGGTTAAGACCATGTATGGACTGTGGCCATGCCGTACCAAGTCTTGTTGGGCCTTGTCAGTCCATGTTCATGCAATGCTCAAGCAAGGCCAGGCCGATTCAAGTCACGTTTAGGTTACGTTCAAGCCGTTTCAGGCACATTCAGGCCAGGCCAGGTCGTTGCAGGATGTTCAGGCCATGCCATATTTTCAACAGCTTTTTGTTAAGTTTGGGATGTATTTTATTGCAAAGTGATTAATCAAATAATGATGGCGAGGAATCCAAATAACAAAAAGTATAGGATTTAAGATCATTTGAGGACAAAACTTTGTTTACATACCAAGGGATCAATCCCCACCATTCATCTAGTTTGATCTAATGGGATTAACTTAAGATTTAATATGGAAACCTAAGTCCATGTATTTTTTTCCTTTTACTTTCTCTTTTTGTCTTTCTTATTTATTTTTTTTATAATTTTTTTTGTCTTTTTTTTAATTCACGTTTTTTAAAATCTTTTTTTCTTTTTTTTTTTTTTTTTAATTTTTTTGTCTTTTTTTTAATTCACGTTTTTTTTGTCTGTTTTTTAATTCAAGTTTTTTTTTTTTTTTTTTTTTTTTTTTTTTTTTTTTTTTTTTTTTTTTTTACGTTTTTTTTCTTTTTCGTACGTTTTCATACATATTCGTCCATTTTCGTCCGTTTTCATAAATATTTGTCCATTTTCTTTTTCGTCCGTTTCGTCAGTTTTTATACGTTTTTCGTCCGTTTTCATACGTTTTCATCTGTTTTCGTCCGTTTTCAGACGTTTTCGTTCGTTTTTATACGTTTTCATCCATTTTTATACGTTTTCATCTGCTTTCGTCCGTTTTCTTACGTTTTCGTCCGTTTTTATTCATCTTTGTCCGTTTTTAGACGTTGTCGTCCGTTTTCCTACATATTCGTCCATTTTCATACGTTTTCGTCCGTTTTTATACGTTTTCATCTGTTTTCGTCCGTTTTCATACGTTTTCGTCCGTTTTCATACGTTTTCGTCCGATTTTATACGTTTTTGTCTGTTTTTATACGTTTCCGTCCGTTTTTATACGTTTTCGTCCATTTTCATACGTTTTCATCTGTTTTTGTCCATTTTCATATGTTTTCGTCCGTTTTCATACGTTTTCATCCATTTTTATACATTTTTGTCCGTTTTCAGACGTTTTCGTCTGTTTTCCTACATATTCGTCCATTTTCATATGTTTTCGTTCGTTTTTAAATGTTTTCAGACATTTTCATACGTTTCTGAATATCACAAGTGATATTCTGTGATACTCAGGATATCACAAGTGATGATACTCAGAATATCACAAGTGATGATACTCAGAATATCACAATTGATGATACTCAGAATATCACAAGTGATATTCTGTATTATCACAAGTGATATTCTGAATATCACAAGTGATGTTCTGAATATCACAAGTGATTTTCACGTTTTTTTAATTCACGTTTCAGAATATTCGTCCATTTTCTTACGTTTTCGTCCGTTTTCCTACATATTCGTCTGTTTTCTTACGTTTTCGTCCATTTTCATATGTTTTCGTCCGTTTTTAAATGTTTTCAGCCATTTTCAGACGTTTTCATACGTTTCTGAATATCACAAGTGATATTCTGTGATACTCAGGATATCACAAGTGATGATTACTCAGAATATCACAGTGATTTACTCTGTATTATCAGATATTCAGAATATCACGATGATTTTCTACATTTTTTATTTCACTTTCAAATATTCGTCCATTTTTTCTTACGTTTTCGTCGTTTTTCCTACATATTCGTCCATTTTATTACTTTTTTATTTCATGTTTTCGTCCGTTTTCTACATATTCGTCCTTTTCTATTTCGTCCATTTTTTTTCGTCCTTTATTTTTCAGACGTTTTCATACGTTTCTGAATATCACAAGTGATATTCTGTGATACTCAGAATATCACAAGTGATGATACTCGGAATATCACAATTGATGATACTCAGAATATCACAAGTGATATACTGAATATCACAAGTGATTTTCACGTTTTTTTAATTCGCGTTTCTGAATATCACAAGTGATATTCTGTGATACTCAGAATATCACAAGTGATGATACTCTGAATATCACTGTAAAACCCAAAAATCTGAAAAGTGTAAAATGACCAAAATGCCCTTACAATCTAAAACTTTGATTAAAATGTTTATAAATGTACCAAAAGGGTTCCAAACTTTGAGTAATGATTATGATATGAAGTAAAATTAATTCTAATACTACATTTGACATTTTGTGAAATTCTAAAAATTATTTGTGACACACAATATGTACCGAAAATTATAATGAATATTATTATTTTTAATTAAACCTTATAAATATGTTTTAAAACCATTTAAATGCAAAATTAAAATTAGGAAACTATGTGATTGATTTTGTGTCCATAAATTTCGTGATTGCCAGCCCATCCCCCCCTATGACCGGCTTTTCCCATAAATATAGCAACAAACACATTTAAACCCTAAAAACTAAATTGTCGATTAACAAAATCACACACACAATTCGTATAACCATATCCGGCCATCCAAAAATTCGTGGAGCATTTTTTTGCTGTTTCTCATCATCTAAAGGAGTGGAGAAAAATAATTTTGGAGTCGTGGAGTTGCTCGTTTGATCGCTAGGCATTTTTGGTTTGAAAAACCTATTCGCCAAGGTTAAATTCGTTGTGACCATTCTACACGTTCATTAATCGACCTGGTATTTTTCTTATGTCCCTTTCATCAATTGTAACTCATAAAAAATGTTAAACTCGATTCATGCAAGGATTTTTACATCGTACGAATTATAATGGGTAAATATGGGTTAATTACGTAAAATATACAAAACGATTTTTCTGGGTTCTTATTATAATTTTCCTGAGTTCTTTAGTCATCAAAAAAGTCTAGAAAAATGGTTGTTCGAATTGTCATGGCTTGATTCGATCGTATGGGAATTAATGTGTTCGAAACCCTAAAAACACAAAAACTCTATATAAAATTCATGCGATTTTTCTGGACCTTATGTATAATTTTCGTGGCTTCCATGTACATCATATAGCATCAGAAAAATAAGATTTCGAATTTTTGTTGCTTAATTCGTGGTTTTGGAATTATTTGATTATATCGGGTTTAAATTAAAACAAGAAAGAAAAAAGAAATAAAATGGAACGAGTTAGGGTTTAGGGATTTAGGGTTGTTCTTGGATAATAAATGATGGTTAAATGATGGTATAATGATTGCATAATGATTAGTATTGTTAGGGTTTGATTTTGATATAATTTCATGTTTTCCGATTTGAAAAACAAAAGTAAAGGGTATGTTTTGTAACTTTTAAAAGTCGTGGACCATTTTTGTAATACTCTATAAATCAAGGACAATATGAATAAAATATAACTTGAGGGTGCTATTTGTAAAATATGGAAGTTTTGGAATTAAAATGTAAATGGATAAATATGTATTTATCGAATTGGAAATTAATTTAAATGAGGGACTAAATGTGTAATTTCTGGAAAATGGAAGGGTCACGAAGTAAATAATAATATAAAGGGTGAAATGTGTGAATTTGAGTATTTATGGGCTTAATATGTAATAATAGTAAATCATATAAATCGAATTGGATTTTAAATAAGTACAAGGACTAAATATGTAAATTTCCGAAACTTTGAGGGCTGGTTGTAACATAATAATATTGAAGGTGATTTTCTATAATTTGAAGAAATAAAAGGGCTTGATGTGTAATGTAACTATGATGAGGATTAAATTGTAAACTATATAAGTATAAGGTTTAATTTGTAATTAATTAAAAGGGTGTAAATCGTAAATTATGAAACTTGAAGGCTAAATATGTAATTCTGGAAAGTATAAGTGTTTGAATGGTAAAATGATAAGATTTCAAATGTGGACCTTTAACTTTGGTAAATTTGCATTAATAACCCTAAACTATGAAAGATTATCATATTTGATCTTAAATTTGTATAATGAGTTAAAATGAACGTTCCTTCCATAATAAGCTAATTGAAGACTTAACTTGGTTTGTATCATTTGAATATTACTAAATATGGCAACTTACTAATTCGGGAAACCTGCTATAAATAGAAAGTTACTAAATCTGGAAAGTTCTTAAAATGAAAAGATAATTAAAGATGGTAATCTGAACTTGAACCCCCTTAGTAATTTTGTCTTCTACTCCTTTAGGTGTGAAGAGGGAGAGGTCCTGATCTGTCTCAGTACTTTCTGCTTTTGTTCTTTGTGCTTGCATTTGAATAAGGTACAGATACTCTGCCCTTTCTCAGTAAGGGCGTCTTAATCCCTTGATAAGATTTCTGATTTCTGATTCGTTTAAGTTTCCCAAGCCATTGCTATGTCTCCTTTTTGTTGTGAACCTTTGATATGATTCGTTGCTTTGTAAACCTTGATCTGTTAGACTCTGATTTGGCCTTTGGCATATTATATCTGATGCATCTGATCTGAACTGTCTGTTATGAACTATCTATTTTGGACCTTTGGATATGACCTTCTGATTTGATTTGACACCTGACTCTTAGTTTGATACCCGAGCCAAAATTTGTGACCCTAGCCATGAAGGTAACATGGCCGTGTCTATGATGCACCACTGGCATGACTAGTGTGTAGCCCTAGTGATTTGGTTACACCGTCCCTTTGATTTGGTCTGCATGTGATTGGGTAGGGGCGTATGGATGCATCCTAGATCTGTTCTGTTTAGTGGATTTAACTGTATATGATATGATATGATTTGTCTGGTGATTGGTACTGTTTGCTATACACGCCCTTCACATTTCTGAGAGGTCGCTCCTCTATGGTTACTGTATATGATATGATCTGATATGTTTCTGGGCTCGTGGTGGATTACTATCCTATATTATTCTTTCCCTTTTATTGACTGTACCTTATGATACTTTCCATTGCACCATATATTATATCTGTTTCGTTATCATTTAATCTTTGCCATGATTCGTACTTCCTTATCTTTGCTTTGTATATGTATCTGTTCACTGAGCTTTTTAAGCTCAGCCGCACGTTTTTCTTTTCGTGTGCGGCAGGTATCTAAGCTAGGAGCTGGGGACTTCTGCTTTGGGATTGAGAGATTAGAGCTTTTGGTTGGAGCTTTTACCTTAGATGACCACCCTTATATTATGACATTTGTTTCGGGATTCTGTTTCTTTTGTTTATTCCATTGGTTTATCTTTATCCTTTGAACTCATGTAATTTGGTTTAAGCCGTGTTGGCTTGATTTTCTTATTGATCTGGTTTATGGCTTCCGCTGTGTATTATGTATGCTCTGATTTGTCACCGTGATGTGATACCTTTACCCTTGTCGGGTTGGGGTGTTACAATTATGGTATCAGAGACAGGCTGCGACCTGTAGTACATAAGCCATGACCTGTGGATCATGTGGACCTTAGGATTTGACCTTAAGATTTGAGTCTTGACTGGTGAGGATTTGGGTAGACATAGGTTTCGGTTTCGTCTTTCCTTTCGTACTTATTTTTCCCTATTGTTGCTAATCATTTTCGTGATCGTTCAGATGGTGAATACACGCTTTACTCAGTACACTGATGGGAATGGTGGAGGGGAAGCCCCTGATTTTCAGGCTATGATAGCCGCTGCTGTGGCTGCTGCTATTCCTCAAGTGGTGACTCAGGTCACCAATAACATCAGGAACGGTGCAAGTTCTTCTGGTGGTGGTGCTCCACCCGAGACTCCACCCACTGCTCCTCCCGCTGCTCTACCAGTTGGTATCCACGTTTGGATCGAGAGGTTTAATAAGCTCAAGCCTCTCTCTTTCAAGTCCGCTGCCACTCCCCATGAGCCAGAGGACTGGATCACCCATGTCGAGAAATTGTTCAGGGTTCTCGGATGTGCTGACGAGTTTAAAACTCGTTTGGCCACATTCAAGCTGGAGGGTGACGCTCTAAATTGGTGGACTGCTCTTGTTCAGGCAAAGGGAGATGACTATGCTGAGACCTGTTCTTGGGCGGACTTCATTGAGGCGTTCTATAGGCAGTATATTCCATTATCGGAGCAGCAGAGATACGAGAGAGAGTATGCGACGATTCGTCAGGGGGATCGTGAGTCTTCGGGTGAGTTTATGCAGCGATTCATACGTTTGGCCAGTTTTGTTGGGCCGGAGGTTACTGGGGATGCTCATCGTCAGGCACGTCATTTTAAGTGGGCATTAAAGACATGGGTATTAGACCGTATCGTGAACTTTGAGCACGAGGATGTGGCTGCTGTTGCGGATGCTGCCCGCAACATTGAGTTGTTGCATGCGGACGGGGGTTCTAATAAGCGGGATAGGGACGGTAATCGGGTAAACTCCAGGGAGCAGGGCCGTCAGGGCCAGAGTCGGGAGTATAAGAGTTATGAGGAACGAGATCGGGCGGACCATGGTCGTGATCAGCGAGGTCGGGAGTCGAGGTCAGTTTCTAGGCGGGATGGTGATCGTCACGAGCAGAGGAGGACTACTGAGGCCTTACCTCCTCCACCCCTATGTGCTACTTGCGGGAAGGCGCATCCGGGTACTTGCTTTAGGATTACCGGCGGTTGTTTCTCATGCGGCTCTACTCATCATCGAGTGAAGGACTGTCCCAGGAAGAACTATACTGTACCGACGGACTCGGATAAGCCAGCACCCACTTTGGGACGAGTTTATGCTTACACTCGTGATCGTGCGGAGGACTCATCAGGTACCATTACCGGCTTTCTTACATTTGTGATCGTTTTGTCTTTGCACCTTTTCGTCGTATCTAATCCGTTTGCCAGAAGATTAATCTGAAACTGATATCATTAGTTAATCGTATCCTCATCTATGAACTCATAACCGAAGCTATTTTAGTTATCCGCAATTCGTGTTCTGATCTGATATGACCTTGTTTTGTTTTCCGTTCTGTTACGTTTCTGGTTCTTTGCAATTTCGGGGACGAAATTTTTTTTAGGGGGGAAGAAGTTGTAAAACCCAAAAATCTGAAAAGTGTAAAATGACCAAAATGCCCTTACAATCTAAAACTTTGATTAAAATGTTTATAAATGTACCAAAAGGGTTCCAAACTTTGAGTAATGATTATGATATGAAGTAAAATTAATTCTAATACTACATTTGACATTTTGGGAAATTCTAAAAATTATTTGTGACACACAATATGTACCGAAAATTATAATGAATATTATTATTTTTAATTAAACCTTATAAATATGTTTTAAAACCATTTAAATGCAAAATTAAAATTAGGAAACTATGTGATTGATTTTGTGTCCATAAATTTCGTGATTGCCAGCCCATCCCCCCCTATGACCGGCTTTTCCCATAAATATAGCAACAAACACATTTAAACCCTAAAAACTAAATTGTCGATTAACAAAATCACACACACAATTCGTATAACCATATCCGGCCATCCAAAAATTCGTGGAGCATTTTTTTGCTGTTTCTCATCATCTAAAGGAGTGGATAAAAATAATTTTGGAGTCGTGGAGTTGCTCGTTTGATCGCTAGGCATTTTTGGTTCGAAAAACCTATTCGCCAAGGTTAAATTCGTTGTGACCATTATACACGTTCATTAATCGACCTGGTATTTTTCTTATGTCCCTTTCATCAATTGTAACTCATAAAAAATGTTAAACTCGATTCATGCAAGGATTTTTACATCGTACGAATTATAATGGGTAAATATGGGTTAATTACGTAAAATATACAAAACGATTTTTCTGGGTTCTTATTATAATTTTCCTGAGTTCTTTAGTCATCAAACAAGTCTAGAAAAATGGTTGTTCGAATTTTCATGGCTTGATTCGATCGTATGGGAATTAATGTGTTCGAAACCCTAAAAACACAAAAACTCTATATAAAATTCATGCGATTTTTCTGGACCTTATGTATAATTTTCGTGGCTTCCATGTACATCATATAGCATCATAAAAATAAGATTTCGAATTGTTGTTGCTTAATTCGTGGTTTTGGAATTATTTGATTATATCGGGTTTAAATTAAAACAAGGAAGAAAAAAGAAATAAAATGGAACGAGTTAGGGTTTAGGGATTTAGGGTTGTTCTTGGATAATAAATGATGGTTAAATGATGGTATAATGATTGCATAATGATTAGTATTGTTAGGGTTTGATTTTGATATAATTTCATGTTTTCCGATTTGAAAAACAAAAGTAAAGGGTATGTTTTGTAACTTTTAAAAGTCGTGGACCATTTTTGTAATACTCTATAAATCAAGGACAATATGAATAAAATATAACTTGAGGGTGCTATTTGTAAAATATGGAAGTTTTGGAATTAAAATGTAAATGGATAAATATGTATTTATCGAATTGGAAATTAATTTAAATGAGGGACTAAATGTGTAATTTCTGGAAAATGGAAGGGTCACGAAGTAAATAATAATATAAAGGGTGAAATGTGTGAATTTGAGTATTTATGGGCTTAATATGTAATAATAGTAAATCATATAAATCGAATTGGATTTTAAATAAGTACAAGGACTAAATATGTAAATTTCCGAAACTTTGAGGGCTGGTTGTAACATAATAATATTGAAGGTGATTTTCTGTAATTTGAAGAAATAAAAGGGCTTGATGTGTAATGTAACTATGATGAGGATTAAATTGTAAACTATATAAGTATAAGGTTTAATTTGTAATTAATTAAAAGGGTGTAAATCGTAAATTATGAAACTTGAAGGCTAAATATGTAATTCTGGAAAGTATAAGTGTTTGAATGGTAAAATGATAAGATTTCAAATGTGGACCTTTAACTTTGGTAAATTTGCATTAATAACCCTAAACTATGAAAGATTATCATATTTGATCTTAAATTTGTATAATGAGTTAAAATGAACGTTCCTTCCATAATAAGCTAATTGAAGACTTAACTTGGTTTGTATCATTTGAATATTACTAAATATGGCAACTTACTAATTCGGGAAACCTGCTATAAATAGAAAATTACTAAATCTTGAAAGTTCTTAAAATGAAAAGATAATTAAAGATGGTAATCTGAACTTGAACCCCCTTAGTAATTTTGTCTTCTACTCCTTTAGGTGTGAAGAGGGAGAGGTCCTGATTTGTCTCAGTACTTTCTGCTTTTGTTCTTTGTGCTTGCATTTGAATAAGGTACAGATACTCTGCCCTTTCTCAGTAAGGGCGTCTTAATCCCTTGATAAGATTTCTGATTTCTGATTCGTTTAAGTTTCCCAAGCCATTGCTATGTCTCCTTTTTGTTGTGAACCTTTGATATGATTCGTTGCTTTGTAAACCTTGATCTGTTAGACTCTGATTTGGCCTTTGGCATATTATATCTGATACATCTGATCTGAACTGTCTGTTATGAACTATCTATTTTGGACCTTTGGATATGACCTTCTGATTTAATTTGACACCTGACTCTTAGTTTGATACCCGAGCCAAAATTTGTGACCCTAGCCATGAAGGTAACATGGCCGTGTCTGTGATGCACCACTGGCATGACTAGTGTGTAGCCCTAGTGATTTGGTTACACCGTCCCTTTGATTTGGTCTGCATGTGATTGGGTAGGGGCGTATGGATGCATCCTAGATCTGTTCTGTTTAGTGGATTTAACTGTATATGATATGATATGATTTGTCTGGTGATTGGTACTGTGTGCTATACATGCCCTTCACATTTCTGAGAGGTCGCTCCTCTATGGTTACTGTATATGATATGATCTGATATGTTTCTGGGCTCGTGGTGGATTACTATCCTATATTATTCTTTCCCTTTTATTGACTGTACCTTATGATACTTTCCATTGCACCATATATTATATCTGTTTCGTTATCATTTAATCTTTGCCATGATTCGTACTTCCTTATCTTTGCTTTGTATATGTATCTGTTCACTGAGCTTTTTAAGCTCAGCCGCACGTTTTTCTTTTCGTGTGCGGCAGGTATCTAAGCTAGGAGCTGGGGACTTCTGCTTTGGGATTGAGAGATTAGAGCTTTTGGTTGGAGCTTTTACCTTAGATGACCACCCTTATATTATGACATTTGTTTCGGGATTCTGTTTCTTTTGTTTATTCCATTGGTTTATCTTTATCCTTTGAACTCATGTAATTTGGTTTAAGCCGTGTTGGCTTGATTTTCTTATTGATCTGGTTTATGGCTTCCGCTGTGTATTATGTATGCTCTGATTTGTCACCGTGATGTGATACCTTTACCCTTGTCGGGTTGGGGTGTTACAATCACAATTGATGATACTCAGAATATCGCAAGTGATGATACTCTGAATATCACAAGTGATATCCTGAATATCACAAGTGATTTTCAACTAATGTTTTGTAACATGAAAATCACTTGTGATATTCAGAATATTACAAGTGATATTCTGAATATCACAAGTGATTTTCACGTTTTTTTAATTCACGTTTTTTTTCACTTTCTTACGTTTTCGTCCGCATTCATACGTTTTCATCCGTTTTCGTTTGTTTTCATACGTTTTCGTCCGGTTTCATACGTTTCTGAATATCACAGTTGATATGCTTAATATCACAAGTGAATTGTGATATTAAGAATATCAATTGTGATATTCAGAAATGTATGAAAACGGACGAAAACATAAGAAAACAAACGAATGCGTATGAAAGCGTAAAAACACGTCTGAAAACGGACGAAACGTATGAAAAATGGACGAAAACGTATAAAAACTGCTGAAAACGTATGAAAACGGACGAAAATGGAAAAAAATATATAAAAACGGACGAAAACGTATAAACATACGAAAACGTCTGAAAACATACGAAAACGTAAAAAACAAACGAAAACGTAAAAAAACAGACAAAAACGTATGAGAACGGACAAAAACGTATAAAAACGTATAAAAACTGCCGAAAACGGACGAAAACGTCTGAAAACGGACAAAAATGGATAAAAACGGACTAAAACGTATGAAAACGGACAAAAACATCTGAAAACGGACGAAAACTTACAAAAACGGATGAAAACGGATAATAAAGTCTGAAAACGTATATAAACATATGAAAACGGACGAAAACGTATGAAAACGGACAAAAACGTAAGAAAACGGTCGAAAACGTATGAAAACGTAATAAAAAAAAAAAAAAAACTTGATTTAAAAAAAAAAGTGAATTAAAAACAAAGACAAAAAAAAAAAATTAAAATCTAAAAAAGAAGTGAATAAATAAAAAAGACATAAAGACAAAGAAAAAGCAAAATAAAAGACATGGACTTAGGTTTCCATATTAAATCTTAGGTTAATCCCCACCATTAGTTCAAAATAGATGGATGGTGAAAATTTGTCCCTCAGTATGCAACAAAAATTTAGTTCTTAAATGAACTTTTCTCAAAGTATAGTGATGAATGTAATAAGACTATTTTAGCTCATTGATACATTTTGTCGAACATTGTATGTGTTCTGTAATATTTACCTAATAGCGTTGAGATGCTTATTATACCATATGTGTTCTGTAATATTTTTTGACTTCGCAATGTACAAAAGAGGCTCACAATAGAAGTTTATAAACCTTATTATAATATGATATGATAAGAAACGAATTGCCTAATAACAAAATCCGCTTTTTAGGTGTTAAATAAATAATTTTGTACATGATCAAAAATCATTGTTACATGTAGTAAAAGTATTTATTTGTATGTTTGTCTTTCAATAGTGAGAAAAATAAAAAACACTATGTTCGCATTATTTGTATTCTCGCCCAAAAAAGTATTTATTTTTGTGTTTGTCTCAAAAGATTAGATCTAATGTTAATAAATCTTCATAAATGAAGGTAAAAAATAAACAAATAAGCTTAGACGAACCAGGTTCATAATATATTTTGACCAGGTCCAGGCAAGGTTAGAGGAACCAGGTTCAGGATATATATAGATCAGGTCCAGGCAGGGTTAGAGCAAGCAGGTTCAGGATATATTTCGACCAGGTTCAGGCAAGTTATACGAATCAGGTTCAGGGTATATTTCGACCAGGTTCAGGTATTATAATGACGAGGACCAGGCCCAGGCATGATTTCAACCAGGTCGTCTATAATTTTGACGGGTTCAAGTATTAAGCCTTTTATTTATGTAAGGTCATTACTATATTACTATCATTTTACATAAGATAGGTTATAAAGAGATGATGAAGAATGGTGAAGACACACTCTTATTTATGTAAGGTCATTACTATAGTTTAAACGAAGTTTTCTCAATTAATTCTGAATTTAAATCCTTTTTAATGGAACCGGATCATTGAGAAGGATTTAAACATATTTTCATATATACATCTACTAAAATTTTTTTTTAGGTACACCCCGTTGCAAAGGTAAAATCTACTTGCGCATAACATTTATTATTGTAAAAGAAGTACTGTATATGCGTAAACTTGGTGTAGATACAAGGGACAATGTTCTATCCATGACGTTCCTAGACCTCATCCGAGTTCGTAAACGTTTGGGGTTCAAGTGATTGTCATTAGACTTCTCTTCATACACGTACGTATTTCCCGAGACAATTGTATCATAATCAGGATGTTCTTGGTAATCATCACCATCAACATAAATCGGATTTTACAACCTAAGAAGGTTTGAATCCGTGACATGTCACACCTAACCACTAAGCTACTTTAGTGAATGTTGATTATTAATTGTATAATTGATATACGCTTGATTTATTGAATGTATGACACATAGATTATCAATAACACATGGGTTTTAAAAATATTTTGGTTTTTACCCAAAAAAAATAAAAATAAAAACACATGGGTTATCCATGTCATCTCTTATCATTTTAACCATTGATTTTAACATGTATATATCTTGATCTCTTTATTAGGTATACCCCTCACTTGTCTGAATATATTACAACAAGTAAGAACAATGTGTCTGTCAGTGTGTAAAATGGGACAATGTAAAGACCTGAATATGTCAGTGAACTGCACATTTAAAAGCATTATTAGCATATAAAATTAATTGGATGTTAAAGAGAAAATTAGTTTCTATGAAACTTTTTTCTTGGATTTTTTAAGTTAATTGAGGTAAACTTATGAAGGTTATTAGAGATACTCTAGGAAAACTTATAACAAGGCAGCTACGCTGTATGTGGATTAACAAGGAAACCATAGTAAATATATATAGCATATTCATTGCATTATATGAAAAGCGTGTTACCACGTGCGTCACAAATATTATTCATGTAAATTTAATCATAAGGAAGTAACAAAAAAATCCGTAACTAGGAGTAGGATACATTTAGGTTCAGTTGAGACCAGCCAAATTAGGCGTTGATCATTTCAGCAATTCAGCATCACTAACCGATTAAAGGCCAATGCGTCACAAATACTAGCCTATAAACCCGTGATAAATCACGGGTGGCTTATAGAAAGTTTGAAAATAAAGGTTCAAATACTTAAAGTAACAAATATTAATTCTCAAACAATAATCGAAAATTTTCACAACTCAAAGCGAAAAGAAACTTGCATAGATAAAATCATAACATGAAACAAAAATTTTCATTAGATGATAGAAAGCAACAGATATGGGAAACTATCTTCGTTAATCTTCAATAGAAACCACTTGTTGGAAGGACTAAGTTTCAACCGCGAGATGATAGTGGTGTTACACACATCGATTCTTGTTATTTTTCGTGCCTCTTGTATGGGAATTATTTGAAACTCTTGTATCCTTGATTCATAAACATGGGACGGTTTAATTGTGTTAGTAGCATTCAAATATGATGACTTTCTTGCTAGGGGAACCTGGTGGCAAGATAATTTATATGCAATAAAGTTTCTAAAATTGTTCATATCTTGCAAGCAAAATGATGATCTTGTTTTTTTTTTCTTCTAAAAGCCTACCAGTGTCACCTAAATGACTGGCAAAATCATGATTACAAATGCAATATTAGCCAAAAACTTGATTTTTGGAAGATTTAAAATTTTGGGGATAAAGTGCAGGATAGTGTAATATACCCCAATTTAAGCTTTAAATGGAATGATCGGATAATTCAAATAATGGAACAAATCAGTTTAGCGAAAGGACGTACACAATTAGTTATCCCCATCATCCATTTCCGCCTCCTTGTCTCATGGAATAGCAGCAATCCTTGTCTCGCGGAATAGCCTGTTAATAGCCTGTTTTTTGTCAGCAGCTTAGTATAAGCAAAATATCATCTCAATCAACGTCTAAAACTCAATGTCAAACACCCCTTAAATGTAATGTCTCATGATCCCAAGCACCCTCTAAACACAATGCCAAACACACCATAAGTATTGATTTGATACAACCAACCGATGTTTTTTAAAAAACCGCAAGAAAACTACTTGATTGCGGAGAAGAGAATAACAAACAAAAACACACTTATAATCTATCAAGGACTTCTTTATAAACAATGTTGGTTGTGGAGTTGTTGTAGATGCCATCTTTGTCACATCATATCCCTTTTAGACCCTTCTAGCTTTATATCCATGAAAAACTACATCCTACATGTAGTTGTCCTACATGTAGTTGTCCATGTGAAAAATTTGACAGTTCTAGTACCCACTTCATGACCCGCCCGATGGGCGGGCAAAGCTTCATGATTTTATTACATATAAGAAAATTAAGACTAACATGCTATGGTATACATAAAGTTTGAATTGGAAAATTAGTGAATGAATTGAAGTATAAATCATGTGAAAGAAAATATCATTGTACAAACAACATATAACCAATCATAGTAAAGAACTTCAGAATGCCCGCATATCTTGTAGTCCTTTGTAGTCTTTGGTCCTGCTCCACTCATATTCCGCCCCTCTTCCCTTTTCTCCATTATGCTAGCTCTTGCAATTCTCTGGCTCATATGTTTCCTGATAGAACAACCAACAAATCAAACAAAAGTTAATATTAACAAAATCATTGTTTTTTCATGATACATGAAACAGCAAAATCTAAGCACGAAAGTATTCAAAATGTTTATACCTTTAGCATCAATTCTTCAAAGTTACACTTAAGTTCGCCAAAGTGCAACAAAGCCTTGCTTCATAATTCACAATCAGCTCACTTTCACCTCTTCACAGTCAATTCTTCAAACATCCTTTACATTATTGGATGGAAACCTATATCATGAACTTATAATAAGGCCAAGTTGCTTTGTTTGTGCAGACATAAAACGATGACCACCACAACCTTCTCCAAACTTCAAACAATAATCTAATTCATACCCATTAGAAACAGATGTGTTTTTAACCACGAGAACAGCTGCATACTGCAATGGTACTTGCTCTGATGTTGTAAATTTAACCAAACGATATGCACTATTTATTAAATATATGTACTATTGGTTCCTTCACAACTGCAATAATTAAGAATATAAGTGTTGCAGGATAGTCACAGGCGGTGCATTAGGAACTGGATAAGTGCAAAATGCATGCAAAAGTCAAACGATTAACCCCAACAAAGGATATCAACGAATATTCAACATGAGAATAGGAAAACGCTGCAATGATGATTCAAAAAACGTGGATGCATCACCTGGGTATCAAGCATTTACGGGTTGGGCAAATTATTTGCCTCCCATTCCTCTCGCCTTGGCCTTGAAGTGAATCCCCAACCAGGACGATCAAAAGCCGCAACAATACAATTAACCTACCGTGATAACACACCCATAACATGCCTCCATGAGAAGACCCCCCCTCCAAAACCATGCACCAAGACGATCCCAAACTGGCCATTTACTTCAGGAACTTGTTCGAGAGAGTGAGAAACAGTTTTAGTACTGACGTTCTCATCAGAAACTTCGTCTAGGCTGAACACAGGAATTTGTTCAGAAATAGTACCGTCTAAGAGTGGAGCATATAGAGGAGAGTTGTGCATTTAATTGCTAAAACTCCTGCGAAGATGATATTGGGTCTTTGAAATAACATTTAATGATGGCCTCTCATGCAGGGACAGGGTTTAGGATAATGTACGAGATGGTGGGCTGGGCATACTAAGTTTGTAGTGAAGGGTGACACCAGGCCAACCCATAAATAGACTGTCAACATCAGCTAGTAATCGAACTGGAAGTTCACCATCGTCTCGACCTTGACCCAAGGGTTTGCGTCTGATTTCACTATCACTTTTTGGTGTCCTACCAGCAGTAGGAGTTGGAGATCGTAGGACTTTAGCATACCCAACCTACAGATTAAAAAAAATGATAGTCAGAACCACGCTAGAAATTCTATCAGGTCACAATAAGCAGTTCGCAGAATGGAGCATATTCTTGAAAAATAGTACTCCGTAGTTCCATATCTCATCAGTACATAGCATGAGCAGAGCAATAATTTTTAAACACACCGATTCAGGATCCATTCTGTGAAGCATATGCTTCCTCCGTGCTCTGCAGCTAGCCCGATAAGCAATAACAGTATGCCCAAGATCAAAAACCACAGACAACAGAAACAGTACAGGCATCCCCCATGATTTCTTCAAATGAAGCCTTTGTCTTGTAGGAGAAGATGACACTTCACAAGAATGATTGGGACACCAGGGGCATAATGCTTCTTGTTTCATCAATGGCTTGGGCTGCTCCTAAAGTTTGCAATTTTTCTGATCCACACACCCCTTCATTGTGCAGTGACCTAATAAATTATTATTTTCATTTTTAAGTTTCTGTTCCAAACACTCCTCATTCCTATAACAATCTACCTGATATAATACATTCTAGTCTAAAAAAAAAAAAAAAAAAAAAAAAAAAAAAAACAACTGTTTTCTATAGCCACCTCTGATGTACAATACTTACACCTGAAAAAGACATTTTATGTCCACTTTAAACACTTCTTGTTGCTATTATAACCTGAACCAAACAGTCCTCGTTCACATTATAACCTCATCCAAACTCATGCTCTTTCTACAGCAGCCTAAACCTGACACACCTTATTGCCACAGTAGCCTAATTTGAACACAACTTAATTTCTGCAGTTAGCTGATCCAATCACACTCCTCACTAATGTAATTACCTGATACAAACACATCTTATTCTTTTACTATAGTAGTCTGATCCAAGCACACCCTATTTTTAACTCTATATTAGGTTGATTCTAACATATCTCAATTCTACAACAGCCTGATATACCTGTTAAGTGCCGTCATCTATGGAGAAACTTTCCTTTGTTACCTTCCACGAAACCCATGGGAGATTTCCAGATGGCATAATCACGGTGAAGAACACACTTTGTGCAATAATTCGTGTTTCATTATCTGGGCGTGACATTGCTAAAAGCAAGCAGTGAAATAGAGCATCTAGAGACGCCTGAACATATTATAAAGAGATCAAATTATTATAAAATGCAATGATCAACGACATTACCCAAGCAACATGCTGCTCATAGTACAACTTGCACTCACCTTTTTTGTAGTAGGCTATGTTTTGATTTTTATTTATAATAAATAAAATAATAATCACAGTTTTACATATGATTTTTTTTTCTTTTTTTTTTATAGACACAGTTAACATATGAATTATTTATAAATCTTGAGACAAATAAGTGTTTTTAGTTGGACCCATCTGGTTTTAACTTTTAACCCGTCCAAAAAAGTGGCAAATTTTCACCCATTACCCAGCCCATCTGACCTGCCCTATTTGTTCTAAGGCTAGCATTATTATTTGTGAGCGTATGAAAGATTTACCTGCTCACAGCATACAAGCTTGGTAATTAATGGGTAGAAACTCCTAAGGTGTTTCTTGAATATCTGGTTGTCCATTACGGACATGCCCTTAAGAACCTGAAACACAGACATATGCTTATTTAGATAAGTACTAAAGATATTTAACGAATTACTAATAAAACCATCAACATTTCCAATGTCCCTTGATAAAATGGTTTTTTTTGTTTTTTTTAACTCTCGGAGATAGCTTTAGAAAAGTATTATTTTAGTGTATATAACATTCTAAAATACAATGCAATACAACTACAGCCTTTGTCCCACGAAATTGAGGACAACTGACGCTAACATAGTGTTAGAAAAATATGCGAGTTGTTGTAAAATATAAATACCCCTCAAACAATACTTTCCTTAGTGGAAAATAAGTAAATTTGACTGGGAACAAAGTATTACGAAAGTGCTTGACCCTCTATGAAATGTATAATTGTATACAATACCCTTGAAAACAACTATTTTCTCAGTCCCACGTTTGACTGGGTATGGTATCGACGGTCTAACATACCATTTATTTGAAAAAGAAAAAAAAGCAAGAAACTTTCAGACAGTTAGTAAACTGTAACATAATATAACTATCAAAAATAAATAAATAAATAAAAACTAAGCAATTTTTATCACAATTAACAACTCTTCGAAAGTTAAAAAAAAAAAAAAAAAAAAAAAAAAAAAAGGAGAGAATGAGAGATACCGATGATTGGAGAACTGAATTGATTTTCGGCTGGATTGATTTTGAAGAAAACGTGTTTTGTGGTTTTCTTTTGGGAAAGTGTTGTAACTGAATGTAGAGTAGTAATAAAGAGTTGAAGTCAAACGTTTTAGGTGATGACGTGGCTTTACTGACCTGGCTTTTTTCTGCCATGGTGGCATTAGTGACGTGGCGAGTTTCAAAAAAAGCTTCTTTTATTATATATATATATATATATATATATATATATATAGATAGATTATTCATGTGTATTTATTTCTATGATTTTTATACAATGTGTTCTATAGTTACGAGTACAGTTCTAAAAATAGATATATATTCCTGAGGAAGATTATAATTTGATTTACTTTTAAATTTCGCAACTAAACAAACTCAATAAGACAATAAAAATTTGTTTATTCTAAGGTAACCATCTTTATTGAAATATTGTTATATCTATTTATCAATGGTTTTGTTTGCCTCTACAGTGGCGAATCTAGCCGGAAATCCAACGTGGTTCCTTGATTTGGTTAAGCTGAAAAATGCAAAGGGTCAACCAATCAACCGGTCAATTTTTCGGGTTGGATCGGGTCCAATTAACAAGATGCGATAATAAAAAACATTGAACATAGATTTATAACATAATTGTTAAAGCGTTTATGATTTCAATTTCAATTGCGTATTTCTAAAGACTAAAGTCCTAAACAGCAAACCCTAAAATCTAAATAATCTAACAATCTAATAATACTAGTAATACAGTAGTATAATTAGATTTCAAAAAATTTCGAATGTAGTTCCCAAATAATTTCTAAGGTGGTTCCTAAAAGGTTTCTATATCGCTTCTAAAGGATTTCGTCGTTCAAGATGGTTCTCGGGCACCGCCTGACAATACATAGATCCGCCTCTGTGCCTCTATGTGTTTAATTATAACTTATAACACCGCCAGAGTAGTGTTTTACCCATAGTCATTTACCTATTATGAAGGTTAGCACGATACCCTCACGAACACCTAAATTTAATACAAATGTTATATAAGTTTTACATGTTCGGAAATTTAATAACCTCGATTGGTTCTGTTTTTAAGCATGTTTCTTGCACATTTTAGTTTTCTAGTTTTCTGGTTAGTCCACAAAGCTTTTATGCCTCTTACGAAACAAATAGGTTATTTAGGCATTTTTGAAAATTGAGGGAAAGAATGAGTAATAGTCCAATAAAGATGATGACTTTATAAAAAGGATCAAGATTATACATAAACTTTGAGTCAAGCATGATCGACGTTGGTATTATTGAGCGTAAATGAATGAATGAGTCCATAATTTTTATTAAAATAAAAAGTTTTATATGTTTAACTTGTTTGTGATTGATGAACATGATCTATTAAGATAAAAGATATAAATATTGTATGTAATTACAATATAGGCTTATTATGTTTTCTAAATTCGTAAATTACTCATTATACATCACCAGTAATTTAATCATTTCATCCATCTTCATCTTCTACATTATATAACTTCAGCCAACCACCATAAATTTCTGTTAAAAAATTCGAATTCCGGCCAACTAAATTTCACCTTTCAAATCCAAAATTAACAAACAATATACCAAATCCAAAGCCAAAAATTTCACCTCTTAAATGATTAAGTTAGTTGTTGGAAATTGGGAGTGACAACTTTTATCAAAATTTTCGGCGAACGGTGGGGTTACGACGATGTTGCACCATCAGCAACGTTGACCACCAGTGACAAAGACCATCTTGTACTCCTACATTTCATCCTGCCTCCACAGTCACCACCATTTAACTATTGAGTGATTTGCGTTTCTCGTGAAGAGAAGATTGGGAAAAAAATTGGACGTATGTTAAAATCATTTAGGTGTGTAAGAGGTAACAGGTTAGTAGGTGAAAAAGCATTGAGGGGCTTGACGAAAATTAAGTTTTAAATATATTAGGTTTTCATGTGTAGTTAAAGCTAAGCTGGTTTTCTATTACTTGGGCAAGTATTGTATCTAGCGAAGTATACGTGAGGACAAAGAGAAAATGGGTTGATTTTATATATCTAGGAGTATGATACATGCGTCGATACATGTTTAAAAGACATTTTGATTTTGGTTAATGATGTGCGGTGGTGGTGCTGTTGACGGTCGTTAGTGGTGGTGGTTTGGCAGCCAACGTGGTGGTGGTTTTGGCTGCTGAACATGGTGGTGATGACAGGTGAAAAAGAACAGGAGCATTAATGTCTTTTAAAGTAAGAAAAAGATTTAAGAAAGCATAATGACAAATAATCTAACATTTTGTTAAACATAACGAAAATAAAAAAAATAGAGTATGTATGATGAGTCAAACATATAAGTACATAGAGTATTTATAGTGTTTACCCCGATCTATTGTGTGTAATTCAACTTTAAGTGATCTTAGTTCTTATAAAAAGTACTGTAGCAAATATTGAGCCTAAATACACAAATTTTCTTTAAGTTAATAACGGACACATAGTGAAGAAAAACTCTCGAGTTAGAGACTCGGAGAGTGGAGTAGGGCAAGGAAAAGAGTCCTTGTAGACCAAACCACTATAAACAATCGTGTTGTGGTTTGATTGTTTCTTTCTTTACTTGCATGTTATTTATTGTTTATTATTTGCATTATTTGAAATCATACAAGTATTCAAAGCAAATAAATTTTAAAAACGGTAAAACTATTCAACCCCACACTTAGTTTTCCACAAAACATAAACCTCTGAATAAGATTACAAACTTTTTATAAAAAAAATTAACTGGAATTAAAAGATGAAGAACCCTAGATTTGATTAACCTGAATTTGGTTTATGAGTGTGTTTTGAGTTGAACACCGAGCATATAAACCATCTAAAAAAATAAAAGTTTGGTTATAGATGATAAGGAGTTGTTGTGTGTGTTTTTAGAGAGATGGTATGAAGGATGTATGTGAAGAAGAAAGGTCTAGGATTATGGGGAAATTTTATCAGAGATGGAAGAATTATGGAGAAGCTTCAAGAGAGGGGATTTATTGCGGGAGAAAGGTCTAGAAAAAAAGGATTGCACTGTTAAAAATGGAACTGCTACAGTAAAAAATAGTTGTATTACGGGGGTGCTACAATGCATAACAGTGGGTATTATAGTGTCTAATTGGGTGATATAGTACAAAACAGTGCTTTTGGAACCACTGTTTGGAACCCTGTTTCCAAACGCTTTTTAGTATATAGTATAATAAGTAATTTTCAAATAACGAATAGAAAGTTAAGTAAAAGCTGTTGCATTTTGTTATATGAACAACTTTAAAAATTGCATGAGGTATTCTGCCCAGTGTTATGACTAGAAGAGTAAGGGCCTATTTGTTTAGTTTTTTCTATTAAGTTATATTAAATTAAAGTGTCTGTTTAGATATATGTTGTTTGTTTGTAGATAAATAAATAGTTGTTTGTTTTGTATGTTGAATAATGTATCTGAATTAGAAAAAAATTACTGTCATACCCTTTTATTTGAAATAAAGTTAAGAAATAGAAGGGTAAACATGTAAAATTAGGATAAAAATGATGGACTTAATTTGGAGACCCTCATCTCCCAGGCTTTTTCTAGGAGGTCAATATTAGTTTTAAGCGCTAAACAAACATCCATTTCGTGACTTAATTAACTTACCTATTTTTCAGTTAAGAAACTTTAAGTTGTTATCAAACTATACCTAAGTCATTATAGTTTATCAATAATAATAATAATAATAATTACATGTAAAAATGGACTCATTTTCATTTATATGGGATAAATTGTTTTTACATATTATTTGCGGTAAATATCATAAATCTCTACATTATACATATATAATCAGTAACAACATATATACTACCTCCGTCCCAAAATGAGTGTCCAGTTTGACTTTTCTGATTCAAACTGGTTCAACTTTGACCTTATCTATTTTTGCGGGTGATATAATACTTGATGCAAAATATATGAATGGATTGCGTTTTAAGTATATTTTTCGTTAGTGTAATTTTTCATCAAGTATTATATAACACACACAAAATATTTAAGATCAAAGTTGAACCAGCTAGACTTTTAAAAGTCAAACTGGACATTTATTTTGGGACGGAGGGAGTAGTATTCAGTCAAATCACACCATGTTTGCGAAAGCTACATATGAATAATTTGCTCGTTTTGAATAAAGTATCCACCAAAACACCATTGGAAAAAATAAAGCAACATGAGTTATCAAATAGGCAAATTCTAGTTTTTTTTCTTTTTGAATGCAACAACAACTTTTATTAGTACCACAACAACAACCTTATGAGGGCACCAGCGATTGCTTGATAACACCGTTATTCAAATTTTGGGTTTTCTTTTCTTTTTTCTCTAACAAAGGAAGGTTACTAAAATATCTAACAAACATTAATAATTCACCGATCACGTATACTATGGTAATCGTAACGCTGAGTTGTCTTTTTCTTTTTCTTTTTTTTTTTCTTTTCTTTTTTTTTTTTTTTTTTTTTTTTTTGTTTTTTTTTTTTAAATTCAATTTTTGTTTTGTGTAGTATGATCATTTTGTTCAAAAAATAATGGAGCCTTCAAATTCTGTTGGAATAAAAGGAGGAAACTATTTAGCAATTGATGTTAAGATTATGCATTTATGTTTATTTAAACAAAATTTTGGATTTTTGCAATATTGATGGAGTTTCCTTACGCATATACAGTTTTTCGTGTATAAAGGAGCTATGTATTCATTGTGGCAGAGCCACCCGGCCAAGTTCAAGGGACGACCCCAGAGGCCAGAATACCATGTAAAATTAAATTGTATTATGTTTGAGAAAAACATCACACCTTCATTCAGAGAATAACATGCACTTGCGAGGACCAAAAACATGCATGGGAACATTGGATACCAAATGCACCATATCAACGCAGTCAAAAACACTTTTCAATCCCCTCCCCCGTGTCGGCTGCGTATAAATTTGAAGGTTGAAAATCAGAAAAAATATAGAAAAGATAATACTTACTGAACTGGCAATCTGACAAGTATCGTTAAGTAGTTAATTTCAATGATGAAGTAAAACTATATAAATAATAATAAACTAATACAGTAATAAGCAAAGGAAGAGGCACTAGAGACGTACGTAACTACGTATTATCACAAGTCCTTAATATTATCACATCAAATTCAATGCACACCCATAAGGTTTGGAGCTTAGTGGCGGCAAAGGTTGGATTCAGGGGCGGAGTCACGATTTGAAGTTAAGAAAGGCCGAACTTAACGTAAAAATTATAACAATAAATACTGCTCCAAAAATGAATCTATATTTCTTAACTCATGATTCATCTTAATTAACACCACAATATTAGAAACTAAGCTAAATTAGAAAATGACAACTTGACAAGTAAAATTTATTTTTGATGTTGTATCTGATTGTTAAGTTATTGGAATTTTAATAGAAATAAAGGGGGGCTAATGGCCAATATTATTAGAAAATAAATTTATGAGCTGCATAACTAATGAATTAAGTGGGCTGATTAGAGGTGGCTCAGCATCCACTAGTCACTTTACTAGCTACGCCTTTCGTTGAATTAGAGAAGAAGATGACAAAAACTACATTAACGTGCATCAATAAAAATAAAAATAAAATTATAAAGAAAATATTATCAAGGGCAATGAATGGATCATGCTAAACAAAAAGAGATATATTCATTAAAAGTTACACATACATATAAAAGAAGTTACAGTACGCCACCGGTCTGTCTTATTTTACATGTTTAAATAAAGTACAATATCTTGCTTCTTGATACGCCAAGAATAAATGATATATATCATTCATCAAATTCTAAATACTTCCTCCTTCTCAAATTATACCTCCACTTTTATATTTCATAAAGTTTAAGAAAAATAAGTCTCTTATAATATTAATTAATAAAAGCATTTTGATTGGTTATACGAAGTAATTTGTAATTCTGCTAAGAATGGTACCAAAATATCGAAAATACCTCGTGGGGAGAAAAGACAAAGGGACAATAATGCATACACAGGTGGCGCATAATGAAATTGCAAAAGCAAGGGAAGGCGCCAGAATAACATAAGTTCCTGTAATGAATGCAGATGCCATTGCTACCATCGCAATTCCCGTTAGAATATACTGAAGCCCAATCATATTTCTCATGCCGTCTTTACTTTTAACTTCTTCTTCCATGCTGATAGCATCATTATACGTGGCAAGGTAGATTTGAAGCCTCATATATGCAAATAAAACACAACACGAACAAGAGAAGGCTACAGCATTTGAAACAACAAATGCTTTGTAAGCTGTTTTCCTTAGTAGAATAGGCATTCCTTGTTTGGAGCCTTCGTTACCGTCGAAACCACCCGGTACTGTAAAAGCAGCTGCAAATGTTGCTGTTGCAATGAGAGCGGTCACTACAACAAGACTGTCTCCAAACTTAGTCATTATTTGTCCTATTATTTCATCAGGGGATGAACTACTGGTTTGTCGATTTCTCCATACACCCCTGTCCGCTGCCTGCAATAAGCTAATGATAAAGACTAAACATAACAAAAACAATTGAAGCCTACAACAATTTCTTGCGACTACATGTCAGCAATAGCAATTGCATAGAACCCGGTTTATCTTAGTTACTGAAGCATAGAACCCGGTTTATCTTAGTTACATAAAGCATATCGCACTGAAGCATCATTTTATACAAGATGTAATTGAAGATGGAGAGGTAAAACTTGAATTTTGTGGAACAAATGATTAACTAGTAGACATTTCCAAAAGAAGACTTCCGCGAGAAAAGTGAGCACCGAACAAAATTGAGAGTTTAGCAAAAACACACTAGGGGGAGAATGTAAACTAATGTTTTAGAAAAGAGTTGGAAAAAAATGAAAAGTTTCGAGTTTTAGAAAAGGAGAAGTTTTCGTTTAAGTTTATAAATTTTTGTAATATTACCGTTTTGTCTACCAAATTATGTAGTTGTTAGTCTCCAAAATTTATCGAAAGAAGCATTTGAGTGACATCCGTTTTCTTTGAGTGTTTTATAAATTTTTCATCGAAAATATGTTGGTGAACAAGTTTTTGTGAGAGTATAATCTCATACCACCAACATATATATTAATAGTAATCTAAGAAGAATACGTATTTGTACCTTAATCAATATATGTCTTTTTTCATATGAAGATGCCACATCCAAAGTTGTCAAATTTTCGTTGTTGACGGCATAAATGTTGACCCCACGATCCATTTCCATTTCATCTATTTCAATGTCAGAAGCCATAAATAAATGAAGAGGAGTGTTCCCGTTGCTATCTTTTTGATTTATAAACTGTTTATCTCCAAACAGTTTTCTGATTATATCCCTTCTTTTATTTTCAACGGCAACATGAAGTATATTTCTTCCTTTCGGATCCTTAATATCGAAGGATCCAATGTTGGGATCTGCCTTTAATAGTGCTCCTACTGTTGCTTTTTCTATATTATGATAAACAGCATAATGGAATGGCGCCCACCCAGTCTTATCACGGATGTACAGTAGATCAATCTTCTCCCGTAACAAGGATTTTACACACTCTAAGCCAGACTTACGAAAGCTCATTGCCCAATAAGATACTACACATATAAAAGAGAAGTTGGTCATCATTAGTAAGTGATATCGAAAAATGACATAATACTTACGAAAGCTCATTGCGCCAGACTTGCTTATGGCGCCCACCCAGTATTATCATGATCCATTCTCATTTCAGCTATTTCAATGTACAAGAAAGTTCATTGCAACCTTTTAAGAAGTTATTTAATAATGTACTTGGACCAAATTGTTTATGGATAGTTTGTTAAATAATCAATAGAAAGTTAAACTAGTTTCTATAAAATATGTAATTGGAAACACTTCGATTATACCTTTCGTATAAAATTTATAAACACAAACATAAAATTTAGTATTTAAAAAACGTTGATAACAGTGATTTTGTGTGAACATGGGTGTTGCACCAACTTTGATAAAAACATACTCTCAAAAAATATACTATGACCATCTTTTAAGCTAAATCATATTCATATATGAATTGAAGCTGTGCCAAAAGAGAAATATCAATCGTGGATATAGAAAAGGTATTTATGGTAAGTTCATAGCTTTGAAAAGTTCCTTATAACTAACATATCACTTGACTAATCTTAATTGGTTATACGAACTTTTGAGTGATAATGACTTTTATCATAATAGTGTCATGGTGATTCAATTTTGTGATTTCCTTTTATACAAAAAATGAAAAATATAAAATGCTATTATGAGGTATAAACTGACGGAAGAATTGATATGTGTCACAAAAATCTGACACTTGATATGTGTCACAAAAATCAGGTCTATTTTACTGATATTTTCTTTTTGGTGAAGCAAATATTGTTTACTACGGATTAACGCATAAATTGACCCATGGGGTGAAAATAAATATCGGACCATTTAAGGATTGGAAATATGCAAAAGCGTGTTTACATTAGAGCGGTTGAGGTAGTTATTTGTAAGCGGTACAAGGTTTATTTTGAAAGCATAAAAAATTATTTTTTATCGCATGTCGTAATAACTTTACCATAAACGGTTAGCAAATTACAAAGAAAAAAAGAAGAAAAGTTAATATAGTTTACCTGATTCTTGTGACATGACTGCTGCATGCAGTGCAGTTTTTCCATTCGGTCCCTCGAAAGATACCTCGAAAGATTTTTCTTTGCTTTCATCCAATATTAGCCTCAAAATATGATGATATCCTCTTTGTGCAGCAAAGTAAAGCGGACTTTCATTGAAGACATTTATACGATTTGCAAGTTGAGGGAGTCGATTAACCAACCAAAAGACTATTGGAGCGTGATGCTTTTCTATAGCAATATGCAAAGCAGTGTAGTTATCCGTGCTTCTTGTGACCAGTTCTTCGAGGTCAGTTTCTACTTTGACATAGTTGATCAAGAGTTCAAGAATGTCTAGGTGCCCCTCCCTTGAAGCCACAAAAAGTGGTGTCTCCTTTTGATGATTCCGACAGTATACTAGAGATGGGTGTTTTTCAAGAATTGTTTTTACATCATCTGCCTTTCCAAACTGAGATAGAAGATGAATAATCGTATTCCCGTTTGGATCCAATTCAAGGTGACCATTATCAAGTTTGTTCAATGTTGTCGATTGGTAATACAGTGATAACAATGGGGGTGCGTTTGGATGCATCGTGTGTTCCGTGTAGACTATTGATTCTGTTAACAAATACACGTTATTCCAAATCTATGGATAGTTTTGTAAGTTGGATGACACATATATAACAATGTTTGCACTAAGAACCCAAAAGATCCATTTTCTTTAATAAACCATAAGAAAAACATACAGTAATACATTAAAAAACTTAAAGTAAATTACATAAATCATCCATGTGGTTTGGCTCACTTACAAAAGTCGTTTTTCTCGAAACTATTAACCGATTATGTATCATCCGATTAAAAAACGAGTTGTTGTGGCCACATATATATATATATATATATATATATATATATATATATATATATATATATATATATGCCATGCATTAATTACATGTATATATATTGTAGGTACTAGTAGCTAGCTAGGTGTTATTTCACAAATATTTGAGTTAATAAAAAAAATGTAAGATCGATATGTATGTATGTATATGTTATGGGAAAGCATGCATGGCAGGTGGACAATCTTGTATTCCACAAAAGTATAGATAAAATTAGAAAGAAATTAAAAGAAGAAGAAAAATGGAAGTTAAGAATCCCTCGATTTAAGCACAAGAGAAGGCCCCCCTTACTTTAAATATATGTCTTCCTTGTCAAAGTTAAGAGCCACATAACCTAAAGTTACTTAGACATCCGGTGTGGTTTGTGTTGTGGCTCGCCATGGATCTTGTTGTGGCTCTTCATGATACCGCCCCCTTTGTTGTGGCTAGCCATGGATCACTTAGTCGTGCAGACGACGAGAAGAAACTCGTCTTTTTTTGTACGGATTTTGTTTTTTTAATTTTATTTTTATTTATAATGGTTGTGTGTGTGAATAAGTGTGTATGTGAGGCCCAAATGAGTAAGTTATAGTATGTTATGATAACGGGGGTTGTTAGTTATGGTTTGTTGTGGTGATGTGGCACCCGTGAGGCCCAAATAAAGAGCTTATGGTATGTCATGATACCTACTGCTCTTTATATCTTCTTCTTTACTACTTTAATTTCTTTTCCATATACAACAAATTTAGTTCCCACTATTTACCATCTACAAATTCTTCTTCTTATTCTTCTTCTTCCTAGCTCGATCTTTATCTGCTTTACTTTCATCCTTTAATTTTTCTCTTTTCGTTTTTTGGTGTTGAAACACATTGGAATTGGTGCACACTTTTAAAATTTTAAAAACAATGTACGTATCCTTTAGGCTATGTGTAGTCATGGAGCATTTTTAATTAAAACAAGGGGGCTATATGTTTACTTTAATTTCTTTTCCGTGGGGCATTTTGCGACATGTAGACGCGCAGTCAGCAAGGGGGCTCCAAAGCTTTAGGTGTGTAAATGGTGGGTGGGGCTTGATGCGACATGTGGCAGTCTTTTTTTATTTCTTTTTCCTTTTCTTAAATCAACCAAATAATACATTTTTAATTAAAACAAGACATAAAATTACTTAAAAAAAAGACAATATCATTTTATTAATAATAATAAAAAAAAAAAAAAACATTAAATTAAATTTCTTTCAGTCCATTACATTTATCAAATTTCAACACTAACTCTTAAAGAAATTTCGGCCTAGCCCATTAGTGTGATATACCCTAATCCTATAATCATCCGCCCCCATCACTTATCTGTCACCAAATTCTCTTACCAAACCAAACACTTCTCAGTTGCCATCCTCACAGATCAAACAACAAAACCACAAGGTCACAAAACATATACACACGTACTTGATTGTTTAATTTGGTTGATTTTAAAAAAGGTCACAAAAAAACGGCTAGAATTCTTGGAAAATGGGAGGGCGCCAGCGCGAGGGAGGTCACGCCCAAGGCCATTTTCTGGGCTTTAGCGCCCGTGTGTAACGAGAGGGGGCGTGAGGAGGGCGCGATCAGGGCTTTTTTGGGGTGCCTAGCGCCCCATTACGGATATCCTTATATCAAATTCTAACCATATGGGCGTATATCCTTTATTAAAAGGTGTCCATACACCCAATCATTTAAGAATGTACGTAGGGTAAAAGAAATAAATGGTTTCCCTTTAATTAGGCCTGTATAATCTATTGATGCAACATTTCATAGCAGAATATATGAAGTTGAAACAATTCATTGTTTAAACTTTTTAAGTTCTGATTGTCAATTAATCGAGTTGATTCGATCTATGATGGTTAGGGCACTCCCAACAATAACTCAGCTTTAAACTTTAACACATTGATATGCCAGCTTTAACACACTCACCTTTAACTCAGTTTTAACACAACCAACAATAACTCAGCTTTAACACACCTTTAAAGGGGGCGAAAATGATTTTTTTTTTTTTTTTTTTTTTTTTTTTTTTTTTTTTTTTTTTTACAAAGAAACCACCCTTAACGCAACGTTAAGGGGTTAACTCACCCCCTTAACGTTGCGTTAAGGCAGGTACCTCCCAACAAGTAACGTAGTTTTAATTCGATCTTAACGCACCAAAATGCCCTTTAACGCAGGTGATGCGTTAACCTTTGGGAATGGTCTTATGTACGTGCTCTTAAACTAGCTAGCGTATATTGAATATATCAATCAAAAGCACTATATCCTTGCTCCAATAAATAAGCGGGAGAACCATTAACGCTCACCTAATCACCGGTCCTATAAGAAGCAAGTATATATATATATATATATATATATATATATATATAGCCTATATCTATTTTCCAGGCTTGTTTTAATTATGAAATGAAAGTTTCTAAGGTTACCTTGGTGGTTATCTTCGTCAACTGATATCGATATTGATGTTAATGATGAATCGACCTTTCCTTTTCCTGCTGCCTTCATGGCCTTAAATATAATTTCGTCAAATTCATTATGCTTACTCAAGAGAGACAATAGAGTCTCTCCATAATAATTTCTATAGGTCAACTCCTGCCAAGATACATCCTCCAACGCGGTCGCGAAGGCCTTTACCACTTTAAAATTATCTTTCTCAATCGCCACGTCCAAGGCGGTTTGACCATCAAAGTTTTTGTAGCCCAAGAACTTCTGAAGTTCCCCAGTTTCGTCGGTATGAGGATTTGTGTTGGTTTGTTTTGCATATTGAATAAACCCCCACACCATGTCATCAAAGTCAAGACGTGATGCGTGAATCAGAGGTTTATCTTCAAATTCGTCTATTATTTTGCATTTTTTATAAATCCCTTTAACCTCCTGAATAACAGTAGAAGGCATAGAAATTTCCCTCGATCTGCATAGCTTATCTCCTCGAGAAAGAAGAGACCTATACTTCTTGTCATCGTGGTAGCCCATGGAAGGTTGAGATGGTTTAGTAGTCAATGGGTAAGTAAGTTAAGGAATGTGGTTTGGTATGAAACTTAAGAAAATAATAATGAGTGAACGTGGTTGACAATGAACATATATGAAAAATATCTTCGTCTTCTACCAGATTGTAGCAATGACAAAAAATTAGAACATAAAGATGAAAACGGAAACAGCTTGATAACTTTTAATCAGGCGTTCGTCGGAGATACATAAGTTTTTCTTGGATTGAACTGGAAAAGGGTTACCCGAATGAAGAAGATAAAAGATATGTGGTGAGAAGTGGAAAAGAATTAGGTAGGTGAAATGAGTATTGAATCCTATATTTATCGACCTATAATCAGTAGACCTCATTAATGTCTTCTAAATCTTATTCTTTTTCTTTTTTCATATTTTTTCTCATCCTCTCCAACGTCCATCATAATATCACCCTCCATGGCTCCATTTGTTCTTGCCTTTCATTAATGACAGGTAAACTTTTACTTAATATTGTTTTTACTTATACTTTTAACTATATTTTTAATTAACTTCTTGTTTTGATTGTTTGATTTAACCCATCTAACCTCTTGATCATATCGATCCAGGTGAGTGCACTCTACATTTAATGTCCATACTTGTGGTTTGTCTTCTTTTTTGTTCCTCTCTTTCTTTTAGCTTCTGGAATTTGGTTAAGTTTCTTTGGCACCAAATCAGTTCCTTTGTTTAGTCTTTAAATAATGGAAACTCCGGTAAGTTAATGGTTCATAACTTTCGTTTCATTTGATTTTTCTGGTTAATATGTGTTTTTTGTTGGTTCAAAGTGTATATGCTGATTTACGCTTGATGTATATGCTTACGCTAATTCTATGATTAACGATGGTAAGATACGTAGTTTATTTTTTCTTTACGTCCTAGAAATTAGCTCGTTATTATCCTTTTACTTTTGGTTGTTTTTCAGCTTGTCTTTGTGTAGCACGGTGGTGATACTAATTTTTAGTAATAAGTAGGTATCATACATTAATTCGATTACTTTTTTAATACTATCAGCAAAAATGCTAATACTAATTTTTTTAGTTATTTGTGTGTTTAAACATCAGGCGAAAAAAAAAAAAAAAAAAAAAAAAAAAAAACACTTACTAACTATGAAACGGAAATTATACAAATACCGTGTCCTAAATATATTTGCAACCAATATTATACTAATTTCAAGTTTATGTTTTTGGTAATCAAGATGATTTTTTTATTCAAATGTGTATTACTAAAGGCAGAGATACAAAAAAGAGAAACAAAAAGATGATGGCATAATTGTGAGGTTAATGACTGGTGAGAGTGGGTGGGGGAACATGGCCACATGGGTGGCATAATGGTGAGGTTAATGACCGTGAGAGTGGGTGGAGGAACATGGCCACATGGGTACGGATATAATAGAAGGAAAGTGGGTGAAACATTATTAAAAGAAAACAAAAAATCACTTTCTAATAGCATCACAAAATTATTGTCACCCGACAAAAGACACACAGTTTAAAAAAAATATAATCATTACTGCATTATCTCTTTTACTTTTTTTGCAAAGTGTCACTTTTACCCTTATGAAATTAATTAAATCTTTGAATGATGTTTGTAATTTTTAGCAATATTATATGCAATATGGTAAATTTACTACATTTTTCAC
Organism: Artemisia tridentata subsp. tridentata; assembly: GCA_021014915.2. NCBI lineage: Eukaryota > Viridiplantae > Streptophyta > Magnoliopsida > Asterales > Asteraceae > Artemisia > Artemisia tridentata. The sequence continues at coordinate 17,851,972 of CP139508.1, read as the reverse complement.
AACTATATTTGAAAGAAGACAATAATTTTGAGACAACACAGATTGAAAAGAGAGACTATTAATTTGAGACGGGAGTATTATAGATGCATGGTAAAATTTGTGTCGAACTAGTACAAATTGATAAGAGTTGCCCCAAACCCCACCTACCTACAATGATTTCATGCTTCCTAGAAAAAACTCTCAATAAATGACATCTTTAATGTGGACTTATAAGGGAGACTTTTTAAAAGTCTTCTATTACTTATTATTTCTTACATGAGATGATAAGGCTTTTAATGCCAATAACTTGTGTTAACCAAAGTAGTTGTTCAATCATGTTCAAAAGTTAAAACTTAAAAGTTTTGTAAGTTGTTAACTTGAACCTGGAGGTGATCTAGAGTACATGAGAAACACACATTCTTGGCTTTCTAATCATATATCACATGTTGTATTCGAATTATATATTATAGCAGTTCATTCGTCATTCGTGAAACTTTGATAATCACAAATTCTTGGCTTTCTAATCATACGTGATAACAACACATGTAGTAAAAATCACATGTGATTGAGATCACGTGTGGTTGAAATCACATGTGCTTTTTTGTGTTTAATCTAACTTTAATGAATTAACTGGACTAATATATAATTCGAAATATAATTTGTTATATATGGTTGGAAAGCTATGAATGTCTAGTTTTCAAGAAAAAATAATAATGAAACTTTTAAAATATTGTAGAAAAAGTTATGTTTATTTTATTACATGTTTAGATATTCAAATATTCAAATTAGTGTTTAATCGTATGTGATTTCTAATGCAAGTTTGAACGAAGAAAAAAAAAGACGAAAAAACATGAAAAAAATGACAAAAAAAAAAAAAAAAAAAAAAAAAAAATATTTGTCTAATCTAAAAATGAGTGGCTAAGACTGATCCATTAGTATGTAAGTAAATATTTTGGTATATAAAGAAACTTAAATCATATTTTTGAGATACAAATATTCATATTATATATAGATGTTTGTTTTAGATAATATTTAGAGCATAGCTACTTAGCTGTTTATTTCTTCATAGGCATATATCAAAATTGAAAATTAGTTGGAAAAAAAAAAGAAAAAAAAAAAAATTCTAGGAAAGCAATATTTAATTAGCCAGATTTTAACTATGAATCAGTAATGTTTCGACAAAATTTACTAAATTGATTACTTTTGCAAATGGAAAAAAAAATATATATATATATATATATATATATATATATATATATATATATATATATAATATATATATATATATATATATATACAAATGAAGAAAAAAAAATTGAGTCAATTTAGGATAGGGTTGTAGAAATCTATTTTGTCAAAGTTGAAAGTATTATTCTGCAACCTTAAAAATCTAGGGTACTAGATCGAGTTTGCAACAGGGTACTAATATATGTTTTGGCCGAAACTAAATGCTACGTATTTAATTTGAGAACGATTTATTAATAACTTGCATCTCCACATATAGTTGTTGCAAAGACCATAAACTAGAGTCAACGTCTACTAAAAATATTAGTTATGGCGACATGTGATCAGTAACATCTTGTCAGACATAACGTACAATGTATCAATTAAACTTGGTTATGATTTGGTTAATGCTAAGTTTAATAAGTGTCATATGACACGTCTTAGGACGAAAATGACGCGTCTTTTCTAAAATACCGCCTCCACTTTACGCGTTTCTTTGATTCGGTTTGTGTGAACTTAGTCTTTCATGTGACGGAGTTGTGAGGAGAGTAATTAATTTGTTTTTGTGTGTTTGAGTATATTGTCAGGTATTTTTAGCTAAATATCGAGTTCAATAAAACTAAAGATTTTGTCACTAAAAGTGTCAGTCGGTTTTAGCTACATAAAAAGGTGTGGCTAAAAAAAGATTTTTGCAATACGTTAATATTCTCACCCAATAAGAGTGAGAATATGTTTAAGTATTTCTTTAGAAAGGCCAAAATATATATCAGTACCCTGAACTTGACAAATTCAATCATTTAGTAACTTGAACTTTTAAAGGTGCAGAATTGTAACCCCGAATTTGTCAAACTTGAATTACTAGATTAGTTCAATAACTAATTTTATTTTCTATGTTAAAAAATCAATTTATATAAATGATTTGTAACTAAATTTAGGATAGTTATATGTTATTTTAGTAAATTTTAGTTACTTTCATCATTCTTTTATTTTAATTTAAAATTATATTTAGCTATTGGGAATATAGGTATCTTTTACACAATATGTTATAGAAAACGAAATTTACTGCAATAATTTTGATATAAAAATATTCATATTATATATGAATGTTTGTTTCAGATAATTTTAGAGCATAGCTACGTAATTGTTTATTCTTCATACGCATATTTCAAAATTGATAATAAAAAAATTATAAAGACATAAGTAAAATAAAAAACAAAACAAAACAAATAAAACAAGAAAAATCTAGGAAATCAATATTTGATTAGCCAAATTTTAATGAATCATTTATGTTTCAATAGAATTTACTAAATTAATTACTTTTAGCAAATAAAAAAAATAATTGTTGAGTTAATTTAGTATAGGGGTGAAGAAATTTTGTAAAGCACTAAACTAATCAAATCTTACGTACAAAACTAAGCTATACTATATCCGTGACACTCAACAATAAGTAAAGATGATAAGAAGAATGGTATGGATCGTGTGAAATGAAACCTTAGTCGAATGCTTCTATTACCATGAGAGAACAAGATACAAAACACACACATACACACTCTCACCTTTACAAGACTTTGAGGCACACACAAATAGGTGGAGAGTGTGTGTATTTATAGTTGAAACATGGCCTTTGTTGCCCTAAAAGGCCTTGGGATGGGCTTGGTGTTGGACTTGGGCTTTTGATCATTTATCTTAACATTTACTTAACAAAGTCCAACACTAGCCCTTACAATGTTATTTATACTACACGACCCACACTTAAATATTCATACAAATGACCATCACTTTTCTATAAAATACAAAAGCTAACAATCTCCCCCTAAGGGATGGTCATTTCAATAATGCACTGGTGAATGGTCTTTTGTCTTCAACGTCTTTATCATTGTGTGTCGTTGTAGAATTGTCTTCAATCAATGTTCCTTCATGCACAGTGATCTTCAAAGTAATCGTCCTTTGGTGGATGTTCTTGCCTAGATCAAAATCTTCTCGTGATGATGCGTCGTGTCCTCCAACATACTCATACCTCTTCTCCTTATGCTAACAATCTCCTCATAATCTTTCATCATATGACATATGAACTTGTCCTTGACATCTTGATTAGCCTCTTGACTTTGTTGTTACACTTGGTCGTTAACTTGATCTCCTTGTCTTGAACTTTTAACACTTGAGCTTTGATGAGGAATGTTCTTCATAAGTATGAGTATGATGAGGTGAAGATGATTGATGAATGGGATGATGGTTAATGGATGTTTAGGGTAGCTGCATAAAACTGTTAGTAATAATCATCCAGCGCTTATGGGTTAGGGCTTCGAGATCGTCAACAGCATAGTGTCTAGACTTTCTCTAATCTCCCCCAGGCCGTTCTGAACCGGATACCCCCGAGAGGGCTTACACGGACACACCGAAGTGCACCCACTATTCAGTGAGTCGCTAGAGATCACCCTACGACTGTAGACCGTTTGAAACGCATAACCATCATCGATAAAACTTGGCAAGATCCTTGGATCTCATTAAGACTCTTGTACACCTTGTGTCCTTTTTGGTGAACACAAGTGTATCAAATGGAAGTGTTCCTAACGAGATATTTTGATGAATCTCATGGCTCTAAACTCTATAATGTGCGTTTTGGTTTTTAGTCGTCGGAGGCATGGAGCAGAGTGCCACCTTTTTCAATATCAACACATCTCGGAGTGAGAGGCCGATAGATTATGTAGTGTTCTCCGTGAGAATGAAACAAATATCTTTTAAGAGATATCTGAGTGGCTAGGAGGGGTGGTGCAGCGAGTCACTGGGTCCATGACGTCTTGTCTTCAATATCAGTATCACCTTAGTGAATACCGATAGCAGATGTATTGACCCGTTTTCTGCCCTAAGTTTTCATGGAGGGCTATTTCTTTTCACCCTATCATTCAACTTTTCTTTTAATTCTTCAACCCCTTCTTTCCCTTTCTCATTTACTCCTTTTTTCAATCTTACCTAAGGACTTCTAATTCTAATCTATTGGAATTGTCCTTGGGTAGATCTCTCCGGTTCTGGCGGATCATAGGACGGTTTTTCCTAACCTTAGTCACCTTATAACACCATGACTATCCTAGATTTGCCATAAAACCTTTTGAAAATCTCTCAAAGTGTTTATGAATAAACACATTTAGTTAGCACTTTGAGAGTTTTACAATTTTGGAAATACTCCCCCTTCACATGTGCTCATGCATTTTAATCAAAAATTGCACATGTTGGGTAGAGTTCGCACATTTGAAATTGATCGATTTTCAATGAACATGACCTTCGCGAGACACGCTTACATCACTAGTTAGACTAGCTTGAAATTATTACCCGTCCCGGTCATATTCAATGATCATCTCTCGAATTGGTACATTCTACTCAGACAAGTCCTTTGCGAGACACGCTTACATTACTGGAAAACCAGCTTGAAATTATTACCCGTCCCGGACAAGTCTTTTCGATAACGGACATTAAGTTTCGTCAATTCGAGGGTTAGAACTGAGTCTGTCTGTTGAGCATACTTTGAGATTCCACGAACTTTGATCACATTTTAATCACGTCCTCTCCCCTTATACTTTTTCTCCCCCTCAAAAATAGCATGTAGAGATATTTTTGATTTTAACTATTAAAATGAAAGCGTTTTGGAGAGAGACGGAGTTTAGCATGAAGATGGATCATTTTGTTTTTTAAAGTTTATACTCCCCCTTTAAATAAAGCATATTTTTTAAACATTTAAGGGTATAGAGGGAGTTCTCTTGAGCACAGACTTTGAGAAAGATTTTGAAAAATCTTTTTGAAAAATCTTGATCATGTGCTCAAGGTTTGTTTTTGTTTTGCCATTAACAATGCGAGTCCTGATCAGAAATAATCAGAAGTCATCATTGTAGCTCGGGTCTCGTACTGAAATGCACGAAAGCCGTAAAGAAGAAAGTTTTGAGAACGACATGTTTTAGAATTTGTTTAAATGAACTCTCGCTCAAGCATCTGTACATGCCCGTATCATTGTTGAATGACATTTCTAGGTACGTACATAATATTGATTTATACAAGAGACATGTCGTGAGAAGAATATTTTTGAATTTTGTATTTTATATATTTTTTTTATGTCTTTTTAAAATTTTATATTTTTATATTTTGTTTTTGTTGGTTTTTCAAATTTTGTATTTTGTTTTTTCAAAAATATTTACATGCGAAGCTTCATGAGATGATTCAAGAAGATTCGAGAAGACTTTCTAACTCTTCGGGAGTTAGGCTTCGCATTCCAATTCGACGAACTAAGTATTCAAACCGCTCTTTAGGGAGGGCCTTAGTAAATAGATCGGCGAGCTAGTATTCAGTCTTCACGAAAAATAATTCAACAGTACCCTCTTCGACGTGTTCCTTGATAAAGTGGTAGCGGACTCTAATATGCTTGGTCTTGGAGTGCTGAACTGGATTGCACGAGATGGCTATGGCACTTTTCGAGTCACAATACATAGGTATGTGGTCGAAAGAGTAGCCATAATCTGTGAGTTGTGTCCTCATCCATAGAACTTGGGCACAACACGCAGATAGAGACACATACTCGGATTCTGCGGTTGAAAGCGCTGTGCAGTCTTGTTTCTTTGATGACCAGCCTACTAGCTTCTCTCCCATAAATTGTGCTCCTCCAGATGTACTCTTTGCAGTGACTTGACACCCAGCATGATCGGCATCTGCAAAGGCTGTGAGATTGAACTCCGAATCCTTCGGATACCAAAGTCCCATGTTAATGGTTCTTCGAAGGTACCGAAAGATCCGTTTAACCTCTTTGAGGTGAATTTCGGTAGGCCTTGCCTGAAACCGTGCTAATAAACAAACAACAAATTGTATATCGGGTCGGCTAGCAGTTAAGTACATGAGAGACCCAATCATGCTCCGATATTTCTTCGGATCAATGGGTTTCCCATATAGGTCAGCACCAATTTTGGGTGAAGTGACCATTGGAGTACCAACAGAGTCACAATTTTCCATTCCATGTTTCTTTAAAATCTCAATTGTATATTTCTCTTGATTAATGAAAATACCATGATGGGATTGATGGATTTGAAGTCCAAGGAAGAATTTTAATTCGCCCATCATAGACATTTCAAATTTACTTTTCATGAGATTTGCAAAAAGTTTTGAATGTTTCGGATTAGTGGACCCAAAGATTATGTCGTCCACATAAATCTGAACAATCAATATGTCATCATTAAACTTTTTGGTAAACAAGGTCGGGTCTATTGTTCCTTTGGTGAAATGATTTAACAGCAAGAAAGATGAGAGTTCATCGTACCATGCCCTTGGGGCTTGTTTTAGACCATAGATAGCCTTTTTGAGCTTGTAGACGTAGTTGGGATGATCTTTGTCAACGAATCCATCTGGATGACTCACGTACACCTCTTCCTTCAGAGTTCCATTCAAGAAAGCCGTCTTGATATCCATCTGATAGACCGTGATGTTCTTGTGAGCCGCGTATGCTAAGAAAATCCTGACCGCTTCAAGTCTGGCTACTGGTGCGAATGACTCATCAAAATCGATTCCCTCTTCCTGTCTAAATCCCTTGGCCACGAGACGAGCTTTGTTGCGAATTACAGTCATCTCTTCATCCTTTTTATTCTTCCATATCCACTTAAGATCAATGACAAGTTTGTCGAGAGGTCTTGGCACTAAATCCCAAGTGTCATGAAGTCGATATTGGAGAAGTTCTCCCTGCATTGCTTCAATCCATGCATCCTCTGACATTGTGATGCGTGGTTTTGCGACCTTACAACAGGTTTTACCTCTCGAGGGATCTCAAGAGGCTTGCAATTCCTACCAGGCAGTGTACCTGACCGATGTAGTATAGTGTAGTGGCAAGTACCGGGGGATTGATCGTTCTCTAGGGGAATAGTGTCGTTAGGATTGAAAAACTACTCTAATAGGTCTAAGGGTGAGGGAAGATTCTTTTTGTATTTTTATATTTTATGGAAAACAAGTAAAATCTCGGGTTTGAAAGAGTGGGCGGAATTAGTTGCTAGTCAACTAACCCAAATGACTACAAATGCAAATAAAATAAAATAACTGAAAATGAAAATGTGGTGGAACTTATATGGAGAGAAATGTGTTTACTTAGATTTCCTTACTCCCTAACTATCTTTTACCGGTTGATTAGTGTGTATTAATTGCGTGGATGACGGGTGTATTCCTTAATACCAATCGTGGGGTGGCGTACGTACTTCCCCAACTCTACAAGCTCCTACTTCACTCCTATGTCGAGCCGGCTAAGAAGCTCCTAACATGGGATCACTAGAATTCGCTCATGCATTAAATACAACCATAAAAACCTTAGTACGCATTGGTTCATGTTTCTTAAGACGTTCAAGCAAGTTACCGTATAGGAAGTTAGCCAGTTTTCTTAAGCCTAACATCGATAAACAATCATTCAATACAATTAATAACACACTAATAACCAATAATCAATAGTTAGGTTTCATTAGATCTAAGCAAACACAAGATAAATCTAGCCTAGCATGTTAATTAAAAGACAAGAACAAGATATAATCAAACAACACATAGACATATTGAATGATTAAATGATTACTTATCTTCAATTAAACATGGGAGATCCAAGGGTATAAAACCCTTAAAAATGGCAGAAAATTCGTCTAGGGTTTTCTCCTCACAAAGTTGCACACTAATGACTAAAAATTGCAAAATTATATATAGAGTTTAGGGGCTGACGGCGTCATGTTGTAGGAGGTGACGCCGTCACCTCGCCGTGGCTAGGGTTCCCGGATGGTCTTCCTGACGTCGTCCCTCTTTAATCCTCCAAAATCCGCTCTGGCATATCAAGGGTTGACGCCGTCAGAATAGTGCTTGACGCCGTCTCTCTTTAACTTAAACCGTGATGGCCTTGATCACCTTAAAGGGTGACGCCGTCAGACTTTCCATTGCAAAACTCTCTGGCGCGTCACGTGTATTTTTCATATCCACCTCTTTTGCCAAGCTATGACGCCGTCTGGAACAATTCTTGACGCCGTCATGTGTACTTTTCCAGCAGCTTTGGAGACTTTGTCGTTTTCTTCACTTTTATGCTCCAAAAACGTCCAAAATGCTTCCTTTTCCAGATTTCTTCTCCAAAGTACCTAAAATGACAAAAGGAACGATTTAGGGCAATATTTGATCAAATAAATACGATTTAGGGCTTAAATGACCCCCTAAAAGCGGTACACTTTTCGCTTCATCAAATACCCTAACACTTGAGATTTGCTTGTCCTCAAGCAAATGCGCTTTTATTCTAATCAAAATACAAGTTAGGGGTCATTTAATGCTAATATAAAAGTAATTACAACAATTAGTCGTTCCACTTTAATCATAATAAGCACGGAGATTACAAACTAGCACCTCACAAGTAGTGTTTAGATACTCACATCTCTCAGGTGTCATAAAAGTATATCTCATAAATGAAAACGGATAATATCTCTCACTACCTGTTATAGCAAATAGATTACCATAGGCTTGGGAAAGGATCGAAAACCTTCTCCACTAGGCGTAAGCACCTAAGATAAACTATCAAATAGGGCTTTTACATGGGTTATAACATGAGGTGTAGGGATATGATAAACACGGTTTTGTTGGATAAGGGATATTTTACTGGTGGCGAGTTAAAGATCTTGATTAATTACATGCACAATATGGCGTTGCTAAGCCAAGACTAGACTCGACTTAAGCTAAAAACAAAATAACAAAAACATAAAATAAACATAAAATGAACGGATGGTAGTCCGTATGTTTTTTCTACTTTTCTTTTTCTCTTTTTTTTTTTTTTTTTTTTTTTTTTTTTTTTTTTTTTTTTTGTATTTTTCTTGATTTTTTCTTTTTTTTTTTTTTTTTTTTTTTTTTTTTTTTTTCATACATTCTTGCCCTACCATCCAAAATAATACATCATAGGGGCGTTGCATTCCCCTTACACTTAAACTTTTACATAACTTTACAATTACTATTCTATCGACTCGAATTAAGATAATAGAAACACTTGGAGTACTTTTAAAATATTTAGCACATATGGGGGTAATAATGTTGTTCTTCCCCATCACTCCATTACACTAGTACTTTACCCATGAGTCTCAATCGTCCCAAAACAATATGTACAAGTATATGACTCGACTTAGCAACCATGTAATCAATTAGATAATTAACTAAGGGTTTAAACAAATGTTGTCACAATAATGCACTAAAAATGAGTGCATACAAGGTAGGCTAAGGCGATTTGGGTGTACATTTAAGTGGGGTGTAACAAATTCTTCCTTTAAGTAAAATGCTTAAAGTTAGAAACGAAAAGATAGGCTCTGAGGGGTGTACTAGGGGTATCGTGTACTAAAAATGAGTATAACGCAAAGGGTGTGGGAGAATTACTTGACCAATGTAGCCAACGTAATTATAACAAAAACACAGGTGTAAAACAATGGGTTAATCCTAATGCCTCTTATCATGTAGTAAATCTAACTACACGAATGTAGTCTCACTTGTGGCCTCGGAATGGTCCTAACGCAAGTTCTAGAATCTAAGTGCTACCGGTACACACATCATAGCATAAATGCTTTTCCTACCAATTCTAGGGGTAAACCTCACATATTTAGGGGTGGAAAATTTTTTTAGTGGTACGGTTTTTTGTGTTAGTCATATAACTCCTATCCATGAGACGCTCATTAAGACCAAAGTTTCACCCCTATATGTTGTAAAAAATTTTAAATTTGGCACTAAAATTGCCCTAACAGGTATTTCTCTCAGTTTTATTACACATCTACCATCAAACAAACAAAAATAAGTGTAATAGCATTCTCTAAAGTATCGTACTTTACCCCCCCCCCCCCTTACACTTAAGATGAACATTGTCCCCAATGTTCAAATAACAAGATGTAAAAGTAAATAAGGTAAAAGAATGAAATCAAATACTCCCCTGATTCGTTCGGTGGATAAAGAGGTAACATGGTTAGATCTTCCTCCAAGGTAATGTAGAAGCTCCAAGACTAAAGCATCGCCAAAAGCTTGATTCCACATACATCTCCTTGTCCAAAATAACCTGTTAAACCTGAGAAAACAAATACGAAAACCTGCATAACATCGGCGGGATAAATCTATATAAGGATATAATGCTTGTGGAATGATTATTTTGCAGATTCCTGGAGTTTATAAGTTAGAGATTTAATAAAAACTTTTTTATGAAAACAAAACTTTCAAAAATTTCAGAAAATTAAAACCTGACGCCGTCAGGTTGTAATGCCTGACGCCGTCAGAAATGATCTGACAGAATTTTCATGTTAAGTTTACGGAAAATTTTTGGAAAAACCTATACCTTACTTCCTGGAAATCCTGCAAAATATCATTATGACTCGATACAAGCATTTGACTCAAACAAATACTAATATGTATGTTAATTTATTATTGTTACGATTCATGTTCATTTGTTCTAATAAACCGATTTGGATTTCCCTTACACTTATCTTTTGCAAAATACCTTTATATGTAGTTAAAATGAAGTTAAAAACAAGATAAAGCATTTTCACAATTTAGTATCTAACATGAATCAATAATAATAAAAATTAAACATACATACGGAAGCAAATAAAATCAAACTAACAAATAAATAAACACACAAAGCAAATAAAGCTTGGGTTGCCTCCCAAGGAGCGCTTTTCTTTATTAACGAGTCTTTAGCTAGACTCAAAGTCCCCGTACATTACGTGATTCCATCATTGGTCACGGTTCCTAGGCCATCCTCATTTCCGGTTTTATATTTCGGTCCTAATTTCAAACAATCCTTGTAGAAACCGGATATCCTTTCCATAACATAGTCTACTCCTTTATTTCTATCCTCATTATTCCTATAGTAGACCGCTTGCTTAAGCTCCTTCTCAACATTTGACAAGTGTTGAAATTGCTCTATCCTATATGGCATTTGGTAGTTTACCTCATCGGTCTCATCCTTAAATCTAATTATCCCTAAGGAAGGTTCATAAGTCATTCTAGAGACCTCAACAAATGGTTTTCCAAAAACTACTTGAGTTAAGCATGCATCGACTATTGGGCGGATATCTTCTACAATTACAAAGTCGGTGACATAGGTGAAGTTTCCTACATAAACCGGTAATCCCTTAACTCTTCCCGTGAAGTTACTCATCCAACCCTTATCAGGGAACATCCTATACCCAAGTTGATTTTTCATTATCAAGTTGTAGTGGGCTCTAGTCATGATGTTTATGGGCGATCTAAGGTCGATGTAAGCTTTCCACACATGCAAATGTCCGATGTTGCATGGTATGTTGAGATTAGAAGGGTCGCCTATTTTTATAATTGGTCTACCTAGGAAGTATGGTGTCTCGGGGTCATCGAATAAGTTCGTATGATATGCGCGCTCTTCCTTAGTGGGTGGCCTATTGAAGTAGTCCTCATCATCATCTACTTCTTCAATCTCACTTTTCCTAACTTCTTTATCAACCTCGACTTTCTTAACCTCATCTTCAGGTTCACTATTATCCTCATTCCTATCAATTGGTTTAATAGTGACAATGTTGACGAAGTGGACATGTTTGGATGAAGAGGGATCTTTTACTTGGGGTCCGTTATTTGTGTTCCTAGCATCCTTATGTGGAGGTGATAGCACTTGGTTATTGAGGGCTTTCAATAAGTTGTCAATTTTATTGGTCATCTCCGTTTGTTGTTGATTGAATTCGGATTCAAGCTTAGCCAAACGAGCTTCTTGAGATGCCATAAATTGGGACATCAATCCTTCAAAGTTATTGGTACTACCATAATTGTTGGAAGGATTGTTGTTGAAAGTACGGTTCGAGTTGGAACCGCTTGATTGGAAATGATTAGGTGGGTTGGAAGAATTGGTTTGTTGTGCGTTGTGGTTTTGTTTCCACCTAAGGTTTGGGTGATTTTTCCATGAGGGGTTGTATGAATCACCGTAGGGGTTTGGCTCGGGTTTGAAAGTGTACCACTTGTCTCCCGCTCCGTCGGTACGCGAGGATGCGTAGTCCGCAAAAGCTTGTTCGGGGAGTTCCATGCAATCACGAGTGTCGTGGGGACCACTACATAATTCACATGAAGAAGTGATTTTGTTCACTTGGCTTGAAGGTTTAGGAGCCTCGTAGGATTTCATAAGAAACTTGACTTGGTCTTCAAGTTCTATGATCCTACGGTCGGAAGTGCTTGAATTGTTCGAAGGCAAAGATATTGCCTTGACCGTTTTATTCAAATCACGGGGATCACTCCAACTTTCGTTGTCATAAAGAGCAAGATCTTCTAGGAGAGCCCATGATTGTTCCGCACTTAGATCACGTAGCTTACCACCGGCCGATTGGTCAATGGTTTGCCTCGTGGAGAGATTGATATGGTCATAGAAGATTTGGACTTGGAGCCAAAGTTCTATGCCATGGTGAGGGACTTTTTGGAGTAAGTCCTTGAATCGAGTCCATGCCTCGTAGAGGGTTTCACCTTGACGTTGTTGGAACATCAAGATATCATTCCTTAGCTTGGTAGTTCTTCCTGGTTGGAAAAACTGAGCGAGGAAACGAGTGGTGAGATCATCCCAAGAGGTGATGGATCCTGCGGGTAGACGCTCTAGCCATTGACTAGCTTAGTCCCGCAGACAGAATTGAAAGAGACGCAGTCGGGTCATCTCTCGAGTGGCAACATCAAGGTCTATGGAATCAACGATTTTGAGAAAGTCCTTGAGATGTTGATTAGGATCTTCGGAACGAAGTCCATGGAATGCGCATCCGCTTTGCACCAACCGGATGATGTCGGATCGCAAGGGAGTGACATTGGCTCCTTGAGTGAGCTCAATGGTGTTTCGATAGCCATGGTGGCTAGGACGGGAGTAGTCTCCTAAGGTACGGGCTCTAGGAGGTGGGTGTTGTTGTGGTGGTGGGTTGTTGGGATCAAGGATATTACCACCTTCCATGATGTCGGATGGTAATGGTTACGAACAAAGAAACGAAGAAAAAAGATAGACTAAAGAAAACCTAGAAAAATAAAATAAAAATCTCACTAGAAAGGAATCTAGTGAGTAGACCTAATAAAATAAAAATTCAACCTAAACAATAACTATTCCCCGGCAGCGGCGCCAAAAACTTGATGCGTGGTTTTGCAATCCCCACCAGGCAGTGTACCTGACCGATGTAGTATAGTGTAGTGGCAAGTACCGGGGGATTGATCGTTCTCTAGGGGAATAGTGTCGTTAGGATTGAAAAACTACTCTAATAGGTCTAAGGGTGAGGGAAGATTCTTTTTGTATTTTTATATTTTTATGAAAGCAAGTAAAATCTCGGGTTTGAAGGAGTGGGCGGAATTAGTTGCTAGTCAACTAACCCAAATAACTACAAATGAAAATAAAATAAAATAACTGAAAATGAAAAGGTTGTGGAACTTATATGGAGAGAAATGTGTTTACTTAGATTTCCTTACTCCCTAACTATCTTTTACCGGTTGATTAGTGTGTATTAATTGCGTGGATGACGGGTGTATTCCTTAATACCAATCGTGGGGTGGCGTACGTACTTCCCCAACTCTACAAGCTCCTACTTCACTCCTATGTCGAGCCGGCTAAGAAGCTCCTAACATGGGATCATTAGAATTCGCTCATGCATTAAATACAACCATAAAAACCTTAGTACGCATTGGTTCATGTTTCTTAAGACGTTCAAGCAAGTTACCGTATAGGAAGTTAGCCAGTTTTCTTAAGCCTAACATCGATAAACAATCATTCAATACAATTAATAACACACTAATAACCAATAATCAATAGTTAGGTTTCATTAGATCTAAGCAAACACAAGATAAATCTAGCCTAGCATGTTAATTAAAAGACAAGAACAAGATATAATCAAACAACACATAGACATATTGAATGATTAAATGATTACTTATCTTCAATTAAACATGGGAGATCCAAGGGTATAAAACCCTTAAAAATGGCAGAAAATTCGTCTAGGGTTTTCTCCTCACAAAGTTGCACACTAATGACTAAAAATTGCAAAATTATATATAGAGTTTAGGGGCTGACGGCGTCACGTTGTAGGAGGTGACGCCGTCACCTCGCCGTGGCTAGGGTTCCCGGATGGTCTTCCTGACGCCGTCCCTCTTTAATCCTCCAAAATCCGCTCTGGCATATCAAGGGTTGACGCCGTCAGAATAGTGCTTGACGCCGTCTCTCTTTAACTTAAACCGTGATGGCCTTGATCACCTTAAAGGGTGACGCCGTCAGACTTTCCATTGCAAAACTCTCTGGCGCGTCACGTGTATTTTTCATATCCACCTCTTTTGCCAAGCTATGACGCCGTCTGGAACAATTCTTGACGCCGTCATGTGTACTTTTCCAGCAGCTTTGGAGACTTTGTCGTTTTCTTCACTTTTATGCTCCAAAAACGTCCAAAATGCTTCCTTTTCCAGATTTCTTCTCCAAAGTACCTAAAATGACAAAAGGAACGATTTAGGGCAATATTTGATCAAATAAATACGATTTAGGGCTTAAATGACCCCTAAAAGCGGTACACTTTTCGCTTCATCACATTACTTCCCGAATGTTCTTTGGCTCTTTTAAACTGACTGAGCAGGCAAAGATGCACATATCACAATCGGTTGCAAGTTGTCTTCTCGTCTGTATTGGCCTTGAAGGTTCACCAATGACATGTTCTATTGGATGGTCTTTAGTCCACTTTAATGTTGAAGGGTACCTTGAATCTAACGAGTGCGTGTTTGATGGTTCATATAACCGAGAAGAAGATTCAGCAGATTCCGTAGCAAATGGGTTTTCAAATGGTTCTTGTTCTTCTAACACAACATTGTTTTGGTATGGTTCTTCTTGATTTGGTGTTGTTTGAGTTTGCTCATCAACTGTTGGTAAAACAATCTCAATTACTGGAGTGGCAGGAGTAGATGTAGATGATATTGACGTGGAGGGAGTTGGTGCTTCAGCTTCAATTGTAGTAGATTTATCTTGGAGTGGTGGTGGTGGTTGTTGTTGAGCGGGTGCAGCGGAACGTTGTTGTGATGTATATATCGAAGCTCCACCATAGTATTCATCATACATAAACTCGAAGAAATTAACCAGTTCTTGATTTGTAGGTTTATCAATGTTAGTTGACTGAGCTCCTTGGAGCGTGAGTTCTGAACTGATGTGTCCAGAAGTTTGACTTTGTGGTGCGGGTCCTAATCCGATACGATTAGAAGCCATTGGGTTAAGCGCGGGTTCTAGAGCGAGTCTCTCAGAAGCCATTTGTGAAATCTCATCAAATTTCACATTCATCGTCTCCATTACTCTTTTCGTTCTTCTATTGTACACCCTGAATGCCCTCGAGTTATCTGAATAACCAATGAAGATACCAATATCACCCTTAGCCTTCAGCTTCCCCAGGTCCTCTCTGTCATTTGTAGGATAGCATAAAGCGCCAAATACATGAAGATAAGAGATATCGGGTTTTCTGTTGTTCACTAGTTCGTATGGGGTTTTATTGAATCTTGAATGGATTAGGGATCGGTTTTGAGTAAAACAGGCAGTGGAAACAGCATCAGCCCATAAAAACAATGGTGCACTGGAATAAATTAGCATAGTGCGAGCAGCTTCCACAAGCGTTCTATTTCTTCTTTCAACTACTCCATTCTGCTGTGGAGTTCTGACTGCTGATGTCTGGTGAGTAATTCCAGTTTCTTCAAAATATGTTCGTAACTCCTGATTTGTAAATTTCGTGCCATTGTCAATTCTTACAATCCTAACTGAAGCTTGAAGTAGAACTTGAATTCGCTTCAGAAAGGTGATGATGATTCCAGGTGTTTCGTCTTTTGATCTCAAGAACCTTACCCATGTATATCTTGAGTAATCATCGACAATCACAAGAATATACTTCTTCCCATTGATACTCTCAACTCTCATTGGGCCACATAAGTCCATGTGCAAAAGATGTAACTTATCAACTGAATTGGGAACGGTTTTAGGTTTATAAGTTGCTCTTTTGCTTTTTCCTTGTTCACATGATGGACATAAGTGTTCTTTGGTGTATTTGAATTTAGGGAGACCGGTGACGATGGTGTCTTTGGCAAGCTTTGTTATTGTGTCAAAGTTGAGATGGGAAAGGCGTCTATGCCATAACCAGGATTTAGTGTCGTCAGCTCATGTCATAAGACAAATTGGTGATGACGAGGCCATTTGGTTTATGTCGATAGCATAGAGATTGGTTCCACGATTTCCGGTTAAGAGATCATCACCAACCAAGTTCCTAACGAAACATGTATTTCTTCTGAATGCAACCTCTAAGTCCGCATCACAAAATTGTCCGACAGAAAACAGGTTGTGTCCCAATCCTTCTACATAGTAAACTCGAGTGATTAAAAAATTCCCAAACTGTAGATCTCCATAACCCAGAATAGCTGCTACATGATCATTTCCAAACCGAACTGTTCCCATGAACTTCCATACAAAGTTGATCAGCAGCTTCAAATTCCCGGTCATGTGCTTGGAGCAACCCGAGTCGACGATCCAAAGACATATTTCGATAACCTGCCAAAAACAGATGATTGTGCATTTGGAAACCGTTTATCATTTGGTTCCATGGGGTTAGGGATAACAGGAGAAATACAATCATAGACGGTTTTTACTGGTTCTTCCTTAGCCATTTTTATTCTACCATTTTCTAGACTGAATTCTCTACCCGTTGGAATCCATACGCACATCTTAAGATAGTTCCTAGGCAGCAGACTACTAGTTGTTTTCCTAGACTTTGCAATAAGTCTTTGAATGTATCTAGTCTTAGCTGTATTTTTTGAAGGAACATCTTTCTTAGCAGGCTTATCATTCACATGCACAACATTAGAAACAATATCATCACACACATTTTCAGAAAAAGATTTCTTGTTCATTAAACAAACAGGTTCATTACATGCACTAGAAATATTGTCTTTAACATTACATTCAGATGACATAAGTTTCTTCTTGGAAAGCGATAAAATCCTAGGGTGTTCTTCTACTTCTTTCGTTTTATTCTTGGTTTCACTCTTAGAAGCAGGCGCGACTCTGTTCCTTGTATTGCTCTTAGGCTTTGGTCTGCTGCTCTTAGAGGTACTTTCTACTCCTGTAGAAGGTAAGACACACTCATTAGGATTTATCTTGTTGTCCTTTGAATCAGTGTTAGCTTTCCTAGTCTCTTTTGGATTTTCCTTAACACTTTTGTCTATCGCCCTATATGTTTTAGATGTAGAGGTTGATGCAATAGTGGTACTAATCCTATAAAGTCCAGGTGCTATCACATTTGGTGTTTCGACAACTACTTTCTCTTTTGCTTTTTCTTTGGGCAGGGGTGAAGGAGCACATTGTGAAATTGACATTTTTGGTTTTGGAATAATTTCTTCACCCTTCCCTTTTTGACATTCAAGCTGAGACTTCAAAAGAGCAATTTGTATTTGCATTTCATTGTAAGAACGTTCATACGACATTTTATCATACTTGCATTCTTCCTTTTTCTTATCCAGTTGTTTAAAATATGTGACATTTTCTTTTTCAAGCTTTGCAAGAGCAGTTTCACATTTTGAAACAATTTGAGAAGTCTCAGCTCGAAGTCTTTCATCGTCTTCGACAGAATATATTTGATAAATAATGGACATAATATCAGTTGAAAGAGCTTCTTCAGAGAGGGCGTCATTTTGTTTTTCCAAAACTTTGATTTTTTCAATGTTTTCATTGGCTTCAATTACCAAGGATGTGTGGTCCTTGACAAATTCAGTTACTTCTTTGATAATTGCGTTCTCAACATGAATTGCTCTTGCATGTATGCCAGATACAATGGGAGTAATTTCTGTTTCGAACATCTTTTTCTGTTCAGTTTGAAAACTTGAAAACCAATCGTTGATTTTAGTATTAGTTTTGGTTGCCACAACATCTTGAAGCATTTCAACTCTCCTTTTAAGATCGGCAAATAGTATTCTAGCTTCACTTGCGGAAGTGTCGGTAGAGTACATTTGTTCGATGTTAGAAAGGTGTTTTGAAACAACTTTGAATTTTGAGGCAGCCACTGGTTTTTTGAAAAACAAAGGTGACTCCTTTTTAACAATATGAACACCAGCAAGTTTGTTTGCTTCATTATAATCAATTGGTTTGATTTCCCTATTTAATTGTCTCATTTTGTTTCGACTCTCTTTCGTAAGCTCAATCGTTTCATACGAATCATAACAAGTAGGTGGATCATGCACATCATTTATAAGATTACCATTAAATAGCACATTCTGTTTTTGCTGAGCTTTCTTGAAATAACAAGGGTTTTCACAACCGAGAGCCATTTTCTTTCTTGTATATAAAATCGGGTTTTTGTCGTTAATTAACATATTAATCGTTTGAGTTGAATGACCCGTTTTTACAAGCAATTCTTCCAACTTTTTAATAGTTTCCTGTTTGTCAAGTACTTCATCAAGAAGTTCATCTTCTCATTTTGAAAACTTTGAATGCAACTCTTTCTTCTCTTTTTCAAGATCAGAACAAGTTGATTTTTGTTTAGAAAGTTGGTTGGTTAATTCAGAAATTTCTGCTTTTAAGGATTTAATTTGCATGTTCAATTTAACATCAAGAGTGTCGTATTTGATTTGCAAATGTTTCTCCCTTGAAACAGAATCACTGTAACCATTTTCAAGTTCTGACTGTCGTTTGTGGTGAACTTTAAAAACTTTTTCGTTCACCTTGTATCTCTCAAGCTCAGTGGTCAATTTTTCATTAGCGGCCTTAACATCACTATTGATCTTTTTGACCTTTTCAATTTCAATACCACAATTTTGCAATAATGATTCAAATAAAGCACGTGTTTCCTCTTCAGTCTCAGTATGCTGTGACTCGAAGTCACCGTTAGGATTCATATCTGGAGTAGCCAAATTAGTATTACTACAACTTGGGGAGTCCATATATGTATCATAAATGAGAGTAGGAGTCGCAGGATGTTGTTCGTGTTGAGGTGTCATATCAAATATTTCATTATTGTGACATGTAGTATATGTAGGTACCTCAGATATCACATTAGCATCATAAGCAGGAGGTGTTTCAGAATCCGTGTCATATTTAACCTCTTGAAGATTTGCCATGAAGATGCAGTTGGCATCGATATCCTCCAAATCCTCTGCATCATCCATCAGTGCCATGAAATCATTTTCCTCAGCACTTAACTGAAACCCTGCCTTGTCCTTCTGAGCTAAGAGCAAAGCTTTCTGAAGATACTCGGGATCTTTCTTTTTTGGCTTGGAGGGACAGTTTCTTGCTATATGACCAGTACCCTGACAGTTAAAACATTTCAGCACATTTCCTTGATTCATATTCCCAACATTCCCAGCAACTGGAGCAGCAACATTCCCAACCTGATTTCCCAGATTCTGACCTCTTCTGTTTCCAACAACTTGACCCATCTAATTCTGATTACCCATAAACTGACCTGTATTTTGATTTCCCATATACTGCCCTGTATTTTGATTACCCATCTGAGGAGCATATCCTTGTTGATTCCCATAACCTCCAACCATTTGTCCTTGTTGACCCATGTTGAAACCCGGTTGAGCAAACTGCCTGTAGCGAGTGTTCGATGCAATCCTTTGATTGTTGTTGGTAGGTGTGGAATAGCGTCCTTGGACAACTCTTGATAGTAGGGTGAATGCTTGAGACAGTGCAGACATGTCATCATTAGGATTGTATGGTGATTCTGGGTATTGTTGTTGTGGAATGACTTGTTGTTCATGAGGATAGAATTGTTGTTGTGGGAAGATAGCAGTTTGTGGAGAGTATTTATGTGGCATGTAGTTCTGAGTGGGAGTTGGTGATGATGATGTGTTCACTGTAGAAGGTGATGGTGACTGAGCAATCAATGCTAAAGGATCATGTTTTTTGGCAAGCATTTCTTTCCTAACCTCGTCTGCCTCTTTCTGGTTTTGTTTCAAGAAATCATAGAGCTGATCATAATTCACTTCATGAAGGTTCTTTGTCTGATTAACAATTGTAACATATCATCCCCATTCCTCTGGAAGGTTGTTAAGAAACTTGATGTTTTGGACGATCTGTTTTGGTGTTAAGTTGTTCCTTATGAGCTCATTCATGATAGTGCAAAACCTTGTGTAGTAGATTTCAATTGGTTCAGCTGGAGTGGATGAAAATTTTTCCCATTCAGTTAGAAGCTTGTTTTCAATGTCTTGTTGACCAATTTCAGTTCCATGACATAGCCTCCTAACTCGTTCCCACATATCATAAGCAGTTTCACAGCTGTCAACAGCACAAAAGATCTCTTGTGGTAAACCAAGTTGAATTAGGTGCATGGCTAAGTCATCTGCTTCAATCTGTTTCCGATCCTCTTCTGTGTATTCTTCTTCTTTCTGAGTATGACAAGATGGTGGAACAGGAGGATTTTGATTCGGATCACCAGCTTCTTGAATCTGACGAGGTTTGAAAGGACCATTCTTGATGGAGTTGATCAGAAGTTTGCCTTGTCCATTAGGTTTTGTTTTCAAGTAACGAAGCATACGGCTTGTCCATGGAAGATAACTACCTTTCTCTAGCATGGGAGGACGGTTTTCAGCACCAGCTGCATGGATGTCTTGTTGAGTAGTCATTGTTGATGATGTTGTATTATAAGGTTGATTGATTCAGGATCGTTGCAAAGAAATAGGTGTTGTGATTGTAGATGTTGTTTGTGAATTCTTGGTTTGAATTTATGTAAACGAGTCCAAAGTTGCCAATATCTGCCTCAATTGCGAAACTAGTTGGAATTGCGAAACGGTCACCAATTGCGAGAAACTTTGTCAATTGCGAGAAAGTCACCAATTGCGAGAAAAGTCACCAATTGCGAGAAAAGTCACCAATTGCGAGAAAATCACCAATTGCGAGAAAGTAGCAGCAATTGCGAGAGACAACTCTGAATTGCGAAAGAGAAAGCAATTTCGAAAGAATTTTCAAAATTACAATTTCGATCACATTCTCAAACTTTTATACAAAAGATGAGAATAATTCCAAGTCGAGGTAATTTCACAAACTTATACAAGTAAGGAAACACCGAGTCCAATTCCGAAGATGCTGATGAATTGCGAGAGAACTTCAATTCCGAGAAACCCTTTTTACTCGCAATTCGAATTTCGAAACACAGGCAATTCCGAGAGATTTTGAATTGCGGGAAACCCTTTTTACTCGCAATTCAAATTTCGAAAAACCCTTTTTCCAATCGAAAATCTTTACAAGAGATTCGATTTTTCCGTGAAGAAGCACCTTTTTATCAACTTCTTATACAAGAAATGATAAAAACAATCCGTAGCAAGGAGATTCGAACCTTGGATCTTTGTGGCGTTAAGTGTACGATCAAAATAACCACAAACCTCTCGTTAAACACAAAAACTTACCAACTAAATCCTTAAAAACTCTCGTAAAACACAAAAAGGTAGCAACTTTATGTCTAAAACTCACGATTTATGCAAAAAGATAGAACCTTTTTATGAAAAACTCTCGTTAAACTAATCAAACAAACACAACTAGAACCTAGATCAATGTTTGGCGAATGATACCACTTGTAAAGCACTAAACTAATCAAACCTTACGTACAAAACTAAGCTATACTATATCCGTGACACTCAACAATAAGTAAAGATGATAAGAAGAATGGTATGGATCGTGTGAAATGAAACCTTAGTCGAATGCTTCTATTACCATGAGAGAACAAGATACAAAACACACACATACACACACTCTCACCTTTACAAGACTTTGAGGCACACATAAATAGGTGGAGAGTGTGTGTATTTATAGTTGAAACATGGCCTTTGTTGCCCTAAAAGGCCTTGGGATGGGCTTGGTGTTGGACTTGGGCTTTTGATCATTTATCTTAACATTTACTTAACAAAGTCCAACACTAGCCCTTACAATGTTATTTATACTACACGACACACACTTAAATATTCATACAAATGACCATCACTTTTCTATAAAATACAAAAGCTAACAAATTCTATTTTGTCAAGTTCAAGGTATTTTTTTGCACCCTTAAAAGTATAGGGTACTAGATGATCCAGTTTGCAAAGTTTGGGGTAATAATGTGTGTTTTGGCTGAAACTAAATGTTGCATACTTAATTTGAGAACGACTTGTTAATAACTTGCATCTCCACATCTAGTTCTTGCAAAGACCATAAGTTAGAGTCAACGTCTACCAGAAATGTTAGTTATGGCGGCATGTGATCATCAATAACATTTTGTCATATATAACGTACTATGTATCAATCAAACTTGGTTATAATATGGTTAAAGCTAAGCAGGGTTGTAAATGAACTGAACATTAAGTGAATATTTCATGAACCGTTCGGTAAATAGTTCGTTTATATTCATTTATTTATTATATGAAAGAACATGAACAATATTTTATGTTCGTTTAGTTAAATGAACGAACATGAACAAAAGTCGTGTCCGCTCATTTATGCTCGTGAACGTCCGCTTATGCTTTCGTTGTTTATGTTCATTTATTTATTTATATTCGTATATCATATCTTTTAATTGTATAACTTTAAAATTGGTTTGTTTAAATAAAATAACACTTATAAAACACTATATTGTACATAATTTAATAAAGTTTAAGTTTGTTTGTTTATGTTCATTTATATTCGTTTAGTGTCTTAATAACGAACATAAACGAACATGAACAACTCATTTTTTAATAAATGAACATGAACAAGAAAATTTGTTCATATAAGAGTTCATGTCCATTTTGTATTTCTCCGGTTAAAATTAAACGAACGAACATGAACAAGGCTCCGTTCGTGTTCGTCCGGTTCGTTTATAGCCCTAAAGTTAAGCGTAACAAGCGTCATATGACGAGTATTTGCAAGTTACTTTTACATTTGTTTTTAGTAAATACTTAAGTAAATATTTTATTTACCTCATGCATAACATCATAAAATATTAACAAGTCAAAATGAGTTTAGAATGAAAAGCTTATTAAAATTTCAAAATACACGATGCTACTTTCTCCGTTCCAAAATTATTGTCACCCGACAAAAGACACACAGTTTTAAAAAATATAATCATTACTGCATTCTCTCTCTTACTTTTTTGAAAAATGTCACTTTTACCTTTATGGAATTAATTAAATATTTGAATGATGTTTGTAATTTTTAGTAACATTAGGTGCAATATGGTAAACTTGCTACATTCTTCACAACTATATTTTGAAGAGGATAATAGTTTTGGGACAACCCAAAATGAAAATAGGAACTATTAATTTGGGACGGAGGGAGTATTATAGATGCATAGTAACTTTTGTCTTTTAAAAATTTAAAATTTGTGTCGAGCTAGTACGAATTGATAAGAGTTGCCCCAAACCCCAACTACCTACGATGATTTCATGCTTCTAGAAAAAACTCGCAATAAATGACATCTTTAATGTGGACTTAGGCTGCTCGGCAAGGAGCTTTTTTGTTCACCACTATGGCCATTTTCACGCGCAAGCCTTATGCCTCTCACCCATTTTCATGCGTTAATACCAAATACCAAGAAGGATAATGGTGAAAAGTTCATCATTATGTTTGCATTTTGGTTCAATATGCTGAATTTTAAAAGTAACATGTGTTTAAAAAAAAGTATCCGTTGCATGTAGTAAACCAAAAATAAAAAAATAAAAATAAAAATCAAACTACCCCTTATTTCTTCTATAAATACACACAAAACCCACCATTTTTAAAACACTACTTCACCAAAACACAATTAAGAAATCATCTAAACTTCTAATATGGCTTGTCGTCTCCCTCACACTGTCGAAGAAATGCAAAAGTATATTAAAACACAAACCGAGAAAGACGATTCTGCTCGACAACATGCTATTGTCGAAGTTATCAAACAGTTTGAGCACGCAAAGGCACTGAAAGAACGTTTGAGATCACGATACGTGGAGTGCAATGACATCTCCGACGAAAGAAAAGCTGTGATCGACCAGTTTTTGTATGATGAAGCTCGCAAAGACGGTGCCGTCAGTGAGATGTTGTGGGGTTGTGTGAATCAGATACAGGCCCAAATCTCCAACAAGATCCGTTGGAGTTTTGAGGAAAATGTGGCAGCTGGTTCTGTATCACAACAGAGCCAACAATTTGTGCAAGGTGCATCAACTTCATCTGATGCACCAAGATTTATTGAGCAACAACTGCAGCAACCTCATCTGGATCAAGAGCTTAGCAGGTTGGAAGCGGAGTTTGAAGCAGAGAAGTTTGCGAACTACTCTCCGTATGACGATGGTTACCGCTCAGACAACTCTCAGACCTGGGATCACCCGGATTATCTATAACTTAAGTTTATGTTTATGTAATGTTTTAATTTTATGTTTATGTAATGTTTTAATTCCAAGAAGTTTATGTAATGTTTATTTTCAGTTTATGTAACGTTTTAATTTCGTACGTTGTGTTTTTAAATTTGAAGTTTACGTTTTTATATTTTTACATTTACGTTTTTAATTGTGTAAGTATTAAAAAAAATGGGAGTTAAGGTGAAGATTGGTGAACCCTTGACTAGTAAATGGTGAAGTTGGGTGAAGGGGAGTGAGAGGAGAGAGAAAGCTGACGTGGCGCTGATGTGTATGGTGAAGTTGGGTGAACCTTGCCTACCATCTTTAATGTCTTATAAGGGAGACTTTTTAAAAGTCTTCTATTACTTATTATTTCTTACATGAGATGATAAGGCTTTTAATGCCAATAACTTGTGCTAACCAAAGTGGTTGTTCAATCATGTTTAAAAGTTAAAACTTAAAAACTATATTGGCAGAACTAGTATGTGCATTTTGCGTTTATTTCTTTTGTTTAGACATAATGTTTAGTGGGTAGTTGTAACTAATGACAAGATACATGTCTAGTCAAATTTAAAATTTTACTTTTGGTTTTTATAGATTTACTTTCATGACATCCTATTTTTATCACATTGGTGTTGTCGGAGAGTAATTTAAGAAGGCGAGGGTAAAATTCTAAGCTCTAAAAAAAAAAAAAAAAAAAAAAAAAAAAAAAAAAAAGCGCAAAAAAAACCAAATGCCAAGAAAAGAGAAGAAAAAGATGTCAGACAAAAATTATAAAGTAGAGACTACAAATAACCCACACTTCCGTATATACGAGTCTTTATATACTTTTAAGTATTAACAATTGGCTAATTTGTTTTTTCACGTATTGTATTAGTTAAAAAATTAGTTAAAAAGACAAAGGTGTCGAAAAGACGAGCTTTATAATACCTCAAAATCTGTTTTCAATGAAAAGTTTAATGAAATCTTTAATAAGACAAATGACACAAAAAAAATACTTAAATCATAGGTCAATTCTAATAAAGATATTTGCTCTCTTTATTGGCATGGAAAGGAACACTTTTTTTTTATTTTTTATTTTTTTTAATGTGTGTCAATTTGCGTAATTGGTTTTAAATATTTAACGTTCATCCGTTAAATTTTACATTTCAAGTTCACCGCCGTCGTCACTACCACCAATTACCGGTGCTACCAACAATCCCACCCACCCCTACCACCTCCAACCACCTCTGCCACCACCATGCTACCCCCACCACCAAACACCCCCAACGGCGGTGGATGTGCATGGTGTGATGGTGGCAGTGGGTGTGTTGGTAATGAAGGAAAGAAGTATGCTACTGATGGCGGTAGTGTGTGAAGGCCAGAAGTATGCTACTGATGGCACTTCCCAATGAACATCTGATGACTTTTAATCAGTTCAAGGATGCTAAGACCTTGTTTGCTGCTATAACAACAAGATTTGAGGTAATGAAGCTACAAAGAAGACTCAGAAGACTCTCCTGAAGCAAATGTATGAGAACTTTAGTGCTCCAAGAACAGAGTCTTTTAATTCTATTTTTAACAGACTTTAGAAGATTGTAGGTCAACTGGCTATCTTAGGTGAAAATATTTCACAAGAGGATCTCAATTTGAAATTTTTGAGAAGTCTGCCTTCTTAATGGAATACTCATGTTGTGGTCTGGAGGAATAAACCTGATCTAGACACAATGAGCTTTGATGATCTTTACAACAATTTCAAGATTGTTGAACAAGAGGTTAAAAGAACTGCAAGCTCAAGTTCAATCGCAAGTTCTCAAAACATGGATTTTGTGTCCTATCCTAGCACTAGCAGTACTGATGAAGTTAATGCTGCTTATGGAGTTAGTACTGCTAGCACTCAAGTTAGTACTGATAGAACTCAAGTTAGTACTGCTAACACTCAAATTAGTACTGCTAACTTAAGTGATGCTACTATCTATGCATTTTTGGTCGATCAACCAAATGGGTCTCAGCTTCCACGTGAGGACCTTGAACAAATCCATGAAGATGACTTAGAAAAATGGATTTGAAGTGACAGTTAGCATTGTTGAATATGAGGGCAAACAGGTTTTTCTAGAAAACTGGTAAAAATATCACTATCAATGGGAGTGACACAGCTGGATATGGCAAGTCCAAGGTAGAGTGTTACAACTGTCACAAGTTGAGACACTTTGCAAGGGAGTGCAGAGGACCTAGGAACCAAGATAGCAGAAACAGGAATCAAGAAAGCAAAGGACCTAGGAACCGAGAAAGCACTAGAAGGATTGTGAATGTGAAAGAAACTTCTTCCAAAGTCATGGTGGCTATTGATGGGCTTGGTTTTGACTGGAGCTATATGGCAGAAGATGAAGTACCTATAAATATGGCTCTTGTGGCTTTTTCAGACTCTTAGGTATATACTAACAGTACTTGTTCAAAAACTTGTCTA
>CP139508.1:17517516-17820016 GCA_021014915.2 Artemisia tridentata subsp. tridentata | reverse complement strand
GCCCCTTAGGTCTATTCCTTTCCATTTACCCACGTAATACTTCCCATACTATAAAATATATTATTTTACCATTAATTGACTTTCAGGTTTGACTATAACATTAAATTCATTGACTAGCCAATCACATAAGGCCTTTGGTCCACTTTCATCTAGGGTGGGGTACAAGCACCCTGGAAACGGGTCTAACAGTATTTTCCTTCGACGTAATGCACGGAGCACACAATGGTGGTTCCATAGGCCGACTAGTGCCCGCACAACATTTCCTCCAAATACTACCACCCCCCTAAAATCACCAACACTGTTGATAACATAGAGCATAATTTAGGGGACAATATTAAAGAATGTTTGATTAGGAACTTGAATGACCGCATTGTGAGCAATCGAGTATAAATATTAATATTAGACCAGTAAACGCAAAGCATAAAACCACAAGAATGAAAAACCCTAAAACGATTTAATAAGCCTTAACCGATCAGAGAAACGAAACATGCCTATGATTAAGCAAGCTTAATCAAAGACAAGAAGCATTCAACAAACAGATTAAGGCTAAAAGATTGTTTTGGATTAGCATGATGCGATCGTGGAGGGTTTAGGGTTATTTGTCGCTGATGAACTCAAATAAGTACATTTTATTACTATCATTTATCCTATTAATTTGACTTGTTTGACTATATTATGTATGAGGATTGATACTTAATTGTTTACTTTTGTAATTCTCAGGTAAAAACAAGCATTTGGTGAAACTTAGCGATTATGGACTAATAATGGAGCAAAACGTGCATAAAGTGGAAGTCTACTGACATGGACAAGATCAAGTCAATTCTGCTCCAGATGCGCCGCATCTCACTCTCGAAATGCGCCGCATCTCTATCAAGATATCACCAGATACGATCCAAGATACAAGAGGACATGCGCCGCATCTAATAAAGGGTTACGCCGCATCTTCTGGCGGTGTACGAATATTCCTGAATATTATAATCTTGGACCCCACGCGAAGTTAAGTACATGCGCCGCATCTACTTAAGTAGATGCGCCGCATCTTCCCTCAGACAGAAACTATAAATACCCCGTAGACCAGACGAATTTAAAGAGTTCGAAACCCTAAAACCGAAGTTCGGACAGCAGAACAGGAGGACGAATTCAGTCAAGAGGCAGCACAAGACACACCCAAATCGAAGATACAAGAGCTGTAAGAAGGTGCTGCATGTATTTAATTCATTAAGTAGTTTTGTTTTATTGTTTTAGCAAACTTTAATTCATCAAGATTGGTGGCTTGTGTAATGTGGCAACGGAAAGATTGCACTCCCTTAAAACTGCTTTCTCATTAATTAAAGTTTATATGTTGATGTCTTTGGTTACTACTTATTAGTGCATTGATAACCTCTGTGTTTATTAGTGGCTTGCGGGCATCCGACTGCGGGACAAGATGTGGCTCCCACGGTTGTTTCTAAATTGATCACTTAGGAATAACTTTTAGACATAAGTAATCATTAAGGGTTTACTCGCCGATGAGAATAGGACCAACGAGAAAGGGTTAATTACATACACTTCATATAAAGCTATCAATAAAACAAGTGACAATCTACTTAATCATAAGGACAGCCCTCTTATTGTCTCTAGTATCTATCTGTGTACGTGTGTGCTACTTGCTGATTCGTGCCTGTTGGTTTATTTTATTATTTAATTACAACAAAACTGTGCCAGTCTCTCAGGCTGAAACCCCCTTGCGTTAGGATATTAAAATACTGATTAGAATAACTAGATAATACGTTCCACTCTTAGTGATCGACACTCTACTTACCATTATCTTCATACTGACCGGGTACACTGCTCGTTAAGTGTGTGTGTTATTGATAAGTCGGCTAAATATAAATTTAAAACTTGAGTAGGCATTAAAACTGCTAAACCGCAACGACACATCACGCGCATCAAGTTTTTGGCGCCGCTGCCGGGGAGTGAATTGTTATTATCTGTTAATTTGATTAGTATTTTAATTAGGTTATTTTTCTTTTTATTAGATTAATTGCATCATTGTACTATTTTGCATATTTGTTGTATTGTGTGTTATTTGCTTTGTGTTATTTGTTTGCTATTTTTGTGTGTTTTATTTTTGTTTCGTGTGTTTTATTTGTTTTTTATTTTTCGTACTTTTCTGTTCTGCTATCGTTGTACTGTGCTAAATCGAACGATACGGCGCATCTGATCTCTCAGATACGGCGTATTGCGTTCAATTTTTTTTATATACAACGCGTTTAATTAATTCGATACGACGCATCTTTTCCCCAAGATACGGCGTATCTGTTTTTAATAAGAAAATTTTTCTAAGCGATAAAGTAATACGACGCATCTGCTTTCGCAGATACGGCGTATCTGTTTTTGATAAAAATTTTCTAAACGTTAACGCCATACGACGCATCTTCTTTTGAAGATACGGCGTATCTATTATTTTAATTAAAAACAGTTTGCGAATTATTAAACAGATACGGCGTATCGATCTCTGTCGATACGGCGCATCTTACTGAATCAAAAATCTTTTATTTTTAAACGTAACGAAAATACGGCGCATTAACTTTCGTTAATACGACGCATTTAATTTTAATTAGATAAGTTGATTTTTGATTAATTAATTCGATACGGCGCATTCTTAAATTCTAAAGCGGCGTATCTATTTTCTGAATAAGTCTGATTTAATTTTAACGATTATAAGATACGGCGTATCCAACTTTCTGGATACGGCGCATCGTCTGCTGATATCAGTAACTTTAATTTTTCGTATTCAGTTTTCGTTATTAATTATCTGATATATTACTTTCTCGAGCATACCCTACTGATGCTTTTCGTGATTGTTTCAGAAGGATAATGGATGGATACGGAGAACTAATTGACTTCGACTTCGAAGCCAATTTTATGAATGAAGTATTAGTGCGTGAAAAAACACCCGAACATCACGATGGGGACTATATTGAACTTAATGACCTTAATGGACCATTGGAATCCAATGACCTGTTCATGGTTGATGCTGAATCTGAGTTAGAAGAAGGAGAAATTGTGGATAGTCCAAGAGTCAACGTTATTACTACTAGAAATTACGATGAATTTGAGGGATATGATGGTTCATGGGATTACGGTAGAAGGATCAACACCAATTGTGCTTACAATTTACAATTCCCATGCATGATTGGGTACAAGTGTATTGACGCCAATTTCTTTCCTATTTTATCAATGAATGTCATGTCTAGAAACTTTTACAACTCTATTATGAGAAATAAAAAAGAGTATAAAGGAAAGAATGTAGTTGGAGCCTTCATTAATGTCCCGATCTTCGTTGGACGCTTCACTATTGTTACTGAGTTCGTAGTTATTGAAGACATGAATGCCTATTGTGACAACAATATGGGTGACGTGATTGTTGGAAAACCATTTTGTAGGGAGATCACTATTAATGCGAAACGATTTGAAGGAAAGATCACCTTTCAATCTGGAAGCGACATTATCACTTATATGATGCCCCGAACTCACCCTGGATTTAAACATGCTACTAATAGTGTCTGCTACAAATTCTCTCCATTCCTTTTTATTAGTAATGATGACATGAAGAAAGGAATTGAGTACCCATATCAATTAATGGGAGGATTCTATAAAGGAGTTTTGAATTTGGGACCTGAATATATACGAGACGATTCGGTTGCTAGATGGATCCTACGTGGCCATGTAGGAATCAATGATCGATACTAATGAGCTGAACGTGAGTCTAACTTGAAGACTCTGGAATAAAGACAAGTGCTTACCGGGAGACAACCCGGATTTATCTTTTATTATTCTGTTTTCTGTGTCGAGTCAGTCCAGGCCGCACGAAGATACGGCGCATCTCAGTCCTGAGATGCGACGCATCCTCTGCAATGGTCATATCTTATTTTATTTTTCTGCATTTTTATTTTCGACTTTAAAACTATTTATCAGTTTATTTTAATGCGGCGCATCCCTGGTTAAGGATGCGGCGCATCTTTATTCTGATCCGTATTAATTCCAGGCTCGATACGGCGTATCTTCTTCAATAAGATACGGCGCATCGACTGACCTGATGATTTTCAGTTTTAATTTTTAAGTTTTATTTTTATCTAACTACTAATGTGTTATGCAAGTTTGAACCTTTCTTATCTTAGGTGTGTTTTAAAGTGTTGGTGGTATTATAGTTTCCTGAATTTCCTGTGGATACATCAAGTATGAAGTTTTAACGTTCTAATCCACAAGAAAGATGATTTTTGCTCTTATACTAATGGAGGATCATACCGAGCAAATCTCAGGGGAGTTTTTCCTGTTCTAATTCTTTTATTTTCCAGTTTTTAACCTTTTATACAAACAACGAGGACGTTGTTTAACTTAAGTGGGGGGATAGGAGAATTAGAACACTTAACACTTACTTGTCCTACTTTTTCAAAAAAATTATGCTTAAAATGTGCTTAATATATCAAACTTAAAAATTTTTTTTAGCATGTTTTTGTTTAAGATCTAAGTTGCATAACTGCACACATGACGTTATTTTCAAAAATTGTGATTTTTCAAAATTCACAAATCTATGAGTGTGCCGGTGACTTGTAAACTTTAGAACTTGGCTTGTATACTATTCGAGACCACCATAATGAGTATTATTTATATAATTGGAATGACTTGTCTAACTTGGTAAAATTCTAGGATTACACCAAATAGCCTTTATATGTTATGTGTTATTAGCTAACTACACTGGTTAGTTAACCCCCGTATAAAACCTTTTTGTTACTCTCATTTTTAGAGTAAGATACCCCTAGAAAAACCCTCAGAGCCATTCCTTTCGTTTCTTACACCTATGTTTAAAATGTTTCGTTACACCCTTACACCTTAGCCTACCCTGTAGATTAGAATCCGTGGTTGGTTAATTGCTATAGGCAGAGTGTGTTTCCTTACATTACCTGTGTTCGCGTGCGTAATTCATTATCTATGGTTAGGTCGGGAAATTGCACAATGCAAATTGGAGTGAAAGTAAATATTGTATATTTTTGAGTTTATTTTTCGTGTGTTTACTACTTTCACTATTACCGTTATTTCTGAAAGTATGAAAAGTATGAAAAAAATTATCCGGAAAGAAAGTTGTAGTGATGTGGTGAAATTTTACACATCCTTTAAAGTTTAAAAAAAAAAAAAAAAAAAAAAAAATCGAAAAAATGAGAAAAGAAAAAGAAAGAAAAAAGAGTTGGATGTTTATTTTAAGCCAACGATGTAGAGTTATGTAAGTGGTCGATATCACCACTATTTGTTGTATTATATCTATGGATTGAATGGGAATTGGCAGTTACGGGAACGCCAATTAAGGTTTATTCTTTGATTGAGATCTTGTTGAGTATAATTCGTGTCTACCTAAAGCGTGTGTTTCAAGTGTTAAAGCGTGAGTTATTCGATGATATGAGTCTTATTCATGGGATGGTTGGGATAGTGATTAACCACACTTAGGATTTTAATCTATTTTGTTTTGTTTTGTTTATTTTTATTTTTACACCAATTTATATCCCAAATATTATCCATACCCTGTATTGTTCTTTATCCAACCGAACCTTTGATTTATTGAGATTAGGGATTTGAGCAATCTTAAGTATCGTAGTCGTGGATTCGGCTATGTATTTATGATTTTGTCGCCCTTTTTGATATATTATTATTGGTGAAGTTTGGACCTATCTTTAGCCTATTCGAGTTAAGGATTTGAGCAATTGCAAGTATCGTGTTCGTGGATTCGATCATGTATTTGTGATTTTGTCGCCTTTTCTGGAATTTGAGATCGATAGTGTAAATAAGAATAATTAACCCTTTAGCCTAAAAACCCTTTTTTACCGCTTTAGACTTGTTATTCCTTAGCTTTAGTGGTGGAGATGTGTATACTTGCCAAGCTTATGATAGAATATTCGTCGCGACTGGACAGTTAAACGATTAGATTTGCTTTTATCGACTTATTTTATTTTACTTCTAATTCGTTAAGTGTTTAGTTGTGTGATTATGAAATAAACGAATACATGCTTAAATATAAAAATAAATCCTAACATCTTTTAGGATACATTTTCATAAATGAAATTCTAAGGTTTACTTGGGGACAAGTAAAGTTCAAGTGGGGGGATATTTGATGAACTCAAATAAGTACATTTTATTACTATCATTTATCCTATTAATTTGACTTGTTTGACTATATTATGTATGAGGATTGATACTTAATTGTTTACTTTTGTAATTCTCAGGTAAAAACAAGCATTTGGTGAAACTTAGCGATTATGGACTAATAATGGAGCAAAACGTGCATAAAGTGGAAGTCTACTGACATGGACAAGATCAAGTCAATTCTGCTCCAGATGCGCCGCATCTCACTCTCGAAATGCGCCGCATCTCTATCAAGATATCACCAGATACGATCCAAGATACAAGAGGACATGCGCCGCATCTAATAAAGGGTTACGCCGCATCTTCTGGCGGTGTACGAATATTCCTGAATATTATAATCTTGGACCCCACGCGAAGTTAAGTACATGCGCCGCATCTACTTAAGTAGATGTGCCGCATCTTCCCTCAGACAGAAACTATAAATACCCCGTAGACCAGACGAATTTAAAGAGTTCGAAACCCTAAAACCGAAGTTCGGACAGCAGAACAGGAGGACGAATTCAGTCAAGAGGCAGCACAAGACACACCCAAATCGAAGATACAAGAGCTGTAAGAAGGTGCTGCATGTATTTAATTCATTAAGTAGTTTTGTTTTATTGTTTTAGCAAACTTTAATTCATCAAGATTGGTGGCTTGTGTAATGTGGCAACGGAAAGATTGCACTCCCTTAAAACTGCTTTCTCATTAATTAAAGTTTATATGTTGATGTCTTTGGTTACTACTTATTAGTGCATTGATAACCTCTGTGTTTATTAGTGGCTTGCGGGCATCCGACTGCGGGACAAGATGTGGCTCCCACGGTTGTTTCTAAATTGATCACTTAGGAATAACTTTTAGACATAAGTAATCATTAAGGGTTTACTCGCCGATGAGAATAGGACCAACGAGAAAGGGTTAATTACATACACTTCATATAAAGCTATCAATAAAACAAGTGACAATCTACTTAATCATAAGGACAGCCCTCTTATTGTCTCTAGTATCTATCTGTGTACGTGTGTGCTACTTGCTGATTCGTGCCTGTTGGTTTATTTTATTATTTAATTACAACAAAACTGTGCCAGTCTCTCAGGCTGAAACCCCCTTGCGTTAGGATATTAAAATACTGATTAGAATAACTAGATAATACGTTCCACTCTTAGTGATCGACACTCTACTTACCATTATCTTCATACTGACCGGGTACACTGCTCGTTAAGTGTGTGTGTTATTGATAAGTCGGCTAAATATAAATTTAAAACTTGAGTAGGCATTAAAACTGCTAAACCGCAACGACACATCACGCGCATCAGTCGCCTTTATTCGCCAATGTTATTCTCATAATTTAAAATAGGAATTAAATAGAACTACATCTCATCTTTTTCTGAAATCAAAAAGTTGGAGTGAAATGGATTATTTTCTAATGGTTCAAAAATCAGGTTGTTAAAAAATAAGAGATATATAAAATGTTGAAAAATATACACAAATGTGATACAAAGGAGTCATGTTACTTATATTTTTGGCGACCATGGGACTTATATAGTTTTTAAAAAAACGGCCATAAAAATTTATGGGACGGCACTGAAAAGATTATGGCTGTGTTTGATAACACACATTATTGGGGGGTTATGGGGGCTACAGTTTTTTTTCACAAAATAATATGTCGTCACCACCACCCACTGAGGTCTAATCTCTGATTTACATGAAGGTGTTGTTGCTGATATTGTAGAATCTTTGCACATGTCTTTTCCAGGATCTTCAATAATCAAACAAGCATCATGTTTGTATCAACATCATTCAAGAATTGACAGTAGGAAACAAGAGGATTGGGGTTGAACCCTTTCTAATAAACTATATTTATTTCATATAATATTTGTGTTCAACCTACTCTACCAATTACGTTACATACAGTATATATAGACTTCAAGAGATACAATTGAACCATCATGATGGTTCGTACATGCCTCCTCATGTGGAGGTTTCTAACTTTATTTTACACAACTTTGACCCCTATACTAATAACCATAAATAAATACTAACCAAAAGATTAATGGATTATTATAGTTCTAACATATTTTCCCCTAATCTATTAATCTTTTTTTTTCTTCAATCTTCTTGTTCCTTGATTCTTCTTGTTCATGCTTTCTTCAAGGTTGGTTTTTGATCCTTGGTGTGGATCACGTTATGGCTTCTTCGATTTCCATTTGAACCGAATTTCAACATGGTTAGTGCCGCCATCTTAGTTTCAATCTTCGGCCTGACTTCTCTAGATTCTTACTTGATCAAGATTTAAGCGGGTTAACGCCGTTATGGTGGGGTTAGCATAATCGAAAAACTGAAACTGTTAAAATAGTTTTCCAACCAATCTTCTTGCGTTGTGTTTTTCATACAAATGATCTTCCTTTGATGTCGTCATATCTTCCCTAAGATCAGCCACGTCTCTTTCTTTTATTCTTTCTGTGACTGCTTCGTCCCCTTCTCTTCTATTGAGACAGCGGTTCCTTCGTGTCTAGCTCTTTCTTTCTCTATTGAGGTTGTGGTTAATTTCTTCTGGTTAACCGCCGGCCTGGATGATTAACCGCCTCTCTATTCTTCCTATTCTCTTCAATTCGACGTTTCTTCTTCTCTGTAGCTGCCTCTTGTGATATTAAAAGGCATATGTAATCATGAATGATAATTGTTACATGAATTGGCATGTTGTTTGATTCCTTGGCTCTAATGCCACTGTAGAATCTTTGCACAGGTCTGATCTCGAGGATCTTCAATAATCAAATAAGCATCATGTTTGTATCAACATCATTCAAGAAAACAAGAGGACTTGGGTTGAACCCTTTCTAATAAACTATATTTATTTCATATAATATTTGTGTTCAACCTACTCTACCAATTACATTACATACAGTATATATAGACTACAAGAGACACAATTGAACCATCATGATGGTTCGTACATGCTTCCTCATTTGGAGGTTTCTAACTTTATTTTACACAACTTTGACCCCTATACTAATAACCATAAATAAATACTAACCAAAAGATTAATGGATTATTATAGTTCCAACAGATATCACGGCAAGTTTGACAGGCAAGAGTTTCTTGCTGGAGCTCATTTCTTATGATCTTAACGGTACCTATTCCACCGTTCCAAATATTTAAATTTTTGTTTAACGTTTAGAAATCTTTTATATAATAAAGCAAAACCTCTAGTGGGGACTTTTTCATTTCAAAAAAATCAAATCATACCTTATTAAGTAATAATCAAATTATTATTATTATTATTATTATTATTATTATTATTATTATTATTATTATTATTATTATTATTATTATTATTATTATTATTATTAAATAAGAAAAGCCTAAATACTTTTAAATTTATCCATATTTTATAAACAAACGAATGTAACTTGTAATCATTAAAAAAAACTTACAAAAATATATGTGTCAAAAACTAAAAAATTAAAACTTAGAAACAGTGGAGCAAGTTTTTCAAAGATTTGGGCTGAAACTTAAAATTCGGTATCATTCCTACCAAAAATCCTGAAGTCCCAACATTCTCAAATTCCTCCTCCATCAACCAAACTCGATCTCTTATCATTCATCCACGCACAATCATTGACACAAGAACATCTCATCCAAATCTAATTAATATTAAAACCCACTACATTCGTAAATAACCCTAATTCAATACCTCAATCAAAGTACAGTGGTTTTGAAGGTTCTGTTATAATAATTAAAACCCGAAATTAAAAATAGTAATTTATTTAAAAGATTAAAAAAAAACCCGCGCGTGCGCGGGCATTATATCTAGTGATAATATATAAGATTTGCAACGTACACATAAAAAAAACTTGTTTGATGCTTTGGGTTTTCAAATTCTAACTATTTTTCATTAGAAACTAGAATCATAATCGAATTGTCAAATATATAGAACTAAGTATTATAAGTTCAACATGACAAGAATTTTTTTGCCTGCAGAAGTCATAAATCAGTCTAAAGGTTTTCAGGTGATTTACACCCTTTTACCAAAACTGTTAAGCGCCTTTTACTACGTAGCGAGACTTTTTAATAATATTCTACAAAGATTTGGGATGACTCTGTATGTTGTGTTACAAGTGAACATGCAGACGGATGGGGTGTTTGGATTTGTTATATATTATATGTCTCATAAATAATTTCAACGAGCTGGGCAGCCCGCGCGTTGCGGCGGGGGCAATTGACAACATTAAGGTTAAGATTGTGGTTTGGATGACAACAAAGCTTCATTTGACATACATTTGCCTAGAACACGACAGACTCCAACTTACATTAACCCTTTTCATTGAAAAAAAATATCAACTTCTAAGAGCACTAAAGTCTTGAAACCTGAAAGCTTGAAGCTGCAAATATCACAAAAAAATTATCAGTAAAGAAACAATCCATTTTGAAATTGAAATAGGCTACATAATTTGATAAAGCTAATAAGCTCATTTATTATGAGCTTATCCACTTGGGCTTATAACATAGTATAGCTCAAAAGCTGAAGTTGAAAACACATAAGCTATAAAATAAGGTCATAAGTCCATCAAATAAGCTAACACAAAAACCCCATGCTTATGCCATTTTTATAAACTCTAATCTTTCTCAAAACACCAACTTAAAGTAACTAAATTAGGCTAATATAAGCACAAATCCATCTCATAAACACACTAAAATACACCAAACTAATCCTCAAAATCCAATCTTTTTAGCCCCTAATTAATCACATACTCAAAATTAAACACAAATACATGTAGATTTGGCACGTCTTAAAAATCCACACCATTGAATAGCAAAAATACCATCAGCCAATGAGAATATAGCATAGCATAACTGGTGAGTTTTTTCTATAATTTATGCTACGATCTATGATGATGATCGCTTATATTCCCCGGAAAAATGTTCATGAACAGCTTATACACTACAAAAATGGTATTTTGAAATAAACATTTCATCTCTGTCAAACACATCGTTTACGAAAATAATGTGTGTTTAGTAATTTTTTTAATTAATCTTTAAAATTCATTAGTTACATACGGAGTATTATCTAATAGCATTACACTTGAATATTACAATGATAAGTTATATTCATAATTTAAAATCATAAATTATATTTACAATTTGAAGATAATAATAGTATATACATTAACCTCTTCATCATCTCATATTACTATCGGTTATATGGACAGAACAAATATGAGAAGACATTATAAACATTGAATGACTGAAGAGACGTAAAGACAAAGGAACTAACCCGACGATGCTGCAGCCGCAGCCGTAGGACTGACCGATCGAGCATCTGAATGAGAACGCGCAAACGATGTTTCAGCAGCAGCATGAACACCCAAAGGCTGAACAAACGCGGATCCTGTCACGACAATTGAAAAGGCTGCTGTTGTCAGAAACAACGCAATACAAAACGCAAACGTTACTACAAAGTATCATAACAAACTATTGACAGTTATTTCCACTTTATTCACTCCTCTTGCGCCATTGAATCTTATACGGCAACACATACGAAGTTGAAGTTAGTACAACTCCAAATTTTCAGGTTCAATCATCATTCAAATGCAATTTGTACAAAAAGGTTGAGAAAAAGGCAAGCTTCTACAAACAGTTTTTTTCTTTGACTAATAAGCAATCTGAAACACCATTGTAAATCATAATAATTATAAAACACTCAAAATGTCGATAGCATACAACCCAAAGTTAGGGGAGCTAAAGTACGTACGTTAAAGTTATAGAAAAAGAGGAGGGTGTAACTAATTTTGACATGTCTGAGATTGTCTGGCTGACTATGCATCTTCCGCTGTTGAGGAGCGGGTCTGTGAACCATGTGAACCTTTAGTGATAAGGACATGAAAATATTAGGAAACCGGCTAGCCAGGTTACGACAATGTTTAAAACTCATTATGTCTTAATATGTGAACGAACCCGTGTACATGTAGGTGAAACTCCTTTTGTGAACGAACCCGTGTACATGTCGGTGAAACTCCTTTTGTGAACGAACCCGCTGTTGAGGACTGGGTCTTAATATGAGAATTCTCACGCCTGCTTGCACGACCACTTTCAGATACAAAACACTGGTCATAAACCTTACAACGTCCTTCAATATCTAAAACTCGCTTTGTTAAACGTCGCTTCTCAAGTATCAGTTTTTGATCAATAGTTAATGCCAAGCAAACATCTGCATCAACGCAATCCATAAAAAATGTAGCAACTTTCAGTTATAAAAACTAATTATACTAATATACAACAAACCAAATATAACGGTTACGAAAAATAAAAGAAGATGCAAGATACAACTGACCTTGAACTTAAATGCAACTTAATCCCACATCAACAATATTGAAGCCAATATAGGCCAGTATATGGGTTCCCAGACCACGTAATTGGGGCGAAATAAACGATTAGGCTCAGATTTGTCGATGCAATTCGGGTCACAGTAATATCCAAGTTCCGCAACGGCTGCAAAGGAAGTCAGTTGCATAGACGTGTGATACCCATACGTGCTATGCCATCCGATCATTGCCTTGCCAAGTTGCAGTCGGATTTTCAGTGACGCATTTCATCGTGGTCAGATTTGACCAATCATCACAGCCTGTTGATTCCACCAACAGCTAATGTTGGCCTACAATTGTTAGTAACTGTAGTTGTATCAGGGAGTCATTACAGCCTGGCCAATAGATGATTGACTTATGTGTCAGTTCCAAAAGTTGAGCTAATGATTTATTAAAATAAAACCTAAAGTTAATAACTTCAACCAAGCAACTTTAAATCAATGTGGGGGCATTGCTTTTTAGAAATTGGTTATCTGAGTATTTGTATCAGAATAAGCCATAAAGTTCAACCAAACGACCCCATAAGCCGGAAAAAGTGACTGAATAAGCCATAAGCTCAACCAAGCAACTTTAAAGGGCTTATTTATAAGCAATCCTAAACACCCCTTAAATTAACTCCAGTAACATAACCTTAAAAACAGATTCAAGTCCTGATCACCATCTTCACCAAGTTACTTCCCCAATCAGTAATTGCCTAAAGTAGCATATACAAATACTCATATAAGCAGTTTGAAAAAAGCAATCCCAAATGCACCTGTAATATTTGTTCTTAAAAACAATAACTAATATATATATTTTTTCAATTGCACCTTAAAAAAGCACCTACTTGCAGCCTCAGTGTAAGGAAACAAATACCTCAAAAGACTTCGGTGCAAACATCATTAGCAAAGCAACCTGCAAATCAAATCAACAAAAACCCCCAAATTAATGAAACCCTAATTTGAAAGAAAAATAAAAGTAAAAGAAGTATCTGAATTAAATGATTAATGAAACCCTAATTTGGAATGGTGTGTGTTTGTGTGTTTTTTATGTCGATGAAAATGGAGAAGAAGAAGTGTGAAGAAGGGGTCTGGAACTGGGAGGAAGTATCTGTGGGCAGTTTTAGGTAGTAATAATACCAGGCACATACAGTAATACAGGGAAGCAAGATAACGGGGTGATTACACCCGTATTACGGGGTTCAACAGGAACATCTACAGTTGTTTCACGGGACTGTAGATGGTAAACGGAACGGGGGTACTCACTTGTAGCCAATACCCATTGCACACACGGACCACTACCAACAGTTGGGTAGTACGACCTTGTACAAACAACAATTGAAAACCACAAAGTGGCCCGTTCAACTTGCGTAATAAAGTACTGTTCAATGTTTTTGGCCCTTAGCGCCAATTCATCAAATATTTCACCCATCATGTTCCAGCAACCAAGTATAGGACTATCTTCATTGCCTATAACACAATTAAAACATTAGCAAAATGAAATGTACGTATGGACATATAAATACAATCATACTAATCATCATAGCTCATTACATTTAATTAGGTTTTCATCATGTGATCCACACATAAGTCAATGAATGAAATGATTCTTATATTATATTTGCGGCTTTTATCTACCGTCTATGAAGATTCATTCGTATATTATATTTGCTGCTATTATGTACCTGTGCTATTAAGTTGTGGTGTTCATTTATACCTGGTGACGGAAAAAGCTCTCTTTTTTCCAGGTTGATTAATATATGTTACAATAGATTAGAAAAAATTAGTATAGCATAAAGATAAAACACACCTGCAAATAATATTTGAAAACATACCTGGTATTCTTTGCTCTTCACATATTTCTGATTTTGTACTGGCTCGTTTGGGTGCAACCTTCATAATCAAGCAACTTATTGTAAAAAGCGGGTATGCACCGGTATTTGTAGTTGGCTCAGATTTGCAAGTGCCTGTCCAGATAGAAGGGTATGCGGCCCGCCATGGCTGCAAACACAATGTTGTGCTGCCCTGCCAAGATACGGGTCGATTTCACCCTTCACAATTGCCTGCAACCACCAACCACCAAATACAATGGTTCCGTTGCCAAAAGACAAACATGGGCAACGACATTATAACAAATGTAGCAATATCGGCCATGGCTGCAAACCTGATTTCAAACAGGTTGCCTTGCCAAGACACCGGAACTAACCAAAGGAAAACACCACCAATTGAGTCCGATATTTCAAATAAACAGCCTGCCAAGTATTAATATTTTGAAGCCACATTTTTTCCTCTAACACTTGTAATTTAAAAGGGTATGCAACCCGCCATGGCTGCAAACACGATGCCGTGCTGCCCTGCCAAGATACGGGTCAATTTTACCCTTCATAATCAAGCAACTTATTGTAAAAAGCGGGTATGCACCGGTATTTGTAGTTAGCTCAGATTTGCAAGTGCGTGTCCAGATAGAAGGGTATGCGTCCCGCCATGGCTGCGAACACAATGTTGTGCTGCCCCGCCAAGATACGGGTCGATTTCACCTTCACAATCTAGCAATTTAGTGTAGTTGCAAAATAATAAACACACAATTTCAATAATATCATCATCGCTTATAATGCCGTGTCTCTAACCCTGCTTCATTACTTTCGCTAATCCTGCTTCATTCCTAGCATATTGACCCAAAACCAATAATCAAAAACAACAATCAAGATGAAATAAAAAACAGAAAACATAAGAACACTGAAAATTGAAATTTATTATAAACCCATCCAAAAGCACCAATATCATCAAAAGACAAAACCCAAATCCACCCAAATCTAACATGAACAAAGTTAACCAAGAAAAACAATTTGCAAATCTAACATCAACAAAGTTTTGCCATGAACCCTAAACATGGAACCAAAAGTGTAACTACTTGATGTTACTAAATTATTTCGTCAGGCACAGCAAATGAAGATCACCACAATAATCTAGCTAATGAAATAATCTAGAAGATAGCTTAAAACGTAACAAAGCAACAATCAACTGCAAAAATGTGGCATGGTCGAACCGAATCTGTGTTACCCGGCAAACTTTTTTGTGTTTGTTTATTGTAGCAATGTTACCTTATTAACAAAAGATGTTATATTTATGACAATTTTATACATGAGATCCATTGTTTAGGACTTTATGTTGTTGAGTTCAAGCTTAATTAGAAAGGATGTTAGCCTTAAAGTTTGTCATATTTATCACCTTTATCACCTTAAAAATCACCTTTATCACCTTAAAAACACCACGAGCAGCCACCCGGTTAGCTCTTGATACCAATTGTAGAGACCAAGATTCACGTACGGGAGGTGGAGGAAACACGATCTAAAGATGAAACATTAAAGAACTTTATTGATTGGGGAGGTGTGTGTGTTATTTCTAGAGAGAAAGTGAAACAACACACACACCTCATAAACAACCTGTGAATCCTCAACCCTCCAAATGTGGATAAGGAGGGTATTTATACAAAGAGTACAAGGACTAGTTTAGACATTTAGGCTAAGTTAGTCATGGTATTCTTTGTATAAATACCCTCCTTATCCACATTTGGAGGGTTGAGGATTCACAGGTTGTTTTATGAGGTGTGTGTGTTGTTTCACTTTCTCTCTAGAAATAACACACACCCCTCCCCAATCAATAAAGTTCTTTAATGTTTTATCTTTAGATCGTGTTTCCTCCACCTCCCGTACGTGAATCTTGGTCTCTACAATTGGTATCAAGAGCTAACCGGGTGGCTGCTCGTGGTGTTTTTAAGGTGATAAAGGTGATTTTTGTTGTGATTTATCTCGGTTTTTCTTTATCTTCTTCAACAGCCGAGTATATGCTATATTTGGGTTCGATTTGTGTTTCATAAAAAACCCACTGCTGCGTTTTTTTGATCTTCAAAAACGTGGTTGTT
The DNA here is from genome assembly GCA_021014915.2 of Artemisia tridentata subsp. tridentata. NCBI lineage: Eukaryota > Viridiplantae > Streptophyta > Magnoliopsida > Asterales > Asteraceae > Artemisia > Artemisia tridentata. The sequence goes on along the minus strand of CP139508.1, from coordinate 17,803,601 downwards.
TGTGTTTTTGTTGAAACCAATATATTTGTGTTCGAATTTGTGCTTAAAAGAACTCAAAAGTTGCGTTTTTATCATAAAAAACGTGAACTTTTGTGGTTTTCTGGATTCAGACGCAAGATCAAGGCTGAAAATGGGTGTGTTCTTAGCTACTTTGATCCAAAAATCACTAAAAATCTTGTATAAGATTTGTTTGTGATTATTATATTTAAGATATATTGAATATTCTATTGAGAATATTTATGGGTTTATGGAAAAAGTTTGGTCAAAGTTAGCTAGTGGGTGAAAGATGTCAGTGGAAAGCGTGGGATAGAAACTAAAAGCCAAAAAGTTGGTGAAAGTTGGTGGAAAACTGCACTTTATCGCAGTTGCATAGCGGCCAGAACTTATCGCAGTTGAGCACTTATCGCAGTTGATTGTGTGTTATCGCAATTGACATATATCGCAGTTGATAAGTTTATCGCATTTGGCCTATCGCAGTTGTAAGTGACAGAATTATCGCAGTTCACGTTTTATCGCAGTTGGAAGTGCGATAATCTTATCGCAATTGCCCAGAATCTATCGCAATTGACACTTTATGTTTTGGCGGGAAAAGTTGAGTAAAATTTAATTTTCACAGGAGACTTAACGGTCCATTTTTACGCGAAAATTCAAATTCTGGTACAAGTGTGAAAATTTTGGCCCAAAATTCAAATTTTTTGGCCAGAATTCGAATTTTTCGGGGAATTTTCGGCGTAAAAATTTCTTAAACTCAAAATTTTCCGGCATCATTAGAATTGCATTTTATGGCATTTTTCACAACAACATCACAAATGATATTATCGGACTGCACCTTCAAAATCACCACGTATAGCCAAAAAGATCCTGATCAAGATTCACAATCAAATGACAATGGTTAAATTATTAGCTGTGACTACGGGGATGATTTGTTATTATTTATTTGGGTTTGAAGTAAGGTTTTACGGACGCGTGTACTTACTTTCTCTTCTTTCTTTCTACCCTACCGCGAAGATGACTTGTTTGGGCATATATTAATGGTGACGAAGACTTGGATATCTAGTTACTTTTGTGATTCTCTATCTATTCTCACAAAGTAGCTATCACTTTAAGGAGTTACGTTGTAGTGCTCAGTGTCTCACGTAGTTGAGGATATGTCAAGAGGTTTGTCACAAGGATAGTACAAGCTTAAGTCACAAATCTGGGCGATTTTACTTCAGTATCAAATTCGTCATAGTGGATTTTCTCCATCAGTAGTCACTACATGAAGCCGTTGTTTTTTATACAGGAGGTTAAATTGGGTTTATCGACATCTTCTCACAGGCTGACTGGGTTTAATGATAAAGTGCTTCCAGTTAATACTTAACGTACACAACATTATGCTGATTCCGATAAATCGTAACCAGCAGGGGAGAGAAATGTGTACATCGAGGTCTCTCAACAAGTTCACGTGATCGGGCTTAATGATTTATGAAATGATTTGATTTGTGTCGGAAATTGGTTGATTCTATGTCTTATCCTCTACTCATCTTATTCTACGTACTTCTACCTTTTCCACCTTCAACAATTTCGGGCAACAAAATCAAGATGATCAGTGGTTTAACTTGTTACTTTGGTGTTATCATTTCATGTGTACGTTATGGGCTGATTTTTCAAATGAAAGATAACTGGGATGCATTTGGTGAGATGAAGATGTTGATACCCTGTTCCCCCAAATGGATAATCTTGAAGAAGGTCGAGTCTACAGTCTGTTCTACATTTTCCGCTGCATGTTAGAAGACTAAAGACGAAATGCATTTAATTATCAAAAGACTTCTTCAGATACAGGGCAATCATCAGAAAGGTTGTCAGTTTGGGGGAGAGCACTAATTAGGGGAGAGCACTCAGGGCACGCTGTATTAAACCCTAATTAGAATTGCTCACATGGTTCTTCTGCAAGTAAAGAAATGAATGCTGAGAAGATTCTCCAAGCTGAACGAAGTAATGACGTTTGAAGACTATTCTCTGTGCTTATGGTTTATATTTTACTTGTAGGGAACATTGTAAGCAATTCCCATATGACTTCACTTTGGGGAGAGATTGTTAGCCTTAAAGTTTGTCATATTTGGGAATTGCACTTCATTCTTTGTACAAGGACTAGTTTAGACATTTAGGCTAAGTTAGTCATTGTATTCTTTGTATAAATACCCTCCTTATCCACATTTGGAGGGTTGAGGATTCACAGGTTGTTTATGAGGTGTGTGTGTTGTTTCACTTTCTCTCTAGAAATAACACACACACCTCCCCAATCAATAAAGTTCTTTAATGTTTCATCTTTAGATCGTGTTTCCTCCACCTCCCGTACGTGAATCTTGGTCTCTACAAAGGATTTAAATTCATTTCTAACCATATTATAGCCTAATCTATATCTTAATCTACATCGAACATAAAAACCCTAATTTTTATTCGGAATCAAATAAAAGATGTTAGAAGGTGAGATCGATTGTAGCAATGTTACCTTCTACAACTATTACAATCAATCTAAACTCCTCAAACAGACTATCATTGTATTAATCCAATTAATTTAGAACAATAGCACACATAATGATCCTAAACAAAACCCCTTTACTTAATTAGACTCAAACAAACATAATCAATAAAACCCAAATTCAACCTTAAACCCTAAAATTCAAATTCCATTGATTCGTGTTTCTGGTAACAATTAGAGCTTAAGAACATGATCCATATATGATTAAGACTATATCCCACTAATAACATTAACCACAAACACTCCCATTCTATTTTACCCAAATTCGATTAAGCCCTAAAACTTTAATCGATTATAGTGAAAAATCTAGCCGTTGGATCACGAATTCGTTAAGAACCGTTTCTTAGATTATCACAAAGGTTGTAAAAACACTTACAGATTAAAGATTTAGTGAGTGACCCGATTATTGACTCCCATCGAAAAGATCATATGGAGAAGAAGAATGAGAGCTCTGGATTTTTCTAGGAAGATTTGTTATTTGTGATAAAAATATAGATATTTAGTCACTAATCTATGTGTTAATTACACAAACAGTACTGAAATAGTGAAAAACAGTTGCATGAACAGTAAAAATCACTTTGAGACATACTTATCAGCCACACATTTGCCCTCTAATGACCACCTTAATTGCTTTTCCAGATTTTTTTTGCCCGTTTGACTTCCCTTGACCATACTCATCTTTTAATGGATAATGGATAATGGAACACCACATGATAGATCTTCAATTTTTTTCCATAAACAAAATTGAAGCAAAACACGTTACTAGTTTTTTACAATTGATCATTTTTCCTTTTGAAAAAAAGTATAAAGGTGACGTGTTGTATATTTGGGGTAAGATTGGTTTCCTGATAGCAATTAGAAGTCGCGAGTATGAACGCTTTCAGATCGATTAAATTGGAGTGGATACCAATTAACGACCGGATAAAATCTAATTGATTCAAGTTTGTGTATGATTTTATGTTTGCATAAAGTTGTGATCAAAATAGGTTTGATCAGCCTATTGGTGTTCTATCTCGTTCTGTGTCTCTCTCCTTCAAATGAGAAAATATGAGATCATTTATAAGTTCACAAAACAGTTATAGAAACGGTTTTAACAAGGGACAAAATAACTGTAAAACAGTTACACAAATTCTGCACCATCAGGTTAACCAACAACACTATCAGCAGCATCAAACTAATGCTATCAGCAGCATCAGGTTAACCATAGCAGCAGGATCACAGCACTACGCCCCTTTTGAACCCCGTTAGTCCCGTTAATATGCAACTAAGTATCGACCCTCATTTGCAACTAAGTGTCGATACGTATTTGCATATTAAACACCATTTACATTACACTAAAATACCAACAAACCTCCCCCATTTTAGTGTAATCATAAATTAACTAACTTATCACCGCAAACAATCAAACTAATGCTTAAATGAAATGTCGAGACGATTGAATTTCATATTAGTATATTACACATTCCAAATATTCGAATACCAAGGTTTCCCGAAAGATTGAACCTTGTAGTATTACTATTGAATACCTGAAGATAATATACACATTAGTTTTTCATACACAATTCTTACTTGACACATTATTTTACTAGCCTATGTCCCTATCCTTTCATGAGTACATCAAAGCCAAGTCCCAACTTCTTGAAGCAGCTAAACTTCGTACTCATATAGGTAGTTCTTTTAATCTCGCACCTGCAAATGCAATTTTTCAAAAGAACTATTAAGAAGAACACTTCAACCTTCCTTATCTTGCAGATCCGAACACATACCTTGGGATAATTTAATATTGTGTTCCAAACTCTAGATGTTAAGCTTTCCACATTCAAAATTCAGCACCTAACGTCATATTAGGTGGGAATTGGGTATCTTAACATGAGAGCTTTCATATGGACTTTAATTCTATCCCATAGCTGATCCTTTCACGAGTACTCTACATAACCCTTCGGTTAAACGATCAGCTTTGCTTCGATGAGTTGTAATCCACTCAACGAATATGACACCTTGCATTATGAGCTCACGAACCATGCTGTGTCACACACCTAAGTGTCTCGACTTGCCATTATACACTTGACTATAAACCTTAGCCAAAGTAACTTGACTATCATACCTGATAGAAATAGAATAAATCTGCTTTGGCCACAATGGAATTTCATAAAGCAAATTCCTTAACTTCAGCCTTATTACCAGCTGTGCCAAAGCAACAAACTCAGATTCCATAGTTGAGTTTGTTATGCAAGTCTGTTTCTTTGATGCCCAATGAATGGCACCTCCCCCACGAAGGAACACTCATCCAAATTAAAAGAATAATACTCTCTTGGATATCAATTCTCTTTCAAAACCTAAATCATATCTTTATATATTCACATCATCAGCTACCACCACTTTCTCAGTTCATCCTCCGCGAACACAATCCGCAACAGCCTCCACTTATTTTGGTGGTATCAGTTTTGTGTGGTTTCGGGAACCACCCGTTGTGAGCTACGGTTTTTGTATGGTTTCGATTGTTCAAGGTGAATTTGTTAAAATGTAGATCTTTCAAGATCAGTTTGAGGTTGTGTTTATAGATTGTATGTTTAAACTGCAGACCTTTCGGATTTGGTATGCGTTCAAAAAACATGGTTTGGTCTTTGCTATGGTCTCGGTGGCACGGTTACTGGGTTTCAACCCGGTTTTGGTCTCGGTCTCGGTTATAGGTTTGTTTTATCCATAAATTCAGGTTGTGAGTTTTTTTTTTCTTTCTTAGTTTGTTTAGCGGTTTCAATGGCTTTTTAACCGAGTAAACGCGACCCAACAGCTGAAAACACGGTTTTGCTACTTCTGTGTTTGGATCTCGAGTTAATAATGTCCAACGTTGCAATTTTTATTTTGGTTTCACTGCTTTTTTTTGTTGGAAATGTGAGATGCACGACTCGAACTATTTGTAACAGAGTATTCGAATTGTGGGAATGATTCTTGTGTATTTCATTAACATAAACAATGATACATATATAGGAATACAACTAACTGACTACCGTAAATTAAGGAGCTATACAAAGAATATATATTGCTAAATAATACACACAATAATTTCTATGTTTATCGGATTCTAAATTAGTTTGAGATAATCCGATCTTTGCTCTCGTCAACACTCCCCCTCAAGGTGGAGAATGTATATTCGTCATTCTCAGCTTGTCCAGAGAGCTGTAGAAGGTGTTTTTACACACAGCTTTAGTTAACATATCCGCTAACTGCTCTTCGGAATTCACAAATGGTAGCTTAGTAGTCTTCTTTCCAAATGATCCTTTATGAAATGTCGATCGATCTCTACATGTTTCGTTCTGTCGTGTTGTACGGGATTATTTGCAATCTTCACAGCCGCTTGATTATCACAGTACAAATTCATTGGTTCGCTTACTTCAATTCCAAGATCCCTTAAAATTCGTTTAATCCATAACAGCTCACATACTCCGTGAACCATACCGCGATACTCCGCTTCAGTACTCGATCTAGCCACCACTTTTTGCTTCTTACTTCTCCATGTAACCAAATTACCCCATACGTATGTGAAGTAACCCGAAGTAGATTTTCCGTCCGACTTATCTCCGGCCTAATCGCCATCTGTGTACCCGTGAACATCCTGACTGTCATTTCTTCCAAAAAATAATCCCTTTCCTGGACTTGATTTAAGATACTGAAGAATTCTATACACCGCTTTCATGTGATCTTCATTAGGTGCATGCATGAACCTACTTACTATACTCACAGCATATGCAATGTCGGGACGTGTGTGTGCTAAGTAAATCAACTTCCCTACTAGCCGTTGATATCTTTCTCTATTTGCGGGTACTTGATCGGTTTGTAATGTTAAACCATGGTTTACTTCGATTGGAGTGTCTATTGGTTGACAGTCAAGCATGCCGGTCTCCGCTAGTAGATCGAGAATGTACTTTCTTTGACACATAGTAATACCTTGTTGTGATCTCGCTACTTCGATACCCAAAAAATACCTCAATTGGCCCATATCTTTTAGCTCAAATTCGGTAGCTAAAACTGATTTTAGTCGCTTTATTTCATCGGGATCATTGCCGGTAACTACCATGTCGTCTACGTACACTACTAGAGCAACTGTCTTGCTTCCATGTATCTTCACAAACAGCGTATGGTCTGCGTCACTTTGGTTGTAACCTACTATTTTCATAAAATTCGAAAACCGTCCGAACCAATCCCGAGGGGATTGTTTCAGACCGTACAATGCCTTATTAAGTTTACATACTTTATCTCCACAGTTCAATCCGGGTGGTGCGTCCATATAAACTTCCTCCTCCATTGTGCCATTTAGGAAAGCATTTTTTACGTCGAATTGAAGCAAGGGCCAGTTTTTATTAGCGGCAATTGATACGAGAATTCGAATGGTATTCATTTTTGCCACAGGAGCAAACGTATCCTCATAATCAAATCCGTATTTCTGTGTGTACCCTTTCGCGACGAGTCATGCTTTATATCTTTCGATCCTTCCTTCCGCATTCAACTTCACAGTAAAGATCCATCGGCATCTGACCATTTTTTTTCCTTGAGGTCTCGAGACTACATCCCAAGTTCCATTTCGTTGCAACGCTTCCATTTCTTCGTTTACAGCCTTTTTCCATCTTGAGTCTTTGAGTGCTTCGTATATATTCTTTGGAATAGCAACTTTTGATAGTTCATCTATCATGGTTCTCTGTTGATGCGTGGTTTTGCGACCTTACAACAGGTTTTACCTCTCGAGGGATCTCAAGAGGCTTACAACCCCACCAGGCAGTGTACCTGACCGATGTAGTATAGTGTAGTGGTAAGTACGGGGGATTGATCGTTCTCCACAGGGAATAGTGTCGTTAGGATTGAAAAACTACTTTAATAGGTCTAAGGGTGAGGGAAGATTCTTTTTGTATTTTTATATTTTTTTTTTATGAAAGCAAGTAAAATCTCGGGTTTGAAGGAGTGGGCGGAATTAGTTGCTAGTCAACTAACCCAAATAACTACAAATGCAAATAAAATAAAATAACTGAAAATGAAAAGGTCGTGAAACTTATGTGGAGAGAAATGTGTTTACTTAGATTTCCTTACTCCCTAACTATCTTTTACTGGTTGATTAGTGTGTATTAATTGCGTGGATGACGGGTGTATTCCTTAATACCAATCGTGGGGTGGCGTACGTACTTCCCCAACTCTACAAGCTCCTACTTCACTCCTATGTCGAGCCGGCTAAGAAGCTCCTAACATGGGATCACTAGAATTCGCTCATGCATTAAATACAACCATAAAAACCTTAGTACGCATTGGTTCATGTTTCTTAAGACGTTCAAGCAAGTTACCGAATAGGAGGTTAGCCAGTTTTCTTAAGCCTAACATCGATGAAAAATCATCCAATACAATTAATAACACACTAATAACCAATAATCAATAGCTAGGTTTCATTAGATCTAAGCAAACACAAGATAAATCTAGCCTAGCATGTTAATCAAAAGACAAGAACAAGATATAATCAAACAACACATAGACATATTGATTGATTAAATGAATACTTATCTTCAATTAAACATGGGAGATCCAAGGGTATGAAAACCCTTAAAAATGGCAGAAATTCGTCTTAGGGTTTCTCCTCACAAAGTTGCACACTAATGACAAAAAATTGCAAAACTATATATAGAGTTTAGGGGCTGACGGCGTCACGTTATAGATCTTGACGCCGTCACCTCGCCGTGTCTAGGGTTCCCGGATGGCCTTCTTGACGCCGTCCCTCTTTAGTGCTCCAAAATCCGCTCTGGCTTATCAAGGCTTGACGCCGTCAGAAATGAGCTTGACGCCGTCCCTCTTTAGCTTAAACCGTGATGGCCTTGATCACTTTAAAGGGTGACGCCGTCAGAAATCCTTTGTAAAATTCTCTGGCTTATCACGTGTATTTTTCATATCCACCTCTTTTGCCAAGCCATGACGCCGTCAAGAGCAATACTTGACGCCGTCAAAGGTACTTTTCCAGCCGATTTTGAGACTTTGTCGTTTTCTTCACTTTTATGCTCCAAAAAAGTCCAAAATGCTTCCTTTTCCAGATTTCTTCTCCAAAGTACCTAAAATGACAAAAGGAACGATTTAGGGCAATATTTGATCAAATAAATACGATTTAGGGCTTAAATGACCCCCTAAAAGTGGTACACTTTTCGCTTCATCATCTGTGGTTGCGCTAGTTTATGTGAGGAAACATAATTGTTGATAGGATACCTCGATCTGGATGAGAGCTCTGGTTGGTATTGCGTCTTGGGAACTCCTCCATTCTTCCTTACGGGGTACCTGGTTTCAACATGTTCTTCCTGCGTAACAATAATAGGAGGAGTAGCAGGTATAATCGGAGTGGGTGAGTTACCTTCGGATGGTGTTGGATCTTACATTGGAGTCGGATCTGGCTCAACGGCTGTTGGAAAAGGGTCCGATGTACTATCTTGAGGTGTATCGGATTCTATCGTTTCATCCATGTTCCCATTATCTTCCGTTACATTTTTAATTTCACTTTCTATTTCCAATTCTCGGATGTTTTCATCATTAGACGTTATCATCTCCCCCTGAGGGAAACATCCGGGTTCAAAATAGGATACATCTTTATGGAACTTAACGTCTCTAGTGATATACATTTTCTTTTCCTTCGGGTCATAACACCTATAACCCTTCTTGAATTCCGCATATCCAAGGAAGACACATCTAATAGCTCGTGGTTCAAGCTTCCCATTGTTTTGATATACATAGGTGGTGCACCCGAATACACGTGGTTCAAGGTTCGGAGCCATCGGAGCATTATTCATGACTTCATGCAACTGTTGTAAAGGGGTTTTAAAGTTAATAACACTTGATGGTGTTCGATTCATGATGTAGGCTGCAGCTCGAACAGCTTCTCCCCAATATTGCCTTGGCACTTGCATGTCAAATAACGAAGCTCTAACTATCTCCAGAATTTGTTTGTTTCTTCGTTCAGCGAGTCCGTTTTGTTGTGGTGTATTTGCACATGACGTTTGATGTCTAATTAGCTTACCTTTGCAAAATTGTTCCATGTCTTGATTTATATACTCGCCTCCGTTATCTGATTGGAGCACCATAATATTACTTTGATATTGTGATTTCACTAGTCCATAGAGTTCCTGAAATGCATTACATACTTCTCCTTTGTGTTTAAGTAGAGAAATCCAAATCATACGAGTACATTCGTCAATAAAAGTGACGAAATAACGACACCCACTCGATGTAGGTATTTTTGCGGGACCCCAAACATCACTATGGATTTTCATGAACGGAACATTAGCCTTATTTTCGCTAGACACATATGAGACTCGATGGCCTTTTGCCATTTCACAAACACCACAATTAAAAACAAGTCTTTTATTAACGAAAATATCCGGTTTCAGTTTTTTCAAATAACTAAACGATAAATGCCCCAGTCTTCGATGCCATAACCAAGGCGATTTATTTCCATGCATAGTTTCCATGTTGTGGGCTGCAGCATATTCTTCTTCCTCAAGATAGTACAAGTTCCCTTTCCTAATACCATAGCCAATTATCCGATCCGTCGCTAGATCCTGAAAAACACAATTTTTAGGCCAAAAGGTTACGTAACATTTAAATTGATCAATAATTTGGCTAATAGATAGAAGGTTTGATGATAAGGAGGGAACAACAAGAACGGTATTAAGATTCATTTCGTGTGAAACTTGAATCGCTCCTTCACATGTAACATTTGCAACTCCTCCATTTGCAGTTTTGATCAATGACCGTTTTGGAAGTGACCGAGTTGAGAGTTTCTTTGAATCGTTAGTCATATGATCAGTTGCCCCTGTATCAATAATCCAAGAGTTATTCGAGATTTTAGAGTTGTTTGGCATACCAATTTTTTTGTTTGATTCGGTGTGGGCTGCCATCGATGTGGTCTCATCTTTCTTTGTTGAGGCTGCAGCGGCTTGACTCACTTTTTGTCGTGGTTTCTTCGAGAAATCCCACCATTCTGGGTAGCCTATGATCTCGTAGCACCGTTGTTTCGAATGGCCTTCTTCTCCACAATTCGCACATATCAGATTATTGTTTCTGTTGCTTGAGTTTCTTTCCTTCATGGGCCTGTTTCGAGTAGCAAGGTTGACCAAGCTATCTGGTTCGTGTTTTCCTTCATTCATGGCGGATCTTTGGCTTTGATCTTTTCTAACAAATGCATAGCATGCTTCGATGTCGAGTGGTGGATCTTTCCTTAGTATTTCACCTCTTGCTTGATTGAATTCCACATCTAGTCCTGCTAGAAAAATATGAACACGAAGACGTCCGAGGAATTGGTTTAATGAAACTACCTGAGTTACAGTTTCTTCTTGAAACTTTAGTCGAGTATCAATTTCTTGGAAAATTCCAATGAGTTCATTGTAGTATGTGGCAAGAGGCCGGCCATTCTATCGGGTACTAAATGATTTTCGATTCAGTTCAAACAATTGTGTTTCGTCCGTCCCGTCATAAAACGTCTTTGCAACAGCATCCCATATTTCCTTTGCGGTCTTTAGTCGAATGAACCTTGGAATCAGAGTGGGGTTCATTGAGTCAATGAGCCAACTCTTGACTTTGTTGTTATCCATAAGCCATACTTCGATTTGTTTTTCGTCTGTTTCGGGTTTCTTGGAGGATCCTGTGAGGAACCCTAATTTGTTACGTGCCGATATTCGCATTTCCATCAACTGTGACCACAATTGATAGTTCGAATCATCCAAGATAATCCCGGTTGGGAAGGGAGCATCTTGAACGATTATTCGGGTTTCTGGGATAGGGATTTCCTTGTTGGACATAGTGATTCGGTTACAAGTGTTTCGAAGGTTTTTCGGTATTCTCTGATACCATGTAACAGAGTATTCGAATTGTGGGAATGATTCTTGTGTATTTCATTAACATAAACAATGATACATATATAGGAATACAACTAACTGACTACCGTAAATTAAGGAGCTATACAAAGAATATATATTGCTAAATAATACACACAATAATTTCTATGTTTATCGGATTCTAAATTAGTTTGAGATAATCCGATCTTTGCTCTCGTCAACACTATTGTTGTCTTAAAAACTAGATCTGTTTTGTGATTTTTTTTTTGTTATATATATATGTTATCGCCCATGTTCAGTGGTTTTGAAAACCATTTTATTTCTCTGATGTTTAGTTGTTTTGAAAGCTCTGGTTTGAGACGATTCTTGCAAGCCTGTGACATTTTTTGTGGATCTTGGATATAATGAAAAGTTTATATATATGTGCTTGCCTATTATTCAAAGCTTATGAACATGTTAAGCTTTTGGTACGTTTGGTTGTGACTTGGTTACGAGGAATTGTTAATCGTTTAAGTCGTAGTTTTACGGGATGATAAACGGATGTTATTTTAGGATGCAACTATTTTTATTTGCAACTGTGTGGACCCCTGGCTAAATTTAAAAATAAAATAAAATGTTTTAGACTTTTGAATTGTGTTTAAATTTTAGAAATTGGTGGACTATTGAGCTAAATGTTTATAAAAAAAGTTTATAGAGGTAGATCTACTTCTGAAAAGTAAAAGCAGTTTTACATTGAAATTGAGGAATTAGTGTTGTCTAAAATGTTAGAATTTTGAAAACAACATCGAATAGTAAAAATGCTAGCAAGGAAAAACAATAGATTCAGTAACTAATATTGACAGTCATCTAATTTTGCATTTTTTAGGTGCCTGCAGAAAAGGTACAAACATAACACGTCAAGAACTTTAAAACGAATGGACTTGTAGACATATCAAGTTTGTTTTATAGGAAGCCAAAGTTGGTGGTGGAATGAAGATACAATAGTTAAAGAAATGGATTTTTGGACATGTAATATTTTTAGAAATATACACAAACCTTTATGGATTTTCTAATGCTTTTTATACACGATCAAAACTTAGTAGCAATATTTCTATTTCTTATAACTATAGATGAGTCATGAGTTTAACGCTTAAAGTTTTTAAAGTATGAGCTTGAATTTATGGTTATTACAATCTTAATTGACTATCGTCGCTTGCAACATGCCATCACAAAAAACAGTTTTTCGAAATGGTTCCTTAACTCTATAGATACATTTTCTCGATAGAAAATTATTTGTTGCCGAAATATAGTAAAAACCGAAACACCGCTGCCAATTTACTGTAAAAAATGTAATAAATTAAAATACGTAGTTCATCGGAAATTTAAATACGTAAACTTATTGTTAAAAAAATACTATATAATGAAAAACATTTGCTCGCAAAAAAATTTAGTCACAGGGTACCCGCCACCGCATTGCGCGGGTACCCTGCTATACTTACAAGAAAAGAAGCATAGTGTACAACACTTTAATACACATAATTTTCAGACGTACAAGACAAGAAACGTAATGTACACCACTTTAATGCACATATTAAAAAAAAAAAAAAAAAAAAAAAAAAAAAAAAAAAAAAAAAAAACCACATTAATGCTATTTAATGTAGTCAATTAATTAACTGATCAATAAATACAATTAATACAATTATTAAAACACCCCTTACATACAAAAATACAAATTATCAAGCATATTGTACAACCAAATTAAACACAATTACTGCATTAAATGTCACTAATACAAATAACAAAGCACATTATACAAATATTCAAGCCCGAACGGGCAACGGGCCAAATGGGCTTGAGCCCGAACGGGCACGGGCTATACGGAATTCTTGATATCCGTAAATTTATTGTCAAAAATAACATAATAAACTAAAATAAAATACATGATTCGCCAGAAAATTTTATTTCAGGGTACCCGCCGCCGCAACGCACGGGTACCCTGCTATATATACATGATTGAGATTGATAATTCATATTAATAGTTGGCATTTTTTGTTTATGTACATTACATCTTATTTTGTATTGACGTCTATCTTAAATTTATGTCTTAAAGATGCTACTTATGCTACTCTCTTTAATTTGAACCTTATGTTTATTTGAATGTGAAATAGTTTGCATTGTTGTGGTTTATAGTTATTTTAATAAATTTTGTCGTTATTTCATAAAGTTATTGTTAGAAAAACATATAAATGATCAACATTTGCTCGCCACAACATTTAGGTACCGGGTACCCGCCGCCGCATTGCGCGGGTACCCGGCTAGTTAAACTTCAATATGTAGGAAACAAAATGAAACTTGTGGTCATATATCATTACAAGTGATTGGCATCTCTTGATTACCCCATGAAACTTGTGGTCATACATCATTAAAAGTTGTCCTTGGATTTTATCAATTGGCAAATTTAATCCTTTAGTTAAACCTAAAACCTAAGTCTTACCTATACTAATAATATAAACCCATAATTAAACCAGCCCAATCCCCAACACTACCAACCCGAGCCCAAACCACCAAACCCGTTACCACTTAATCCACCCACGGTCAAAATTAATAAAATAACCTTACCCGCGCTTTACTGTGCTTCTTCCCCAAATTACCCTGCTCTCTCCACATTTACCCGTACTTTAAAGTACTTCTAGAAGACCTGACACACCTGGCAGGAATGACGCGTTTTATGTCCACCTTGGCAATCCCAATGCTTGTGATTGGTTGATTGGACGTGGAAGAGTGATCCAAGGGCTACGGATTGAGCTAATGATTGCGGATTGATCAAAGGGTTGATATTAGAGATCGAGATGTTCCTGGAAACCCTAGCTTCCTCCTCCTCAGGCTATATATACCCCTCACCTCACCACATTTGAGGTTGATAGAATTTAGAGTTGTTATTATGCCAATTTTATTTCTAGTTCAATTTAGCTTTAAAGTTTAGTTTGTAATCTTTTTTAATTCAGTCTTCATTTGTAACTCAGTTTTTATAAGTAATAAAATTTCAGTTTCACTTTAATTCGTTTGCAAATTTACTTATAAGCTCTTTATTAATGTTTACTTTTGGTTGAAAAGCTCTTAATACTGTTACATTAAGCTTATATAAGCTCTTATAGCTTTTGTGAGTTTAATATTGTTTAATTCCTGTTTTAATTGCAAAAATTCAACAAAAAGTATAAAAAAAAATCAATAAAAGTCAAAATAAGCTGTGGAAGATAAGCTAGACCTAGAAGAGCTTATGGGACTTATTTAAGCAGCTTGTAGATTATTTTAATACCCTTGTTTAGAGCAAAGGGTTAGGTAAGTCTTCTTTTAATTTTTCAGCTTATTTGCCTAATTGCTTATTCTGCTTATTTCATGTGCTCATTTTTTTAAGTTCTAGCTTATTTCTGTTTAATATTAGTTTTTATTGCTTTTAATTTCATGTTTGTAGTTTAGATATCATTATCACTAGTGCTTAGTATAAGTCAAAATCAACTTATAAGTCTTTCATTAGGATAGTTATAGGTCTGTGTTCATTTTCTTATCTTAAATCAGTTCAAACCATAATAAAAAAATCCAAAACAGTTACATAAGGGGGTGTTTAGCACAAGGTTCCTTTTTAGCTTAAACTTGTTTTTTTACCAAAAATTGAAATTGAATCAGCTTTAGATTATTGTTGTTGGTAGTTTAGAAGTAGTTTAGATCATTTTCAGTTAGTTTTAAAGCCTTTTGAATAGTTTTCAAAAACATCTAAGTTAAAACTGTTTTAAATTAGTAGCATTAGATAATCTAGTTTAGGTCCCTTTTAGTTGTTATTTTAGCTTAAATAGGCTCAATATAGGTTATATTAGTTGTGCATTATCTGGTACTAGGCCTTCATTAGTAAAAAATCCCTTTTCTACCCATTTTGGAAAACTGCATCAGTTATAAAAATTGCCCATTCAGCTTATGCTTTTGATTTTTCATTTGCTCATTATAAGCCCATATGATCTGAAAATTGGTATGCTAGTTATTTGGTTGCTAATCTAGTTTGTTCACATGTTTTTGATTTTTTATAATAGCTTTTAGGTAGCATTTCATTAGCTCAAAGTAGGCACTGTGGGCTGCTGTTGCATCAGCAGTCCTTGTGTAGTTTTTGCTTATTATCATGCTTTTTAGCTTACTTAGTACTGCTTATTAGGTTTAGGATAGTTTACTAAGTTTGACTTAAGTCCTTATAGCTTAATTATCCTTCAGCTTAGCTTGTAGCTTATAGGAATTAGCTTTTCAGTTTCAATTTTTTTTTCCTTTTTTAGCTTTTATCTCAAATCTGTCTTTTAATTCTGCTTATATTCAGCTTATTTTAGTTTTTCAAAAAGTTAGTTTTCACAAAAGTTGCTTATATTTGACTGCTTTTTCAAGTTTAAAAAAAAAATAAAAATAAATAATAATTTTCAAAAAGTGCAAAACCAGGGGTCGAACCCTGGTCTCTACACTCAGCAAACTAATACACACAGCTTTACCATACGCGCCCTTGGGACTTTTTCGAAATAGAATGCATTAATAATTCATTTAATAGCTCTTTCCCTTTTTAGCTTATATAAGCTGTTTCAGCTTATTGCAGCTTATCTGCTTAAGCTTTTTCAAAACTTTTATTTTACTTAGCTTTTTATTAGTTTAAAGTATTTTCCTGCCAAGTTTCATAATTTTCCATAATCGTTTACTATTTTTAAACATTTAATTTCTTTATTTTAGTTTTTAATTCATAATAAATTAAATAAAAGTCAAAAAAATAAAATTCTTTTTTCTAAAATTTTCTTTTTTCAAATAGGACTTAGGAAAAATAGTTTTGCGTTTCTAGGGTTAGTATTTCATAAAGTTCACTTTTTAGGGTGTGCGAGTTTTTAGTTTCCTTTTACGTTTTACCTTACATGTGCCTTCCATATTTGTTTTAATTGCTTTATTACTTGTTTTTAGTTTATTTTTCATTATTTGTAGTTTAAATTCCAAAAATCTCAACTTTATTCACTATTCACGACACAATCACGACTCGAACCGAAAGTTCCATTCACGCTTCGTTGGGACATAACGACCCGGGAAATACATACTTCCTTTGTATTTCTTTGGAAACTATAATTGTAACGAATCACAAAGTAACTATATTTTTTGCACATATGGCCAAGATGGGCCATGGGCATCACAAAGAAAGTTTGGGCGAAAGCCAGTTGCAAGGTTTATACGTTTGACAAGTAAAAATGATGTTTTAATTAGCCTGTGAGCCTATAAAGATCGAAAAACAAGACGATCACCAAAACATAGGGATGTGAAGTGTAGGAAATAAAAATTAAAAAATGAAACTTTTGCACATATTCCACTACTAATGAGCTATATCTTTTTTCTTTTCTTTTAAGAATGAAAAAAATATATTAAAAATGGTGGTGGCTCGAACTCGAGACCTAAGGATCAACTGATGGAGTACTAGCCACTACACCAAAGCCACCAACATCTGTGAATAAATCAGTCAACATTATATAAACCATTGTTCCGCATCAATTAAAAAGTAGTACGGATAAAGAGAATAATACAATAACATATCAATACGACCTTTTCATTTTACCAATCAGCTGTAGTACAATCAATACATCTAGAGAAAATAAGAACATGTCATATATTTAAAGTTTATAACGTATCTAGCTTTTACGTAAAGCGATTTGTACATGTAAAAATGATACATACACATAAAGTTCGAGTTCTTTGTGTACGCTTTAGTCTTTTATTTTACACGTATGATTTGTGGACGGAAATTAGTGCTTTGAAACATGACTTTCACACACTGAAAATTTTGTGTGCGAAAACAATGTTTCAAAGCACTAACTCAATCAACACTTCAATTTTACTCTAGATTCCCCGACTCGTTGATTGATCGACTCGCACTTTACAGTCTTGACGAATCCAATCAACCATTTTTTATTTTAACGTTCTAAAATTTACTCTGGACATTTTTACTCTTTGTTCACAACAATAATAAGTAATTCTACTACAGTAGCTTGCAAATCACTATCATATCTCATTCACAATAATGCAACAAGTACTATTTTCTCATCCTTATCATAATTCACACACCATGAACCAAAATCATTTCCACCGAACCTTGCTCCAAGAAATAGCGGCCGACCCCGACCCTGACACTTTTAAACCTATCGCGACATCTCCAACGTCCCCTTTCGACTCGTCTTTAGCCCTCACTATACTCATCGTCCTCTTTTTCCTCACCTTTTTCTCCCCATACATTTGTCGCTTCACATCTCATCCCCGTAACAATCACTCACCACCTCATTTTCGAGCCACGGGCTTGATATCTCGACCGTACGTTCACTTCCTATAGTTACGTACGGTCGAGATGACAAGTCATGGACCGAGTGTTCCATTTGTTTAGACCATGTGTAATGGTGTGTAAGAGAGGGTGGGGCGTTTTGCGCCATGTGGCAGTGTGGGCCATGCAGGGGCTTTGTAGAAAAAGTGGTGTAATGGTAGCAGGGGCGTTTTGCGCCATGTGGCACCTTTTTTTTTTTTTTTTTTTTTTTTTTTTTTTTTTTTTTTAATTGCTAAAACTAAAAAGTAGTGGACATGTAGCAAAAAAAAAGAAGTATTTGCACGGGTACAGATTGAGACCCATTTTCTTCACCACAGATCCCATTTTCTTTTTTCACCATAGATCTCATTTTCTTCACCATAGATCCCATTTTCTTCACCAGAGGAGGAGTAACAGCAAATATGGGAAGGAAACTAATATGACTTCTTCTTAAACGAAGTAAGAAACCCGGAGGAGGAGCAACATCAACAAATATGGGTAAAGAAACTTCTATCCATTTTCTTTTTTTCTCTACCACACAAGAACATTATACACCAAAAACAAATACCTCAAAGAATTAATCCAATCAGAAGAGAGGGCGCAGGCGTGATTGGCAAAACGCCCCACACGATTTCAGCATCAACCACGCCCTTCCGTAATGGTGCTTGGGCGTTATCCGGCGTTTTTGGGGCGTGGTTCGGGGGTAACTCGCCCCATTACGCATGGTCTTAAGTGAGTTTGAGGCTGGTGATACGGTCAAAGTAATCCCGAACACGTGGCTTACATCTAATGTATCGTGTCCTGTATGTAGGTCAACTGAGATATTTTTAGCCGTTGATGTATGAATTAGACAAATATACAACAACAATGTACTCAACCCCGGCCAGTCAGAGTGATGAGAAAGAGAATAAAGAGATGAGAAAAACCGTCTGTGTATGTGCAAACAAACAGACAAATATGTCGTGAAAATGTTTTTTTAGTGCATGGCACGTATCATGTCATTGTCATGTAGGATAATGTAGATTTTGTTTTTTGTAATTATGGATTTTATTTATTATTGTGATGGATTTTTTGTGTTATTAAAAGATGTTGTTGATGTGAACGTGACTCGAGAAGTAATTGAAATGTTTGTTTGGTGTGATACGATTTGTTGGTGTTGCTTTCTATACTACAAGAAACAGTATATCGTTATCCATATTTTTTTTGACAAATGATATATTATTATTCTACCATTGCGAAAAATCTTTAGAAAGAGATAGGTTTATGGTGGACAACATAAGATTACAAAGTGTTATTTTCTTTTTTCATGATTTTAAGGTGTAATAGAAACTGATATGATGTTAATATAACGGCGATTTTATTTCGTGTTTTACTAGGTGCATCCTGATTTGGGAATATCATAAAAAACAATGACAATACTCAACAATGATCGACATGTTTGAGCGGATAGCCGACACAACTCTGATGTCCGACTACAAAAAAAAGATGACATTATCAGCAATGATGACATTACAAGCGGCAGTCAAGTTAGTTTTACCCGGTGAGCTTGGAAAGCATGCACTTGTTGAAGGGACAAAAGCTATCACTAGTTATGTGTCATATGGTAGTGGTGGTAGAACTAAGAAGTAAAGTTTGTGTTTTTTAGGATTTGTTTTGTGTGTTTAATGTTAGGTTCGAGTTTTTTTAGTTTAGTTTGTGGATTTGGAAGTAGGATAGTGGTGTAGTTTTAGGTGTTTAATTTGTAGATCTTTAATGCTAACATTTTAATGTACTAATCTTTGTTTCTTTGTGTTTTTATCCCCATTTATATATTGACGTGTAAACTGTAAAGTAATCAGAAAGTCTATTATTCAAACATATGGGCTGATGAGCTTCGTAAGCAAAATGGGCCAAAGTCACTTGTGTTAGTTTAGGCATTATCTTGGTTGGCTCATGGGCCCATAACGACTTGTAAACAGAAAAATGAAATAGGTCATTAAATCACTTTTTTTTTTCTTTTTTCTTTTTATAATTCCTATTTACCCAACTTAAAAATCAAAATTACATTATTTCTAAAACTTAACTTAAACATCAAAATTAAATATTATTTTAAAAAACAAGTTTTAGTGCATAATTATAATGCTTATAAAAGATCACGTCGATTTCTCAATTATTTTACATACGCCGGTCTTGTAATTATCTTCTGTCCGATTGACATGACATATACATATATTATGACTCGATGCAACTTTTTCATTGACATGTTAGCAAAGTTAAATATGGTTACATATATCTTCAAGTGATGGCTATACACAAAGTTGTTTACAAAGTTAAAAGTAACAGTATGAATTTAATGAAGTAAAAATTTAGCTATTTCAACATATGATAAGTTAAAGTAATAGTATGAATTTAATGCAGTAAAAAATATAGCTATATTAACATGTGATAAAAGTAAACTAAGAAATAATGGCGTTACTGCTTGCAATGTTTTGTTAAACAATAAATAATTCCATTTACAATCCACACTATGGTGGCAATTTCTAACCTGACACGAAACCCGATCTGAAATCGATACAAAAATTAACAGGTTCGGGTTGAGTCTAAATAGATTTCGAGTCGGTTTGGATCGACCCATCTAACCCATTTATTAAACAGCTCATGTTCGAGTTGTGAATAAATTGAGCGGGACGACCTGCCAACCCATTTAAGATTTTTTCTTAAATTAAAAATTATTTATATTTTATTATACAGGTTAAACGGGTCGACCTACAAACCCGTTTAACCCGTTTAACTTGTGTAATGTGCCAACTTTTGTATATAAAATGGGTTAAGTGGGTCAATCCGAAACCCGTTTAACCTATTCAACCTATTTAACCTATTTAACCCGCCAACCTAAGTATATATACGGGTTAAATGAGTCAGGTTCGGGTTATGTGTAAACAGGTTAGAGTTGACATAGCTGATACGATAATTTAAATGGGTCAGGTTCGGGTTAGGATTTTCTGACCCGAACCCGACCCGAATTGCCACCCTAATCCACACCACAACATAGGAGTATTAATGAAGTTTCTTAAAAATTGGTTAATTTACCACAGGTCTTTATAAGTTGAAAAAATTTTATTAATGATGAAATTGGAGCTTGTGGTCATATGCCATTAGTAATGATGAAATTCAACTTCGTTTTCTTTTAAGTTGAAAAATTTTTAAAAAGTAGACGTTATGGACCTGTGTCTCGAACTTGCAACCTATTAGGTAAATTAACAGGTCCTAGCCACTAGACCAAACACATCCACCTGTGTGAATAAATTTATGAACATTATTTAAACCATTGTTCCATATCCAGAATTGAATAAAGAAAGTAGTGATATATACTAGCTATTTCACGTTTTCCTATAGCCAATCACTTGTAAACTTGTAGTAGTACAATTAATATACGTGCAAATGGCACAAAAAAGTATCAAACTTAGGGTCCATTTCTAATTAAAGTACTCTTCTTTTTTTCTTCCATAAAAAGGTACCCAACAAATTTTTTTGGCGGATTTGGGTTTTTTACTAACGTTCGTTAACTCACTTCTTTAGTAAATTACATGTTTGGTCCTCGAATTCGTATAATCACTTCATGCAACATCCAAAAAAAATTTAAAAAAAAAAATTAAAAAAAAATATTTCCTTAAAATATTTAAAAAATAAAATTCTTTTCGAAATTTTTTTTTTTAACAAAGTTTGAAAATTCTTTTCGAAAATTTTGAAAAAAAAATTTTGAAAATTCTTTTCGAAAATTTTGAAAAAAAAAAATTTGAAAATTCTTTTCGAAAATTTTAAAAATTTTGAAATTTTTTTAACAAAGTTTGAAAAAAAAAAATTGAAAATTCTTTTCGAAAATTTTGAAATTTTTTTAACAAAGTTTGAAAAAAAAAATTGAAAATTCTTTTTGAAAATATTTTCGAAGTTAATACTGCTGCCCATTGAAACTTTCAAAGTTAATACTGCTGCCCATTGAAAGATAAAAGTTAATGCTGCTGTTATATGTTAGTACTGCTCGATAAGAATTTAGTGCTGCTAGTTGATGGTTAATGCTGCTACTTCTATTTATTAATGCTGCTACGTATAGAGTTGAATCTGCTGGTTTGTGTGGAGTATAAACGAAGGATTGATGTCGATTTAACTTGCATTTGATTTAGGTAAGAGTTACGTGAGAGAGGGGACAGTAAAGAGGGTACATTGGTGCATGATATACGATATCAATCGACATCAAATGCATTAACTTTTACCTAAATCAAATTTAGGTAAAAGTTAATGCATTTGATGTCGATTAACTAGTTGACATTGGCCTATTGTTTCGACCAATTAAATGCATTAACTAGTTGACATTGGCCTATTGTTTCGACCAAAAACGCTTTAATCGGTTGAAACAACTGGGTCGAACCGGATTTCTAAACGCCGGGTAGAGTTAAGTAGTAATAATTTGGAACTTTAAATAGTTTTTGTGTGTGTGTGTGTGTGTTTAACGAGGATGTTGTTGATCTCAGTTTCGGTTATTATGTTGTGATAGTTAAAAGAACGTTGAAGTATTTTGATTCACATTTATACGTGATTATAGAGTTAAGTAGTAATGCTAACTTCTTAAATATGTTTACTATTTTCTTGTTTCTTATGTACTAGTTATAATGCCCGCGCACGTGCGGGGTTTTTTCTAAATTTTTTAATATTGTATTTTTGTTTATTAAGAAACAAACAGGTTTTTTTTTATTTATTTATTTTTTATTTATTTATTTATAATTATGTTTTATGTACGTGTTAAAAGTTCATATATGGTGCTTTCATAGACATTGTCATCTTTATGTACAAAGTTTAGCTACCGCGTGTTGTGTTTGTGTATCGATAATTTAGATCAAATTATTTCTTAATCTTATGCTGAAATATTAACCTTTTACTTACATAGTTAAAAGGTTGTTTGCATTAGACGGTAGTACGTAGTTGGCTCAAGCCCGGTTGTTAGCTTAGCTTCGTTAGGATTTTATCATATGTGTAGTTATAATACTCGTAAACGCACTTGGTGGTGAGGGTTTTTTTAAGTTTTTGAATAATGTAACGAAAATGTTAATTTATGTTGATAATTTTAGATACTTTATAAATTTATGTCAAACACCCGAGCTCAAAATCGATTAAGCTTAGTTTTGACTTTTAAAGTCAAAATATGTATACCTTGCATAAACAGGAACAATCTCATCCTTAATAAAAATCCAACCTTTTTACTACTAAAACCCTATAAGTCATCAATTCAATAGGCCATATCTATATATATATATCATAAAAAAAGGTTTTTTTTGAAACCTTGCCACCTCATTAATGCCATGGTGGCACTTAAAGCCACGTCAACAATTCCACCTCATACATATCAATCGACTATCTCACCCATTCAGTCAACAATGTTTAACTTTTTACCCTTCTTCAATCCATCGAAAAATTATGCAAGGTTTCCATCTATGATAACATCCAACCAAATTAGTACAAGGTATGTTTACAATCATAATATTAACATGAAACAAATTATTCAAGGTTTCCATCTTTGATTTAGTGAATACTCAATTTTTTATTTATTTTTTCTTCTGGGAACCACATGTTTCATCTCTCTTATTTGGTTGTGCATTAAAAAAAAAAAAATAATGGCTCAATTTGATTATTAGTTTTTATGTGTCTTTTTTTGTTGGTATTGATTGTCAATTTTCTGCAGTGGATCGATCAATATTTTTTTTAGGAATCTCATAAATAAGTTCCTGTTGGTTTTTTTGTGGGTTTTGGTTGATGATGATGAATTGCATCATTTACTGTTTCCTTCACAAATGGGTTATGATTGATGATGAATTGCATCATTTATTGTAACAAAACAATCTTCATACAATGAATTTCTATGAACCCTAATTTACAAAATCTATTTGAAATTAATTTTTAACTAAACTCATATACCAAACAATGGTTTAATTAAGAACTACAGGAGATCCATTGAAGATCAAATTAGAATTCGCAATGATAAAATGAATTACATGCTTACCGGTGGAGAAATTAAAACTAAGCTCATAATTATTTTTGTCTTTCTTTTTTTGTAGGTTGAACACGAATCATCAATGACACTTCATGATACTCTTTAATTCTTCATCAATACAGGTAGTACAATATATTTATATCATGGGTCAAAATGTATGTTTTTCGCACAATATTTATATCATGGGTCAAAATGTATGTTTTTCGCTTGGTCAAATATGACCGTCCTACAAAATTGATTTTTTCTTCTTTGTTTGAGTTCTATAAATGATCAGTACGTTTGATTAGAGTTAGAAACAAAATTGTTACAATATTAGTTTAGACTCTTTTTTTTCACTAAGCTATCTGCAAAGAACTGTTTAGTTGAATATGTTTTAGATAACCTTTCACTCGGTTTAACCCATTTCTTTTAATTAATCATCTTAGCTTAATTTGACATGCTTAACCCATTAGAGATACGACACAACCAGATTGAGTCCTTTGTATTTGAATCTGTGAAACTTGTATCATCTAGACTTTCTCCTTTATATTGGACAACTTAAGACTATGAACTAAACAACTGAACAAATTAAAGAGTACTAAATGTGTCAGTTGTAAGGTAATCTATTTGCTTCATTTAGAAATGGAGATGGTGTAGCCTCTAGGATATGAGATTAGGCATAATATTGTTTTGAGGGTGAGAATCCACTTTGCTAAGTGCCAAAGATATATGTTAAAACAAAAGTGCTAAAGGTAGTTAGGTAATATATGCAATTCTCATTTGTTTTGTGATATATAAATTATATCTCCCACTTGAGAGTTGAGAATGGACTACTAATTTGATGTTTAATAGAGACTTGTGTTTAAAATGCTCGTGCATTGACAATATTAATGAATTAAAACATCATGTTTTTTAATATGAGTTCTAGGACTATACTTTTATATGTTTTTTTGTTTTTTTGCTTTTCTAATTTTTTTTTTATTTATTATGAATTTGATGTAGGAATCACGTAGGTTTCAGTGTAGAACTATGCAAAGGTTAAATACAAGTTCCAGTGGCAATGTACATTTTAGATTTAGATCAACTGAGTGTTGCAATTTAATTGAAGATTAAACACGAGAGTTGACAAGTTAACTTGAAGGTGCTTCCCTGTATTTTTATGTTTAAGTGGTTTTATTCTACAATTTCTTCATTGTTTGAAATGTCTCGATTCAGACATTTTATGTGAATTTGATGTTGACTTTGATAACAACAGTTATTTTATGATGACATTTAGTATATCGAATGGATTTAACGAGTGCATGAAGCGTGTTCAATGAAATGTCTTAAAAGAAGTTTAGATTGATGGTATGGTTTCTTTATATCTTTTTATAGAATCATGGTCTTTCAACATATTTCAAATTCATTATTCTTGTGTACATGGTATTATGGTGTAAATTTAAAAGTTGAATGTGTTTGTATGACATGTTTCGAATAATGATTTTTGGCACCACCTCTACATGTTTATTGAAAGCATATCCTCATTCACATGATAGTTACATCTCCTCATTCACATGATAGTGAAAGATGTTACTTAAAGCTCATTTGTTTCTGGCTTATAGGGAATTTAGGGAACATGTGAAGGATCTTTCCTGTATATCAATGAACTTTTGCAGAATTGTAATCGTTGACAACAATCCATTCAGTTTCTTATTACAACCCGTCAATGGAATCCCATGCATACCTTTTTCAGTATGATGACAGGTACCCTTGAATTGTATTTAACAAAGGTAACACTTTCCATCACTATCATGAGTATAATGATGCTCTGTGCAATCAGAAAGCCAACAAGTTAATGCAATATATGTGCTTCTTGGGTTTATGTATTGTAGAGGTAGTAATTCCGACCCATATTCACATGAATGGCCGCTTTGGGTTGTGATGTATTTCAAATAATATTTTTATTGCTAAAAACAAAACAGGTCAAATGGGTCAAAACGTGCTCGAAGCGTTCACTTCATATTCGTATGGTATATGTACAAGTTTTAACTCTGCCTGAGTTACTACTAAAACTTAAAACTAATGTCATTTCGAATCCGTTTCATATTCATATGGTATATGTACAAGTTTTAACTCTGCCTGGGTTTAGTGTGTACTCAGCCGGTCCCAAGCCCGGATAAAAAAGAGGAGGGTTGAAGGAGGTAAAATGCCTCCCGCTAAAAACTTGTATTCATACTTATATGAATGTTATCTGAAGGAAACCATTTAGTCGCTTTGAATGGTCTTATGATGCTTTTTGTGTTCAGGTAACTCGAACATCAAACATGCAAACTAGAGACTTCATATGCTTTCTTAATTCAGGTATCTGGAAATACGATATAGTTTCTTGAACGATGTTCACCACAAAGTGCTACAAAAATTTGATCCGACAGTCTGCAAACTATTTGTTTCATGTTATTGGAGTTTTATAAGTAAGGTCATTTTTCAATATTTGTTTAATCTTTTCACATGTTTTGCATATCCTTTGAGTTGCTTTGCTAATTGTTTGGAAATTAACATTTGTTTCTCTAGATGTTTCACTTCCTTTTCAACTTTTTATAAGCCACCCGTGATTTATCACGGGTTTATAGGCTAGTATCATATGTTCCAAACTCGACAATAACAAAACAAACACATTCATTCATTATTAGATCGCAAATTAACAAACACATATCCTTATCTCTAAATCTTTTCATTCCTATGAACAACAACAATACACAAATTCAATATAAATCCACTATAAATAACATAATTTACAATTCATAAATTCGTGTATTTTAAAGGCCAATTACGTTTTTATATATTTCTACCATTGCTACGTTCTAATGTGTCACAAAACACTAACACTATGTACTTGAGTTAAAATATAAGGGGAAAGGAAAGAAAAAAGAACGGTTCTTGAGTGTTTTTTTTAAAAGAAGAAAAGGAAGTGGAGAGGAAGATAGAAAAAAATTTCTTAAAAAATCTTCCTTCACTAATGCTACAAACTACGACAATTTTCATGAATTCGAAGTTCCTCAAATTTATTTATGGTTTTAAATAATAAATATTATAAATTTTACTTAGATGTTGGCTATACTAACTACAAATTTGGGGCATCATGAGTCATGACACGTTTAATTCCAGGACATGACACAAAAACTTTTGACCTCTGGTTGATGTAAATAGCTAAGCACATCCAAATCAGCTAATACATAAAAAAAAGACAACTATTTACCGAGTTTATAATGGAACCTTGTTGTGAGTTATATTAGCTTCGTTATATTCTCTTCATCAACAATCCTTGATAAGCTTCTGACTACACTAACTAAAACCTATAAAGATATAAAAAAGTTAAAATTTAAAACTCTACATGCATGTATTCCCGAAATAATAGCACAACAACTAATATTTGAACATCTCAAAATTTAAATAGGATAACTACAAAGTGAGTACGATGATGGTACTCACTTGATTTGTTTTCCCATTTGTTTATTGTTTTTACACTATAATCAATCTTCTTTATAAGACAAAGAATGCATGCTTAAGCTAGCCCAGCTTTTCTTGAGTCATTCATTTCAGTAGCGGCTTGAGAATGGCGAAGATCAAGTCTAGAGTATGGTATGATGCTCTTTTCGAAGTTTCTTCTTATAAGAGTTATACTCTTCAACTTTTTCAGTCTCGATAACCTCTCGCAATCTGAATAAAAAATAATAATATTACAAAGTAACCATGGTCGTATAAACTTGTACTTATAGAAAACTTATTAGCTGAAAACTTCATTAAAGACAAATCCACTCAGTAAAATGTGTTGGATATGCATATTGATACGCTTCTAAAATATACACAATATCTTAGTTACCCGTTAAGACCTTTGTAATGGAATGTTTGGATACACATAAGTTCACAAGCTTGTACGTTTTCAAGAAGATTCATTTGAGGAGCTGATGCTTAATATCTTATTTCTCCTTTGAAAAAGTTATAGGCTAATGAAAATAAGGGTACAGCCAATGTTTCCATATATTCAATGGTGGTTTACAATTATATCAAAGTTAAGTTAATGGATAAATTTCATTCACATTATAATTTCTGTCAATAAACATTATACCCAATCTTCTTTCAGTTTCCTCACTGCATTACAGAAAAATACCTTTCAAGTAATAATAAAATTAAACAATGACAAAAATCAGACCCCTCCTCGCATAACTTGAAGTCTTCGTATAAAGTCACCCTTTAAAAAGCATGATACGTTTCGTTGAACAACATTAGTTTTTATAAACTTAGCCCTTTACTCCTATAGAAATCACTGGAAATTTACCCAAAAAAACATTAAAAATCACTGTAAGATATTATTGGTTTACTTAGCTATTACCATCAGCCCATAAAGTTTAGTTGTGTGATAGTTATAATAATGATGGTGTATGCGTAACCATACATACCTGGTGCATCTGTAACCAAATTTAGACATCCGGTGCCCCCTCCATATGAACCCCCAAAACATGGAATAAGAAAGAATTCTTTATCAACTTGGACTACAACAAATCAGTACAGAAGAAATGGAAACAGTGATACTTCAAAAAATTTACTTCTAAACTCACTTTTGCCACTGAAACTAAGTCAATTCAATGTGTTAACTCCTTGTTGAAACCATTTCACAATTTCAATAATCAAAACTGATATGGTTAACATTTGTCATGATTTATAACAGCCAAAACTTTGAGCTAACCTTCATTGACAACATGCTGACATAACCAAAGGTAGAAAAATGGATGGACATGTCAACTTGGGTAATATAGCGTAAAGAGTTGTGGTCAGATATGCTACTTTTTATTACACTACAACTTGGTTGAGTCGCAAATATTCCTTTGTCCTTTCCTTGCAAGTTAAATCGAATTATGTTGTACTTAATGGATCATGATCAAGGAACCCCTAAATACTCTTATAAACACAATAATCTGATAATCTATATAACAATTAATCTATATAGCAAAAAAATGAGTTAAAGTAGTGAAATATTTTTACCTTGTGTTTAGCTCTTGCAGTCCTAGTAGCAAAGCCATCAACTTTCTTAATTAGCTCCACAATTAGGATATTTGCAATAGCTGCATCTTTGTGTTAGCCAAGGAGGGAGGAAGACACATACATATTTGTTCCCATTCCAAGCCTACGGGCCATCTCTTTACCAATGGCTAGTTGGTCGATATTCCCTTGTCTCAAAAGCCTTCAAGGTGTTCAACATAAAGAGACAACAAACTGAGAAAACATTCCATGTTACCTTTGATGAGAGCACTGAAGCTATCAGGTTCTCAAATGCCTCAGTGGAAGAAATAGGAACCAATGATTCATCCAGATATCCTCCTGATGAATATGATCTTGACAACAATCCTTCCACTCAGTATCAAGCAAATGCTGATATCTCCTATCACATTATCCCTCACAACCTCCCTTACCCAACCATCACTGAGTTTATTGAAGCACATACAAACACTGATACATTAAATCAGTCTGTTTAAAGTGCTCAGGAACCAAACAATCTCAGTGATCAGCCAACCCATTCAGACACTCAGGATCCTGAAAATTCTCAAGTGTCTGAACCTGATCCTACACCTCTACCAAATCAGGCCTCCACAAGTTCAAATCAGTATCCTAGACCTCAGGACAGTTGGACTAGGTCTCAGGACATAGAACTTGTCAACATCATTGGAGAGCCTACTGAAGGCATGCTCACTAGAAGCATGGCTGCTAAACTAAGGGCAGCCTCAGCCAATGAATGCCTATTTGTGGATTTCATTTCCACCATTGAACCCAAAAGTGTCAAAGAAGCACTTACACATCCTAGTTGGGTTCAAGCCATGCATGATGAACTGGAACAATTTGACAGAAATAAGGTGATGACCTTAGTCAAGTGTCCTGATGGTGTTACAGTCAGTGTTTTGAAAGGCTCGAGGCGCACTGTTGGGCTACAAAGTACTGCTACATGAAGAAAGTCAAAGTACTGCTCGATAAGAAGTCAAAGTACTGCTCATGTTCTAAAGAAGTCAAAGTACTGCAAAAGTTAAAGGACTGATATGCAAATACGTTTAAGGATTAATGTGTAATTCTAGAATGTTCATAGAGTTATTATTAGATTATAATTAGAATTACTTGTCGTTCAAGTATTGTAAACCTACTAGGGTTTTCCTTGTGCCTATAAAAGGATCCCTAGGTTGGCATTAGACATACGAGATTTTAGAGAAAAGTATTAGTCGATTATTAGAGTATTAGTGTTTAGAGTTTGTTAGTGAATCTGTGTAAAGTAAGCAGGTTCAAGGTTTAATATAATCAAAGTTTTGTGTTAATTCTTCTTAGCTTTGTTGAAGTAGATTCCGCATACTTAACAAAGTATATCAGCGTTTCAATATTAGTAGTTTTGGATTTATCCAAGGTTGCTAAACCCTTAAACAAGCTACAAGTTAGTTTGGTCAGAGTATATCGATCCAACAAGTGGTATCAGAGCTTGTGTGGAGACTCTGATTAAGAAGAAACCCTTAAAACCGATTTAACAACAAACCCTAAACGATGACGACTGAAGCTGCACCAATCCCATCCATCACCTCACTCAGAATTCCTATCATCAAGAAGGGAGAATATGATCTCTGGAGCATGAAGATGAGGCAGTACCTTGCTATTATAGACCATGCTCTGTGGGATGTGATTGTCAATGGTAATGTTGTTCTTAACAAACCTGTAGAAGTTGAAGGACAACCTAAACCACCTAAACCAACCTTGCCAGCAGCTACAAAGAGAAATCAAGATAAGGCTCTCAACATACTGCTGTCTGCTATTCCTGATGGTCACCTACTAAAGTTCCATGATGCTAAGGATGCAAAGCAATTGTGGGCTGCGATCAAGACAAGATTTGGAGGTAATGATGCTTCCAAGAAGATGCATAGAAACTTATTGAAGCAGCAGTTTGAAACTTTCACTGTTGGTGAAAGAGAAGGTCTTGATGCTGCCTATGACAGATTCCAAAATCTACTTAGTATGCTAGAACTGTATGGAGCAGAGGTATCCGTTGAAGATGCAAACTTGAAGTTCTTAAGGAGTTTGCCATCTGTCTGGCATGTGGTTGCTACTATGATTAGAGGACAACCTGGATTGGAGTCTATGGACTTTGATGATCTCTACAATAATTTGAAGGTGTACGAGCAAGAGATGAATGGTCACAGTTCTCAGAAAACTCACAACATAGCTTTTGTGTCTTCTGAAAACAGAAGTAGTACTTCTACTAAAAGTACTGCTTATCTTTCTCAAAGTACTGTTGGTGATACACAGCACGTTTGCACAACCACTACTACCATCACCCCATCACCAACAAACAACACCAACTCTGATGATGTTGTATGTTCCTTCTTTGCTCAACAAGCCACTCTACCTGTTACCTATCAAGAAGACTTGTTGCAGATTGAAGAAGATGCTTTAGAGGAGATTGACATAAGATGGCAAGTTGCCATGATCACTGCAAGGATCAAGAAGTTCATGAACAAGACAGGAAGGGGAATTGATTTCAAAGCCAAACAGGGTATCACTTTTGACAAATCCAAGATTGAATGTTTCAATTGTCAAAAGCTTGGACACTTTGCAAGGGAATGCAAGTTTACAAAATATCAAGCAAACAGAATGATTGAACAACCCAATGTTGAAAGAAAAGAGGTTCCTGTTACTGAATCACAACCAAAAGCTTTGGTGGCTCAAGAAAATCTAGCTGAGATTGACTGGAGCAGTGAATTTGATGATGAACCTGTAACCTATTCTATGGTTGCAATGGAAGACTTTGATTGGAGCACAGCTTTTGATGAGGAACCAGGATTTGCTGCTTTGGAATCAAGAGATGGTCTTGGAAGCTTTGACTGGAGCATGGAGGATGAAGATGAACCTGTTCAGATTGCTATGGTAGCTACTTCACCAAGTTCATCCAATGTCTCTGAGGTATGCTCTAAGTGTAATGATGTGTATCAAAAGTTGCTTAAAGACTATGTGACTGAAAGAGATAATTGTAGAACAGCTAGGTCTGAGGTAGCTGGTTATCAATTAACTTTAGAGTCAATGGAAGCCAAAATATTAACACATGAAAATAATGAAATGGCTTGGGGAGAAAAATATGAGCAACAAGATTATCAATTAAAATTAAGTGAATGGAAGTTAGGATGAAAAACTTGCTAGTATTAAACAGGCTGGTCTATCACATGTTCAATTTGTTGAAAAACAAAGAAGAATAAACAGTAGAGCTGGACTAGGTTATGGTGTTGAGGATAGTAGTTCAGATGAGACCCCACCTAGTGATAAGGAAGAGATCTCACCTAGTGATGATGAACTTACTAGCTCAGAAGAAAACACATCTAGGAATGAGGAACCAATTAGTGAATCACCTCCTGAGTTTAAGAAAGATAAGGAGTACCACTCAGTTCCTCCACCCACTGGTAGGCTTCAACCACCTAGGACAGATGTTTCTTGTTATGGTGTAGACAACCTAGAGTTTAGGAAGAAGCTTACTGGTCAATCTAGTTCTGAGAAACCCAAGAATGATTTTCAAAGGGGTAATGATCAAAAGTTTCCTACAGCCTTTCAAAAACAAGCAGTACCTCCAAAATCTTTTCAAAGTACTGATAGACATTCAGCAGTACCTCCAAGAGAAACTTTTCAAAATACTGCTAACTATAGGAAACCTTTTAATCATAGTAGAGGATTTGGGAATATAGAACGAAAATTATGTTATGTATGCTATAGTCCTGATCGTTTGATTAAGCACTGTGACTTTCAATCAGAATATTTAAGTCAGTTCCCAAAGAATAGACCTGCCACCCATAAGCCAAGGGAGACTAGACCAGTTTGGAATCACTCAAATAAGGTTAACCATAGTAATTTCTCTAAAGACTATAGGTACCCTCACCATAAAAGACCTTTTTCAAAACCATCAGTACCCTCAAGTACTGATAAGTCTAAGGTTTCTTAAGCAGTACCCTCTAAAAGTACAGCTAAGTTTTCACCCAGTCATGGTACTGCTAACACTTTTTCACATAAAAGATCTAAGAGATTCACTTCATATAAATCTAAAAGGTCTTACACCTCAAGCAGAATACCTAGGTCAGAGAAACCTAAAGTCAAACGAAATTGGGTTAAGAAAGAAAGTACTGATGGGGAACAAGCAGTACTTTCATCAGATAAGGGTGAAACAGGGAGTGTTGTTGATAATACAACACAGGACATGGGACCAAAGCAAATAATCATTGACCATGCCTTCAAAACCAGTGGAGATTACATACTGAAGGAATTCAAGTATGTCACTCCACAAGGGGAACACAAGTCAGTAATGGCTTGGGTTCCTAAAAGAAACTAACCCTTTTCTTTTACTGTGCAGGGCAACCCAGAGGAGGAGCTTAAAGATCATATTATTGTTGATAGTGGTTGCTCTGGCAGCATGACAGGGGACAAGGAGATCCTGTCAGATTTTAAGGCATATTATGGAGGAAGAGTTGCATTTGGTAATGATCCTGATGGAGGGAGAATCACTGGCAAAGGAACCATCAAGGCTGGATGTATTGATTTTGAGAATGTTAGATATGTGAAGGAGCTCAAGTTCAATCTTTTGTCAGTTTCTCAGATTTGTGACAAGAAGTACCCAATTCTGTTCACTGATACAGAATGTCTTATTCTCTCTCCTGAGTTCAAATTTGTTGATGATCACTTGGTAACATTGAAAGTACCAAGAACCAATGATGTGTACAGTTTAGACTTAAAGAGTCTCAATTCTGCTGGAAGAGCAACATGTTTAGTAGCAAAGGCATCATTGGAAGAAGCACATCTGTGGCACAGAAGACTAGGTCATGTTAATTTTAAGAACATCAACAAGCTGGTCAAAGGCAATTTAGTTAGAGGTTTACCTTCCAAAACATTCAAGACTGATCATTCATGTTTGGCTTGCAAGAAGGGTAAACAACATAAAGCTTCATGTAAGAAGATTGAGGACAGAGTTATTAGAGAACCTTTGGAGTTGCTACACATGGATCTGTTTGGACCAGTTTCAGTAGAGAGTTTAAACAAGAAGAAGTACTGCTTGGTTGTGACAGATGATTGTAGCAGATTTAGTTGGGTCTTTTTCTTGGGATTCAAAGATGAAACCTTTGATGCTATCCATGACCTGATAGTAGCCCTTGAAAATCAATTGAGACTCAAAGTAAGAGGTATTAGATGTGATAATGGAACAGAATTCAAGAACAAGCATATGGATGAATTCTGTGCCAAGAAAGGGATCAAGAGAGAGTTTAGCATTGCTAGAACTCCACAGCAGAATGGTGTTGCAGAGAGAAAGAACAGGACATTGATAGAAGCAGCTAGAACAATGCTTGCAGATTCACAATTACCTATTCTCTTTTGGGCTGAAGCTGTAAGTACTGCTTGCTATGTTTTAAATAGAGTATCAGTAACTAAACCTCAGATGAAGACACCATATGAGCTGCTCATGGGAAAGAAACCAAACATTCGTTTTCTAAAACCTTTTGGCTGTCCTATGACTATTCTAAATACCATTGATTCTCTGGGAAAATTTGATGGTAAGTCAGATGAAGGATATCTATTAGGTTACTGTACAAATAGCAAAGGTTTTAGAGTATATAACAAGGGTACCAAAAAGGTTCAAGATTGTCTTCATGTTGAATTTTTGGAAGATAAAGAACCTCAGAGAGGAAAAGGTCCTGATTGGATGTTTGATCTTGATCTCAAGTTCACTCCATCTATGAATTATGTGCCTGTTAGAGAAGAAAATCAAGCTGATCACAAAGAAGATGATTCACAGTACATTGTTCATGGAGTCAATGTTAGACCAGAAGATGTTCCTGATAAAGAACCTGCAGTCACTAATAAGGAACAAAGTACTGCTCAACCAACCAATACAGTATCTGATGAAGATCAAGCCATACAAGATGAACTTAATAGGATGCTCTTTCAAGAAACTATAGCAAAATCCTATGAAGATGAACAAAGGAGGGCTTATGATGCTGCAAAGAAACAGGGTATATTCAAAGATACTGCTCACAGTACTTTTGATCAAAGTACTGATGATCCTTTTGACAGTACTTCTGGTGTGTTAGAACCATCAAATTGGAGCAATGATGATGATTCCAATGTTGATGATGATGATTTGGATAATGCTAACATTCCTGGGTTAGAAGAAATTGATGATGAGCTCAATCATGAAGGTATTTTCTCAACTACCAATGAAGAACCTGATTTTACTAATTTGGAATCTGATCTTCCAGTTCCCCCAACTCCTACATTGAGAGTTCATAAAGCTCATCCTCAAAGCAATATTATTGGATCACCCTCTTCAGGAGTGGTTACAAGAAACAAAGTTAAAGGTCTCTCTAAGCAACATACTGCTTTACTTAGCTTTGTTTACAAACAAAACAGGATGAATCACAAGGACCAACAAACATGCATGTTTGCTTGTTTTCGATCTCAAGATGAACCCAAGAAGGTAGCTCAAGCTTTAGCTGATGAAAGTTGGGTTGAAGCTATGCAAGAGGAGCTTCTACAATTCAAGCTTCAAGAGGTCTGGGTATTATGTGATCTACCAGATGGCAAGAGAGTCATTGGTACAAGATGGGTTTTCAGAATCAAAAGAGATGAAATAGGGAATGTTATCAAAAATAAAGCTAGATTGGTTGCTGATCCGTCCCGAACCAACACTCGTAATTAAACAAATGCAGACTCGGAACAGGATGCTCGTGTGTAGTGTGTATACTGGGCAAGTGATCACCCAGGTCGTCTCCCAACGAAGTGTGAAATTGACGATTGCTTAGAATTTGGATTAGAGTGATTTGATGAATAAGATATTTTGATTTTGCTTTAACAAGATAAACTCTATTAAATAGAAGCTATCACTATTTTTCTGAATCGTTTAATCTAAAGGTTCACTAAAACGATTATATTTTACGCTAAAAACGTGAATCGGGAATTAATTAAAACGCGATTACAACTAAGATATATGTAAAATTAACTCTACAAGTGTTCTAATATTTTTTATAACTTAAAAATGACAAAAGAAAATTATAGAAAAAAGATTTATATTTTTTAGACTTTTATATTTTTTATTATAATTTAATTACTAGTTAAACTAAATAAATAGATTAAAAATAGTAAAACTTTTCTAAAAATTACGAAACTTTTTTATATAAACACTACAAGTGATTACAAAGGTGATAAAAATAAAATGGGAAAACTAGCTTATACGGATAAGCTCTAAACAAGCTGGTAAGCTACTAGTTAAAAATAAGCTAATAAAATTAAAACTACTAACTATTTAAATATTAAAGGGTGAAGAGATATAATGCAAAACACCAAATGGCACAATGGGTGAGTTGTTGGTTGTGCGTACAAGAGGTCACTGGTTCGAATTCCACTAGGACTTTTTTGCTAAAAACTTTATTTTTTTGACTTTTTTTTTTTTTTTACTTACTTTTTAGCTAATATTAAGTAACTTTAATAAAGACAATATTTTTATTTTAAGCTAGATAAACTAGTTTGGAATGCATATTTACAACAGTAGGTAGTTTACAAGTTAAAAACTAGATTTTTCTAATTAAGCTATATATTTTAAATTAAGCTATGGGCTTATGAAATGAGCTTCTAGGGATTTTGTTATAACTATATGACTTAAAGAAGCTAGAAAATCACCAGGCTTAAGAGCTTAAAAGCTCAAAAGAAGCTTGAAACTTTTATGGTTTGCTGGTGTTGTGCGCTGCACCAGGGCAAAATTGCCCTCTTTTGAGGCCTAGTTGCGTGGACTTAAAGATCTCTAAAAATTATTCTAAAAATACCCTGATGTATACTAGCTGGTGGAGTTTAAAGGTGAGAAAAAATTAGCTTATACGGGCTTAAAATGAACACATGAAAATTCATGGAAGATCACCAAAAACCACAAGAAACTGACTGATGCAGTCAGTTTTGTGGATTTGAGTGTGAACCATTTGTGCAATGTTCTAATCCTTTTGGGACTTACCAAACAGACTAAAATGAGTTCAAAGATGCCAAGGGAAAGGCCAAAACAAGCTAGTAGCTGATATGAGCTTGTTTAAGCTTTCTAGTGGCTGAATAGAACACAAAGCATGTGAAAATGCATTTTCTATCTAATGAGCTTATGTGGACCCTAAAACAGCTTATAATGATCAAGTTAAGCTTAAACGAAGTTGACCAAATGGTCAATGTACAGTACTTCAAGCTTTTGGCTTGTTTCACTGCCTAAACCAAACACCCTTTTAAAGGTATGACTGTGGTGATTTTGAACTAAGATAGGCTAAATGAGCTTATGAATTCTGATTTTTAAGGCTTTACTAACTTAAATATGAACTAATTAACAACTTTTAAAACAAACTTGAGCTAGATAATAAGCTAGACTACTAAAAGCTATTTTTGGCTTTTGTTGGTTATTTAAGTGAAAAAGAAAAACAAGGCAATTCAAACTAAAGAAACTGAATGAAATATGTCTGTGAACTATTGAAAAGCTAATATTTATAATAACAAGCTATTAATAAACTACTTAACAGTAATATTGAGAAATCAAGAAAACTTGAAAATCAAGCTTACAATCGAATTGAACAGTGAACCAAAGAACTAGGACCAAGAACCACTTATAGGCTTCCCATGAAGCCACTAAACCATTTCCTTCCAGAGTTTCAGCTTGTTACCCCAGAGTAGCTTATCATGAGCTTGTTTGACTTTCTTTGACTTTTCTTAGAACTTGAATTTTATAGCTACTTATCACTATATAAGCTTACCAAAAGCTATTATCAGCTTATATAAGCTTATAGAAACAACTAAGAAGTTGTTTCAATTACTACTTATGGTGATTCGAACTACCATTGTATAACAGTTAACTTGAAACTTTGAATTACTATTGAACTGGATTTAATACTCACAAAACAAGAACATTGGACTGAAATTGACTTATATTAATCACTGATAAATTGAGATTACAAGGATAAGTACTGGAATTGAAAAACACTATGCTACTAGTTAACTACTTGCTTTAAAAAGCTTACAATACTAGTCTATATATACAAAACTAAAATGGGAAATACATTGTCGACATCCTTGAACAAATCCCCACCATTTAATTGCTCCAATTTCATCTCAGCAGTCCACTTGGAAAATTGGCGGGAAAATCAGGAAAGTGGGATAATCACTGATTTAACTAGTGGGAGAGTGGGAGAGATGCATTAATTGCATTTGGATGTGTTAGGTAACTTGTAGGAGGAGGGGGGATGAGGTGGATGGTGGTTTTGGGTGAGCTGGGGGGATGACTAACTGGTTTGGCGCCATGGGTGGTTTTGAAGATGACGGGTCAATGGTTTGTTGACTGAGTTTAAACACTCAGTTGGGTTTTGGGCTTATTTATTTGGGCTTTGGATAAGGGTTGGACTGGGTAATGGGTGGATAGGCTGAGTTGGTTATTTGGTTTTAATGGGGTTAATTTAGATCCGGATTTTGGTAGTTAAATAAGCATAGGGACCATTCTTGTAATTCTCTGAAAGTTGAGGGGCTGAATTTGACAAATTCCCATACTTTATTCCAAGGACTAAACCTGCCATAAAATAATTACACAAGGACCAAAGTTGTATTTTTTTATCATTTTAAAACTTTAGGGACCTAAAATGTAAATTTGGATTTTAGAGGGACTTGTTTTGTAAATTCCCAAAAGTTATCAAAATTGTTCCAAATTGTATTTTCAAGAATAGTACAAGGGTAATTTGTGAAATTTCAAGTTTTATAATACCCAGGGACCATTTTTGCCAATTTTGTAACTTGAGGGACCAAAGTTGTAATTTTATGAAACTTCACACCAAAGGACTATATATGTTTATTTGTGATTCAAAAGGACCTTTGGTGACTTTTCCTGTTTTTAGACTAACCAGGGACTAGTTTTGACAACTTTTGAAAGTTGAGGGACTGAAACTGCCAAGTATGCAAACTTTGTTCGTTTTTCAACTGTTTTTAAACATTTTGCATCTGAAACATATAAAACACAATTTTGGGATAATTTCAGTATTATGATGCATTTCTGAGTGTTTTTGGATGTTTTGGCAGCTCAGATTAGGTAAAAATGATGAGTATTTAGACACTCATCAATCCCCCACACTAAACTATTGCTAGTCCCTAGCAATATTTTATGAAGATTTAATGGATTTGAAAGACTCTTTACCAAAAGCCATTACTTCTGGAGTAGCCAATTGTTTCAGTTCAAGTAAGAACTTTGGTACAAATGATAACCAAATGATTTTGAGCAAACCATAAGCTGTAAACGGATTTGATTTGTCTTTACCAGAAGCCGTTTGCTTCTGGACTAGCCAACTCTTAGATAAATTATTAATATTATCTTTGGTGAGCTGATTACCAATCATGGTTTTTCACTGCCTTTACCACAAGCCATAACCTTGCGGGCTAGCCAACTCTTCACTTATGAAGATATGGTGAGTCGAATACCATACAATTTTGGGCAAATTGCAAGCCATCAACGGATTTGATATATCTTTACCAAGAGCCGTTTGCTCCTGGATTAGCCAATCCTTATGTGGGTTAGACATGGCGGACTGATAACCATTTTTTTGAGTTCTAAGTGAGAAAAAATTTTAAAATTTTGGCTAAAATGGGGGTGCTAGATGGTACATTTGATTAAATTCGCGAGAATTCCCCCCCACACTTAGAACTGAATATTGCCCTCAATATTCAAAGAACCGGTTGTTAAACCAACACTTAGAACGTGAAAGGGAAATACTTATAGCCTTTTATTTTATATACAACACTTTTTTTTTTTTTTTTTTTTTTTTTTTTTTTTTTTTTTTAAACTATACATATATACAACATGTGGGGCATCTCCCCCACACTAGGGTGAAACATGGGTGAAAACCCATATTTTGCTACTGTTTTTGATAACCGAGTCGCTAGCTTGACTCGACCCCAAATTGAGTTGATTCCTCCCCAACAGACAGGTTTATCACGCAAGCTAACCGCTTGTGAACGGTCAACTGTAATAAAGGGCTCCTGAACAGCATGGAAGAAAAAGCAATTTAAAAGTTTATGGGGAAGTAAGAGACCAGGAAATCCGGCATTTAAACCAATGTTAGATGGACAATACCGGGGTCAAAAGTAACATCCTCACTCCCGAACGAGTGAAGGATAGGGGAAATCACCGGGTAGGTGAAGGGAAGAAGAGAGATCTGAACAGCAATTAAGATAAGAATTTCTTCCTCAAGAATTGCAAGTGGAGGAGGTAAGTTCTTAAACTTGATCTCAGGAATTTTATCAGTTTCCTCATTATGAAGTTGTTTTGGTGGAGGAGGGGAAAATGAATCTTCGTTTAACAAATTTTCTAGAAAAAGAATATCCCCCTCAGGATCAAGATAGTTTTCATCAACCTCATGCGGAGGTGAACTATCTACAGCAAGAAAAGCATCGACTTCATCCCAAAAGGGATCAACTTCCTCAACCGAAGTGAGAGAAGGGGAAGAGTCGGCTATGATATGTTGAGAAGATGTGGTGGGTTCCCCACTCACAGAATTATGAAAATAATCAACACTCTCTTGAGAGTACTCCTCTGAAGCAATGTCAATGACATCTATTCGGTTAATCGATTCAGAATTACAATTAGAGGAGTACTTTGAAGTTTGATCATGATTAAAAGTAACAGCTTCCTTATCCACACGCAAAGTAATCTCATGCTTAA
Organism: Artemisia tridentata subsp. tridentata; assembly: GCA_021014915.2. NCBI lineage: Eukaryota > Viridiplantae > Streptophyta > Magnoliopsida > Asterales > Asteraceae > Artemisia > Artemisia tridentata. The sequence continues at coordinate 17,763,146 of CP139508.1, read as the reverse complement.
ATACATCAATCAGAGCATGGCCCGTTTTTAGGAATCCTCGTCCAAGAATTAGAGGAACCTTTTGATCTGCGTCGAAGTCAACAACCACAAAGTCAGCTGGAAAATGGAACTTTCCTATCTTCACAAATACATCTTCGGCAATGCCGCAGGGATGAGTTATGGTTCGATCTGCAAGCTCAAGAGTCATGCAGGTAGGAGTAAGAGCCGGAAGAGAAAGTTTCTTCCATACTGAATGAGGCATCAGGTTGATGCTTGCACCTAGATCTGCTAAGGCATAACATTCAACCATTCCCGGAAAGACACAAGGTAGTAGAAACTTTCCAGGATCTCCAAGCTTCTCCGGAAGCTTTTTCAAGATAACCGCTGAGCAGTTCTCATTTACTGGAGTTTTAGCCATTTCAATCAGTTTTTCCTTGTTGCTTAACAAGTGTTTGATTGCTGCTGCAAATTTGGGCATCAGAATAGTAGCATCCGCAAAGCTTATGTCAAAGTGTAATTCTTTAAAGATTTGATAGAATTTATCATTTTGTTGACTAGCCTTCTCACGGAGCTTTTGCTCATTTAAGCGCGATGGGTAAGGAATGTGAGGTTTGGATTTAGGAGCAATGACTTCAGGAGTCTCAAAGACAACTCCTGGTTTGGATTTTTTCGGGACAACCGGAGGATAGACATGTGCTGTACTTTGTGGGATTGGAATTTGCACTTTGTCCGTTATATCCTCCGTCTCTTTTTCCATTTCAAACAACGGAGGAGGAATAGGGCCAGCTGGCCCCTTATAAGAAGCACCACTCCGAGTGGTGATAGCTTTGACGAAAGTGGTATCTTCATCATCATCACTTTCATCAAGTACACTGACAGGAACAGCATTGAGCATTTCGGAATAATATCTGGCTGACCTTTGCTCACTAAGTTTGGTTGACAAACTTTTAACCGTAAATCGTGAAAGAGTAGGATCGATTCTTGACGGTTGGGGAGCAATTGTGGGTGTAGATTTTTGGATGACTGAAGGTTGGATGACCGAAGGTTGGACGTATTTAGCACTTCCATTGTTAGTGGGAAGTACCGGGTCCTTTATCACCTTGAATCCAACATGAGATTTACCACTCCGTGTACTGACAGCTTTGAGTTCACCCCTAGGGTTGGTAACAGTGTTACTTGGGAGACCTCCCGAGGTAGAAGGTATATCAGTTAAAGACTTTTTGATCTGGTTTAATTGGGCAACCAATAACTGGTTTGTCTCACGTTGTGTCTTATTTGTTTCCTCTTGGGTTTTCATGAATTGCATAAGCAACTCATCTGAGGATGTCTGATTTCGGTTTGAACCTTGGTTTTGATTAAAATTTGGACCACGGTTTTGATTAAAATTACCCTGATTCTGACCTCGGTTTTGATTGAAATTTTGAGAATTGTGAAAATTTTGTCCCTGATTTTGAACAAAGCGATTTTGATTATTATGATTTGGCACGGGTGGAAAACCAGGTGGGACCATAGCATTTTGTGCTCGGTACTGAGTCTCAGCATGCGGACGGTATTGATTTGGGTTTACTGCAGCTACGGGAGCTGGGTAAAGAGAAGCATCGGTTGCTTGACAATCAAAATACGCATGTGGGCCACCACAAGTTTCACACACTTTGTTTATTGCTTTGATTTGTTCCGGCTTATGAATTTCACTCTTCAGTTCTTTCATTTCCTTCATCATGCAACGCATTGAATCCGTAAGGAAGGCTAACTCTGAAGAGTTACCGGATGAAGAAGAAGCAGTAGGAGTGACAGGAACATTCACTTTGTTTCTAGAAATAGGAACTTTGGATTTATTTTCACAAATTTCAACCACCTCTCTGGGTTTACGATTCAAGATATTGCCACCGGAGGCTGCATTAAGTGCATCTTGATCGTTTTGGGTCAACCCATTATAAAATGTATTTATCTGTTGTAACACATTGAAATCGTGATGTGGGCATTTTCTTAGGAGATCTTTAAATCTGTCCCATGCCTCTCCGAAATTTTCATCGAAACCTTGACGAAAACCAGCAATTTCATTTTTTAGGTTAGTCGTCTTTGATGGAGGGAAGAAATAATTTACAAATTTCTTAACGAGATCTTCCCAGGTTTCAATGGAACGAGGGGGTTCTTTATCCAGCCAAATTCGGGCTGCCCCCTCAAGTGAGAATGGAAATAGCATCAATTTGATCACTGTTTGCGGCACATTTTTGTAATTGATTGTGGAAGTCAGTTTGTTGAACCAACGAATGTGTGCGTAAGGATCCTCTCGTTCAAACCCGTGAAATTGGTTTGTGGACACGAGCTGAATCAAATGTGTTTTCAGTTCAAAATGATCAGAATCGATGGCTGGTAAAACGATGGCATCTCCATAACCCTCGGTGGGTGCCTGGAGCATTTCAGCCATGGTGCGTTCGTCTGCCATATTTTCAGTGAGAACAGTACGAATCTCGGGTTCGACTATTTGGGCAGCACGTCTACGATTACGTCTTCTCGGAATATTTTCGAGTTCACGTAAAGGGCTTGATGACGTGGAAGAACGAGTGCGCATGCACTAAGTAAAATATTCCAATTAAAACAAGACAGAAGCAAAACACAAGTTAACTTATACCAACAATCAACAAGCGTACGGTAGCTCTCTAAAAGATAAACGCACAGAGTGGCGGAGAAGCAAAGGTGGGCGATTAAGCTCCTTAAAAACCCGCTTCTTTCAGTCCGACAATTTAATGTCAGACTATCCTAGAACCTCCGTTAGAGTTTGTTTATCAATTAAAGGTGAGCCGATATTCGCAAGTGATACAAAGGCAAGTTTTAAATCTTTGGTTTGGGAACTTATTATGGTCGTACCCCCAGTTAGGTAGTACTCTGTCTTGGTTCTCGATGGTAATTTTTTTATTGTTTATTTATTATTAACAAAGAAAACGGAATTTATTTTTTGTGTTTTTATTTTTTATATGATAATAATAATAATATATATATAGAAAAGAAATGAAAAATATTTTTGTATTTTATATGGTTTTTGGGAAATAGGGAACTTCTGATAGAAGGGTCTCAGATCACTAATCGCTAAAACTTACACAACTGTCGCAGCACACCTCCCCGGCAGCGGCGCCAAAATTTGATCCGCCCCGAACCAACACTCGTAATTAAACAAATGCAGACTCGGAACAGGATGCTCGTGTGTAGTGTGTATACTGGGCAAGTGATCACCCAGGTCGTCTCCCAACGAAGTGTGAAATTGACGATTGCTTAGAATTTGGATTAGAGTGATTTGATGAATAAGATATTTTGATTTTGCTTTAACAAGATAAACTCTATTAAATAGAAGCTATCACTATTTTTCTGAATCGTTTAATCTAAAGGTTCACTAAAACGATTATATTTTACGCTAAAAACGTGAATCGGGAATTAATTAAAACGCGATTACAACTAAGATATATGTAAAATTAACTCTACAAGTGTTCTAATATTTTTTATAACTTAAAAATGACAAAAGAAAATTATAGAAAAAATATTTATATTTTTTAGACTTTTATATTTTTTATTATAATTTAATTACTAGTTAAACTAAATAAATAGATTAAAAATAGTAAAACTTTTCTAAAAATTACGAAACTTTTTTATATAAACACTACAAGTGATTACAAAGGTGATAAAAATAAAATGGGAAAACTAGCTTATACGGATAAGCTCTAAACAAGCTGGTAAGCTACTAGTTAAAAATAAGCTAATAAAATTAAAACTACTAACTATTTAAATATTAAAGGGTGAAGAGATATAATGCAAAACACCAAATGGCACAATGGGTGAGTTGTTGGTTGTGCGTACAAGAGGTCACTGGTTCGAATTCCACTAGGACTTTTTTGCTAAAAACTTTATTTTTTTGACTTTTTTTTTTTTTTTACTTACTTTTTAGCTAATATTAAGTAACTTTAATAAAGACAATATTTTTATTTTAAGCTAGATAAACTAGTTTGGAATGCATATTTACAACAGTAGGTAGTTTACAAGTTAAAAACTAGATTTTTCTAATTAAGCTATATATTTTAAATTAAGCTATGGGCTTATGAAATGAGCTTCTAGGGATTTTGTTATAACTATATGACTTAAAGAAGCTAGAAAATCACCAGGCTTAAGAGCTTAAAAGCTCAAAAGAAGCTTGAAACTTTTATGGTTTGCTGGTGTTGTGCGCTGCACCAGGGCAAAATTGCCCTCTTTTGAGGCCTAGTTGCGTGGACTTAAAGATCTCTAAAAATTATTCTAAAAATACCCTGATGTATACTAGCTGGTGGAGTTTAAAGGTGAGAAAAAATTAGCTTATACGGGCTTAAAATGAACACATGAAAATTCATGGAAGATCACCAAAAACCACAAGAAACTGACTGATGCAGTCAGTTTTGTGGATTTGAGTGTGAACCATTTGTGCAATGTTCTAATCCTTTTGGGACTTACCAAACAGACTAAAATGAGTTCAAAGATGCCAAGGGAAAGGCCAAAACAAGCTAGTAGCTGATATGAGCTTGTTTAAGCTTTCTAGTGGCTGAATAGAACACAAAGCATGTGAAAATGCATTTTCTATCTAATGAGCTTATGTGGACCCTAAAACAGCTTATAATGATCAAGTTAAGCTTAAACGAAGTTGACCAAATGGTCAATGTACAGTACTTCAAGCTTTTGGCTTGTTTCACTGCCTAAACCAAACACCCTTTTAAAGGTATGACTGTGGTGATTTTGAACTAAGATAGGCTAAATGAGCTTATGAATTCTGATTTTTAAGGCTTTACTAACTTAAATATGAACTAATTAACAACTTTTAAAACAAACTTGAGCTAGATAATAAGCTAGACTACTAAAAGCTATTTTTGGCTTTTGTTGGTTATTTAAGTGAAAAAGAAAAACAAGGCAATTCAAACTAAAGAAACTGAATGAAATATGTCTGTGAACTATTGAAAAGCTAATATTTATAATAACAAGCTATTAATAAACTACTTAACAGTAATATTGAGAAATCAAGAAAACTTGAAAATCAAGCTTACAATCGAATTGAACAGTGAACCAAAGAACTAGGACCAAGAACCACTTATAGGCTTCCCATGAAGCCACTAAACCATTTCCTTCCAGAGTTTCAGCTTGTTACCCCAGAGTAGCTTATCATGAGCTTGTTTGACTTTCTTTGACTTTTCTTAGAACTTGAATTTTATAGCTACTTATCACTATATAAGCTTACCAAAAGCTATTATCAGCTTATATAAGCTTATAGAAACAACTAAGAAGTTGTTTCAATTACTACTTATGGTGATTCGAACTACCATTGTATAACAGTTAACTTGAAACTTTGAATTACTATTGAACTGGATTTAATACTCACAAAACAAGAACATTGGACTGAAATTGACTTATATTAATCACTGATAAATTGAGATTACAAGGATAAGTACTGGAATTGAAAAACACTATGCTACTAGTTAACTACTTGCTTTAAAAAGCTTACAATACTAGTCTATATATACAAAACTAAAATGGGAAATACATTGTCGACATCCTTGAACAAATCCCCACCATTTAATTGCTCCAATTTCATCTCAGCAGTCCACTTGGAAAATTGGCGGGAAAATCAGGAAAGTGGGATAATCACTGATTTAACTAGTGGGAGAGTGGGAGAGATGCATTAATTGCATTTGGATGTGTTAGGTAACTTGTAGGAGGAGGGGGGATGAGGTGGATGGTGGTTTTGGGTGAGCTGGGGGGATGACTAACTGGTTTGGCGCCATGGGTGGTTTTGAAGATGACGGGTCAATGGTTTGTTGACTGAGTTTAAACACTCAGTTGGGTTTTGGGCTTATTTATTTGGGCTTTGGATAAGGGTTGGACTGGGTAATGGGTGGATAGGCTGAGTTGGTTATTTGGTTTTAATGGGGTTAATTTAGATCCGGATTTTGGTAGTTAAATAAGCATAGGGACCATTCTTGTAATTCTCTGAAAGTTGAGGGGCTGAATTTGACAAATTCCCATACTTTATTCCAAGGACTAAACCTGCCATAAAATAATTACACAAGGACCAAAGTTGTATTTTTTTATCATTTTAAAACTTTAGGGACCTAAAATGTAAATTTGGATTTTAGAGGGACTTGTTTTGTAAATTCCCAAAAGTTATCAAAATTGTTCCAAATTGTATTTTCAAGAATAGTACAAGGGTAATTTGTGAAATTTCAAGTTTTATAATACCCAGGGACCATTTTTGCCAATTTTGTAACTTGAGGGACCAAAGTTGTAATTTTATGAAACTTCACACCAAAGGACTATATATGTTTATTTGTGATTCAAAAGGACCTTTGGTGACTTTTCCTGTTTTTAGACTAACCAGGGACTAGTTTTGACAACTTTTGAAAGTTGAGGGACTGAAACTGCCAAGTATGCAAACTTTGTTCGTTTTTCAACTGTTTTTAAACATTTTGCATCTGAAACATATAAAACACAATTTTGGGATAATTTCAGTATTATGATGCATTTCTGAGTGTTTTTGGATGTTTTGGCAGCTCAGATTAGGTAAAAATGATGAGTATTTAGACACTCATCAGTTGCACAAGGATATCGCCAAGAAGAAGGAGTGGACTATGATGAAGTGTTTGCTCCTGTTGCAAGAATAGAGGCAATAAGGTTATTTCTTGCCTTTGCATCATACATGGGATTTCCTGTCTACCAAATGGATGTAAAAAGTGCCTTCCTTTATGGCACAATTTCTGAGGAAGTTTATGTTAAACAACCTCCTGGTTTTGAAGATCCTGCACATCCAAACAAAGTCTACAAGGTGATCAAGGCACTGTATGGCCTTCATCAAGCTCCCAGAGCTTGGTATGAGAGACTCTCTAACTTTCTATTACAACATGGTTACAGGAGAGGAGCAATTGATAAGACTTTGTTTATCAAAAGAGATAAGAAGGACATTATGTTAGTCCAAGTCTATGTGGATGATATTATCTTTGGAGCAACGAAGAAGTCTATGGTGAAAGAATTTGAAGAACTTATGCAGCGGGAGTTTCAAATGAGTTCTATGGGAGAATTAACTTTCTTTTTGGGGCTTCAAGTTAGACAAACAAGAGATGGAATCTTCATTAATCAAGAAAAGTATGTTGAAGACATACTTAAAAGATTTGACCTTCCAACTGTCAAGCCTGCCACCACACCCATTGACAACAATAAACCATTAGGCAAGGATGAAGATGGACAAGCTGTGGATGTGAAGCTTTACAGATCTATGATTGGTTGTCTTATGTACTTGACTGCATCACGACCTGACATCATGTTTGCTGTATGCTTATGTGCAACATATCAGGTTACACCCAAGGTTTCACATATGTATGCAGTCAAGAGGATTTTTCGATATCTCAAGCAACAACCAAAGTTAGGATTATGGTATCCTAAGGAGTCACCTTTTCACTTGGAAGCTTTTTCAGATAGTGATTATGCAGGAGATAACTATGATAGAAGATCAACCACTGGTGGATGTCAATATCTTGGAAGAAGATTAGTCTCATGGCAATGTAAGAAGCAAACAATTGCAGCAACCTCCTCTACTGAAGCTGATGAAGCGAAAAGTGTACCGCTTTTAGGGGGTCATTTAAGCCCTAAATCGTATTTATTTGATCAAATATTGCCCTAAATCGTTCCTTTTGTCATTTTAGGTACTTTGGAGAAGAAATCTGGAAAAGGAAGCATTTTGGACGTTTTTGGAGCATAAAAGTGAAGAAAACGACAAAGTCTCAAAATCGGCTGGAAAAGTACCTGTGACGGCGTCAAGCACCATTGTGACGCCGTCAACCCTTGACGCGCCAGAGAGGATTTTGGATGATTAAAAGGGGACGGCGTCAAGAAGGCCATCAAGAAACCCTAACCGCGGCGAGGTGACGGCGTCAGCTCTATAACGTGACGCCGTCAGATCTGATTTTCTATATATATTCTCATAATTTTTAGTCATTAGTGTGCAACTTTGTGAGGAGAAACCCTAAGACGATTTTTCTGCTACTTTTAAGGGTTTTATACCCTTGGATCTCCCATGTTCAATTGAAGATAAGTAATAAATTAATCATTCAATATGTCTATGTGTTGTTTGATTATATCTTGTTCTTGTCTTTTATTTAACATGCTAGGCTAGATTTATCTTGTGTTTGCTTAGATCTAATGAAACTTAACTATTTATTATTGGTTGTTGGTGTGTTATTAATTGTATTGGATGATTGTTTATCGATGTTAGGCTTAAGAAAACTGGCTAACCTCCTATACGGTAACTTGCTTAAACGTCTTAAGAAACATGAACCAATGCGTACTAAGGTTTTTATGATTGTATTTAATGCATGAGCGAATTCTAGTGATCCCATGTTAGGAGCTTCTTAGCCGGCTCGACATAGGAGTGAAGTAGGAGCTTATAGAGTTGGGGAAGTACGTACGCCACCCCACGATTGGTATTAAGGAATACACCCGTCATCCACGCAATTAATACACACTAATCAACCGGTAAAAGATAGTTAGGGAGTAAGGAAATCTAAGTAAACACATTTCTCTCCATATAAGTTCCACAACCTTTTTATTTTCAGTTATTTTATTTTATTTGCAATTGTAGTTATTTGGGTTAGTTGACTAGCAACTAATTTCGCCCACTCCTTCAAACCCGAGATTTTACTTGCTTTTATAAAAATATAAAAAAATACAAAAAGAATCTTCCCTCACCCTTAGACCTATTAGAGTAGTTTTTCAATCCTAACGACACTATTCCCCTGGAGAACGATCAATCCCCCGGTACTTGCCACTACAATATACTACATCGGTCGGGTACACTGCCTGGTGGGGATTGCAAGCCTCTTGAGATCCCTCGAGAGGTAAAACCTGTTGTAAGGTCGCAAAACCACGCATCAAGTTTTTGGCGCCGCTGCCGGGGAATAGTTATTGTTTAGGTTGAGATTTTTATTTTATTAGGTCTACTCACTAGATTCCTTTCTAGTGGGATTTTTATTTTATTTTTCTAGGATTTCTTTAGTCTATCTTTTTCTTTGTGCCCTTTGTTTGTAAAACCATTTTTCATTTGTCACTATGGCGGATGAAATTCCATTTAGATCATTGACAATAGAGGAACAATTATATTTCACCAATAGATTTGCTTCCTACCATGAATTTTTGCGAACTCTTAGTGACATCCATGAAGATTTGGGGGTAAAGTTAGATGGGTTTGATGAATTCTATGCATGTGTAAATTCTATTAAACGATCATTATCAGGATCAATTCCTTTTAGTGAGACCCGTTGGATGAATTTTGAGGAAAGCTCCCTAACCATGGCCGATAAGTACGACGAATTAATGGATTTGTATGAGCAAGATGACCTAGTTTCTAAGAACATGAACTTAGAATCAAACCAAGATTCTGAGACGGTTAGAGTTGAGCCACCTAGCTGCATGTCATGGTTAGGCACTACCATAATACAGGGTGAACACTTAGGTGATCTTGATGTGATGGAGGATCTAGCCGAGCATGATCACATTGATAAAAAAGACCTAGGTTTTATGATCGATGACGATGAATCTCAAGAAACACAAGATGAATCTTTTGGGCAATTTGAATATAGCAGTCAGAATATTGAGGATGATCCTTATGATTCGGATATAGAAGTTGAGATGCCTAGAGAAGCACTTGAGATATTAGGGAAAATGTTAGGTTTAAATTCTACCAAAACCCATGATGAGGATATAGGTGATCTTGACACAAGGAATGATGAGGTTAGTAACATAAGCCCACTAAGTACCTCACAAGTCCTACCATCATTTGAGGCACACACACCGCCCGTGACTTACCCGGAAGAAGTAGAAGAGACTTTAGGAATCCCGATGGAGGTAGAACCTTTGAACCAAACACAACTAGAGGATATAGGTTTGAATGCTTATAGTGATCACAACCTTACTCTTAGTTCTAGGGGATTTCCTATTTTTGATGAACCGGAGCCTCAACCAAAACCGTTACCTAATCTTCCATCTTTAGATGTGAATTTAGGAATTAAAAAAGGTCCCGATCCACCCATCAAACCATGTAGTCCGGGTAATGTTAAGATTAAGGTAGTAGACTCTAGGCCATGTGGAGTGGAAGCTAATATAGGAGTGAACCATGACCTTACATACTTACATCACCCATTCATGATTGATCACAAGAAACATTATGGGTTTAAACCGGGTTTATTAGGTCAAGATGGATTCCCAACTAGGAATCTCTCGAAGTTGATAGAAGATGATCCCTTTTTAGGAGAAAACTTTAATTCACCCATTGACCAAAGTGAACTAGGTAAGGTTATGATGAAAGGAGCACACCCCTTTGAGTATATAATTCATCCACCACTCTTTCCTCACGCGGCATACTTCCACCAAGATGGTGTGTATCGCTACTATCACCCGCACTTAATCCTAAGTGTAGGAAAAACCTCTCCTTTATCCGTTAAATAAGGGTAGAGTCAGGCTCGTGACTCGAACAAAAACAAGCGCTTCTTGGGAGGCAACCCAAGCTTTATTTGCTTTGTGTGTTTATTTGTTTGTTTGTTTGATTTTATTTGCTTCCGTATGTATGTTTAATTTTTATTATTATTGATTCATGTTCGAAACTAAATTGTGAAAATGCTTTATCTTGTTTTTAACTTCGTCTTAACTACATATAAAGGTATTTTGCAAAAGATAAGTGTAAGGGAAATCCAAATCGGTTTATTAGAACAAATGAACATGAATCATAACAATATTAAATTAACATACATATTAGTAATTGTTTGAGTCAAATACTTGTATCGAGTCATAATGATATTTTGCAGGATTTCCAGGAAATAGAGATTGAGTTTTTCCATAAATTTTCCGGAAACTTAACATGAAAAATCTGTCAGATCACTTCTGACGGCGTCAGACCCCAGTCTGACGGCGTCAGGAACAGTTTTCTGGAATTTTTTTTGAAAGTTTTGTTTTTCTTCCGGAATCATAAAATGCTTTATTAAATCTCTAACTTATAAACTCCAGGAATCTGCAAAATAATCATTCCACAAGCATTATATCCTTATACAGATTTATCCCGCCGATATTATGCAGGTTTTCGTGTTTGTTTTCTCAGGTTTAACAGGTTATTTTGGACAAGGAGATGTATGTGGAATCTAGCTTTTGGCGCTGCTTTAATCTTGAAGCTTCAACATTACCTTGGAAGAAGATCTAACCATGTTACCTCTTTATCCACCGAGCGAATCAGGGGAGTATTTGATTTCATTCTTTTACCTTATTTACTTTTACATCTTGTTATTTGAACATTGGGGACAATGTTCATCTTAAGTGTAAGGGGGGGTAAAGTACGATACCTTAGAGAATGCTATTACGCTTGATTTTTCGTTTGTTTAACGGTAGATGTGTAATAAAACTGAGAGAAATACCTGTTAGGGCAATTTTAGTGCCAAATTTAAATTTTTTTACAACATATAGGAGTGAAACTTTTGTCTTAATGAGCGTCTCACGGATAGGAGATATATGACTAGCACAAAACCGTACCACTAAAAAAATTTTCCACCCCCAAATATGTGAGGTTCGCCCCTAGAATTGGTAGGAAAAGCATTTATGCTATGATGTGTGCACCGGTAGCACTTAGATTCTAGAACTTGCGTTAGGACCATTCCGAGGCCACAAGTGAGACTACATTCGTGTAGTTAGATTTACTACATGATAAGAGGCATTAGGATTAACCCATTGTTTTACACCTGTGTTTTTGTTATAATTACATTGGCTACATTGGTCAAGTAATTCTCCCACACCATTGCGTTGTACTCATTTTTAGTACACGATACCCCTAGTACACCCCCCAGAGCCTATCTTTTTGTTTCTAACTTTAAGCATTTTACTTAAAGTAAGAATTTGTTTACACCACACTTAAATGTACACCCAAATCGCCTTAGCCTACCTTGTATGCACTCATTTTTAGTGCATTATTGTGACAACATTTGTTTAAACCCCAAGTTAATTTTCTAATTGATTACATGGTTGCTAAGTCGAGTCATATCCTTGTACATATTGTTTTGGGACGATTGGGACTCATGGGTAAAGTACTAGTGTAATGGAGTAATGGGGAAGAACAACATCATTACCCCCATATGTGCTAAATATTTTAAAAGTACTCCAAGTGTTTCGATTATCTTAATTCGAGTCATTAGAATAGTTAATTGTAAAGTTATGTAAAAGTTCAAGTGTAAGGGGGATACAACCCCCCTACGATGTATTATTTTGGATGGTAGGGCAAGAGTGTATGCAAAAAAAAAAAAAAAAAAAAAAAAAGAAAAAAAAAAAAAAAACATACGGACTACCATCCCGTTTCATTTTATGTTTATTTTATCTTTTTGTTATTTTTTTTTCATTAGCTTAAGTCGAGTCTAGTCTTGGCTTAGCAACGCCATATTGTACATGTAATTAATCAAGATCTTTAACTCGCCACCAGTAAAATATCCTTTATCCAACAAAACCGTGTTTATCATATCCCTACACCTAACGTTAAACCCGTTTAAAAGCCCTCTTTGATAGTTTATCTTAGGTGCTTACGCCTAGTGGAGGAGGTTTTTGATCCTTTCCCAAGCCTGTGGTAATCTATTTGCTATGACAGGTAGTGAGAGATATTATTCATTTTCATTTATGAGATATACTTTTATGACACCTGAGAGATGTGAGTATCTAAACACTACTTGTGAGGTGCTAGTCTGTAATCTCCGTGCTTATTATGATTAAAGTGGAACGACTATTTGTTGTAATTACTTTTATATTAGCGTTAAATGACCCCTAACTTGTATTTTGATTAGAATAAAAGCGCATTTGCTTGAGGACAAGCAAATCTCAAGTGTAAGGGTATTTGATGAAGCGAAAAGTGTACCGCTTTTAGGGGGTCATTTAAACCCTAAATCGTATTTATTTGATCAAATATTGCCCTAAATCGTTCCTTTTGTCATTTTAGGTACTTTCGAGAAGAAATCTGGAAAAGGAAGCATTTTTGACGTTTTTGGAGCATAAAAGTGAAGAAAACGACAAAGTCTCAAAATCGGCTGGAAAAGTACCTGTGACGGCGTCAAGCACCATTGTGACGTCGTCAACCCTTGACGCGCCACAGAGGATTTTGGATGATTAAAAGGGGACGGCGTCAAGAAGGCCATCAAGAAACCCTAACCGCGGCGAGGTGACGGCGTCAGCTCTATAACGTGACGCCGTCAGATCTGATTTTCTATATATAATCTCATAATTTTTAGTCATTAGTGTGCAACTTTGTGAGGAGAAACCCTAAGACGATTTTTCTGCTACTTTTAAGGGTTTTATACCCTTGGATCTCCCATGTTCAATTGAAGATAAGTAATCAATTAATCATTCAATATGTCTATGTGTTGTTTGATTATATCTTGTTCTTGTCTTTTATTTAACATGCTAGGCTAGATTTATCTTGTGTTTGCTTAGATCTAATGAAACTTAACTATTGATTTATGGTTGTTGGTGTGTTATTAATTGCATTGGATGATTGTTTATCGATGTTAGGCTTAAGAAAACTGGCTAACCTCCTATACGGTAACTTGCTTAAACGTCTTAAGAAACATGAACCAATGTGTACTAAGGTTTTTATGGTTGTATTTAATGCATGAGCGAATTCTAGTGATCCCATGTTAGGAGCTTCTTAGCCGGCTCGACATAGGAGTGAAGTAGGAGCTTATAGAGTTGGGGAAGTACGTACGCCACCCCACGATTGGTATTAAGGAATACACCCGTCATCCACGCAATTAATACACACTAATCAACCGGTAAAAGATAGTTAGGGAGTAAGGAAATCTAAGTAAACACATTTCTCTCCATATAAGTTCCACAACCTTTTTATTTTCAGTTATTTTATTTTATTTGCAATTGTAGTTATTTGGGTTAGTTGACTAGCAACTAACTCCGCCCACTCCTTCAAACCCGATATTTTTCTTGCTTTTATAAAAATATAAAAAAATACAAAAAGAATCTTCCCTCACCCTTAGACCTATTAGAGTAGTTTTTCAATCCTAACGACACTATTCCCCTAGAGAACGATCAATCCCCCGGTACTTGCCACTACACTATACTACATCGGTCAGGTACACTGCCTGGTGGGGATTGCAAGCCTCTTGAGATCCCTCGAGAGGTAAAACCTGTTGTAAGGTCGCAAAACCACGCATCAGAAGCAGAATATGTTGCTGCTGCAAGCTGTTGTGGACAAGTTTTGTGGATGCAGAATCAACTCTTGGATTATGGATACAACTTCAAAAATACTCCTATCAACATTGATAATGAGAGTACCATCTGTATTGGGAAGAATCCAGTTTATCACTCCAAGACTAAGCATATTCAGATTAGGCATCACTTCATTCGAGATTGTTATGAGCACAGGCTTATAAATGTGGTCAAGGTTCACACAGATGATAATGTAGCTGATCTACTCACAAAGGGATTTGATGTTTCAAGATTCAACCACTTAGTTGTGAGCATTGGGATGATTAACTACTAGGCTACATTTGAGGGGAGGCTTTAGTATTAGTTAGTATACTGGTATGTGCTTAATCACATACCTTTATTTGACCAAAACCGGACCCAAATAGACCAAAAACTAACCAATTATGCCGAATATATTGTGTTTTTGTGTTTTTACATGTGCAGGCTTGGATATCGAAGAAAAGGACAAAAATCAAGCAAAAACCGGGAAAACGAGCACGAGATTTGGAAGGGTGTCAAAAGCCGAAGCCGGGAAGCAAAAAGTCAAAGTCAATCCCCTCAAGATTCATCAAATGTCATAACAAGCCCTTAGATCAACTTTGGAAAATTGGCAATTTCAGTCCCTTAAAATCCAGAAATTACACAAATGGTCCCTATGATCCTTAAATCCTTAAACCTTAAAACTTATATTACCCGGATTTTATTAACCCAACTCACCTCAATATTAAATCCAACCCAACCCTTATGAATACCCAGCCCAGTCCATCACCATAACCCACAACCCGACCCAACCTTTAAAACCCGGTCAAAAGTTATTATGAAAAGTCAAATAAATATTAAAATCCCACACTCACAACTACGCGCCCCCCCCCCCCCCCCAAATCCTCTCAAACCCATATTTTACTATTACCCTAGAACCCTAGATTTACCCGTACGCTTTTCACCGCAATTAAGGGCAAATTAGACCAATCATTGGCCTTCTAGAACGTGTCAGGGGTGTCAGAAGAGCAGGGAATACACGAATGGGACACATGGCATCCTCCTATTGGCTGGGACACCTCATGAAGATTGATCTAATGGCTGTGGATGAGTGGGATGTGATCTAAGGGTGGAGATGGGATCAAGAGCACACGGATTGCCAACTTGGACAGCCCAGAAGCTTCATACCGTGGCTATAAATAGCCCCTCTTCTCCCACAATTGAAGGTGTTAGGTTTTTAGGAGTCGGAGTAGTGTAATGTAATATTTAGGTTATTGTTATGCTGTCAATTTTATTTTCAATGTATTTAGTTTAAGTTTACTTGTAATTCGACTTCTCAAGTTTAATGAAATTTCAATTTTAATTTTTACTTAAAGGTTAGTTTTATTTCTTTGCATTTGTGTATGTTTATTTTCTTTTTAAGTCATTCATTTCTCATGTTTGTTTAATTCTCTTTATTAAATTAGTTGTTTACATAATTCATTATCATATTCCTAAATAATGTTAAAATCTAAATCAATTAATATTTATATATATATATAGCTATATATTATAAAATATATATTTTTATATAATATATAGTTAAATATTTATATATAAAATCCAAAATATTGTTTAAATTTCTAAATCCAAGCTTGCAATCAAGCTTTTTAGGTGTAGTTACTAGCTCATTCTAGTTCATAGCTACTGTGAGCCTTTGTTTAGCCTAGCTTAGTTTTTAGCTTATTTAAAAAAATCAACCAATAGTCATGTTGGGAAATAGTTGTGGAATAAGCTGAAGTTGAAACTGGTTATTTTATGGCTTATTTACAAGCTGGGTTATATTGTGATAGTTCAGATCTGTATCTTAGTTTGAGCTTTAAGTTTCATTGGTTATCATTATTAGCTTATTGTAGATCAACGCTATTATGCTAATAATTTGTTTGTATAGAGTTGTAAGTTGTATGCAGTATTATAGAGCTGCTTAAATCTGCATTCTATTTATGCATAGTTAATTTGGCTGTTTGGTTTATGTGCTATAGCTATATACTGTCATTGCACTTTCGTTGATACAACAGTTAAAGTATATAAGCATAGATATAAGGTTGAATTAAGTCTGAAGTTGCCCATTTGACTTTGAGCTTAAAATGCCTCATAGTCAATAAGCTAGCTTATTTGAGTTTCATTTCAAATTTTTAGGGTTCATTTGAGTAGGTTAATCAGTATACTAGAGCTAGAGTGTTGTGGCTTAGTTTTGCACAAAGTTTTGCGCCAAATGTTAAGGTCTGTTGTCACAGGGTACCTTAGTGCAGACCAGTTTTTAAGCTGCTGATCTCAGCCTTCTTGTGACTTATTGGATTAAGCTGAGGACCCCTTATTTGGTTCTTAGGTAGTCAGTAGTATCAGCTTTTAGTATCAGCTTTTATTTTCTCCTGATTAGCTTTTGTCTAGATTCTAAAGTAGCTTAAAGTTGGCTGAGAAGCCATTTTGATTCTGTCCCAAGTTGCAACTGCTCAGCTTCTTTTTAGCTTATTCCTTGAGCTTTTCTGGTTGTATTAAGTTGTTTTAAGCTTGTGGTAGTGTGTTTTACTATTTTTGAGCTTTTGATAATTTTTGGACAGCTTTTGCTTATTTTTGGCTTATTTCATAGTGCTTATTTCCACTGTTCTGCTTATTAGAGTTTAATCAGTTCCTGAATTTATTTTTCCTAGATATAGAATTTAAAATAAGATTTACTCAGATTTTTCCAGATTTTTCCCATTTGTTTTACTATTTTTAAATCAATTAAATAGTTTAATTTAGTTTTTAATTCATAAAAAATTCATAAAAAGTCAAAAAAATATTTTTCTTTTTCCCAAAATTTTCTTTTTAAATTTAGAGTTTAGGAAAAATAATTTTACATTTTTAGGACCTAGAGTTTAGAAATTCACTTTTTAATCACGTTTTTAAAATTCGTCGCATTCGTTTTTAAATCCACTTTTCGTTTTTAGGATTATATGCTTAGTAGATTTGTACCCTTAGCTTATTTAGTTGTTTTCAATTATTATTTCATTGACCGTAGTGTAAAAACCCCAATCACCACTCTTTTACACCCATTCACTTCACGAATCAACAACGTAAACGAAAACTCAAATTCGACCTTCATTGGGACACGACCCGGGGAAAACGCATTCGTTGTGTCTCCTTCGGTATAAAAATACTAAACCAAAAATGGCACCGTTGCCGGGGAAGGCTTGAGAAGAGTTTGAATTTCGTTCGTTGGATTGTGTTTTGAAGACCCTTCCTCGGAAGTTTCTCGTTTTTATAAAAAGAAAAAAATACAAAAAGAAAATAAATAAAACACTTTTCCTAAAGTGTTTTCAAAAAAACAAAAATAAAATAAATCCTCACTTTTCTTCAAAATTGTTGTAAACCATTCCGAATAAACAACAAAAGAGATCGTGAAGTTAAAACGTTACTCGGATTATTTCTTTACTACAACCTATACACGGGGTTTAAGGAGGTCTTGACATTAAATTGCAGACCGAAGAGAGATCCATTCTTCTCTCCCGCCACGCTGCGCGTAGTTTTGAAAGAAACGAGTACGGTTGATCAAACGATCACCAAAAAGATAATAATTCTAATTTTTCCTTAATTAAAAATCCAAAAAGATTTTCTCTTCAAAATTATTTTCCATTTTTCTTTTGTTATTTTCTATGTTTCTAAACTTAAAAATCCAAAAACTATTCTTCTTCATCTTCTTATCCATTTAATTCTTATCTTCTTAATCCTCTACATGTTTAATTCTGATGGAATCATTTATTCCTTGCGTCGGTTGTGGAGAACCGCTTTTTGGATTACCGTGTCGGTGGTGTACGTGCGAACGGTGTGGAAATGATATTCGAAACGGAAGTTGTTTGTTTTGTGGTTCGAGGAATTCAGTTGATTATGATCCAAATACGAATTCATTCAACGACTCTTCAATTCTTACAACTACCCACCACAGCCCGATGTATCTTCGTTCGATCAACGTTATTGCGATGGGTGTGGAGATTCGTTTGATCCGACATCGTCTTATTGTCAATAGTGTACTTGCGAGAGGTGTGGTAGAAATTTGATCAATGGGTTTTGTTCGTTTTGTGCTTCGGAAGCCGAAAATTCATACACGTATGATTTTAATCCGAACATTTCCAATTATCCTCAAAACAATTTCTATCACCCTCCTCAAAACTTTTATGAGCAAGAACCGTATATCAATGATACACCGAACTTTTCTTGTACAAATTGTGGGGGTCCTCATAATGATTATCAATGTCAACCGTGGGGTCAAAATTACTATGAACCGAATCCTTGTTATAGTACTCCCGGTTTTGACAATTTCCAACCTCCACAACACCATATGATTCAAACACCATCTCAAACACTCAATCAAGAACTTCTCCATGAACTATTAGAGTCAACAAAGAAATATAACCATGAACTTCTAGAGTTAACAAAAAGCTATAAGGCTATGGTTATTCAATTTACCCAAGAAGAACCTCATCAAGAAACTTCTGGAGAACTTCTAGCTGAAGAACAAGCAGCTAGAGTAAGCTCCCAATATCGTCAAACTTTTGTTTACGATGACGACGATGATGAGGATTCTATCCAAATGCGGGATTATTATGAGAATTCGTCAGCAGAAATCACAACCGTCTTACCCTCTATGGATCCAGAGGACTCTCTCATAATGGGGGACGAGAATCTTAACACTATCCCGGCAACGGAATCGGACAGTGTTGAGAACCTTGTCCCAATCCCAAGTGAGTCCGAGGAAATATCCGACAGTGAAAGTGATTTGAAATTTTATGGTGAATCTCTTGACGTTTCTACGGTTACTTCCGGGACTTTCTCTAACCCTCTTTTTGAATTTAATGATGAGTATACTTCTTGCAAAGTTAATCCTCTTTTCGATGAAGGGTTAGAGAACGTCGAGGACGAGGACTCTACATTTGATGAGCTGATTTTACCAATACCTCGCCCCGATGATTCCCATGACTCAGAAGGGGATGTACTTTTTCTTGAAAAATTGCTTAACAGTGATCCCCTTCCAGAAACTGAGTCATTTCACGTTAATCCTTCATCCCCTCGCCCTCCTGCTAAACCACCAGATGATGGAATTTTCTCTAAAATTTTACCCACCCAACCCACCCTTTCTATCACTTTCGGGAGTGAGGATGACGATTATCTCACAATCGTTATTCGGATCCTTTTTCCCTTCTTCACCTATCCGGTGACTTCTCATCTCCTTCACTCCTTCGGGAGTGAAGATACCATCTTTGACCCCGGCATCTCCAAGCCGTGGGCATCTCATCGGAGTGGAACTTTCATTTGCTTCAATGTTTATCCAAACCTCTTGAACGAAAGTCCGATTGAGATTATCTTTTCCACTTGACAAATAAATTCGGGGCGAGTCTAAGCTTTCCGACTCGATAAAAAACAAGCACTTCGTGGGAGGCACCCCATGCTTATCCTTCTATCTTCTTATCTCTTTTCTAATAAAGTGACGTGAGGAGGGCTCCCTCTTCCATTTCTTGTGTTTCGTGTTTTTCTGTGATGTGTCCAGGATTGCCCGATGATTGAAGACTCTCGTGCTCGTGGTTTGCTTATCTCCACTCGAGTATTCATCATCCGTTGCTTATCCGATATCCTAAAATCTAATCGTTTTACATATTATCTTTGGCATAATTAATAAACGGCCTTAGATTTATGTAAAAGAACCCTTACCTTTAAGACATTGAGGACAATGTCTCGTTTTAGTCTTGGGGGGGGGGGGGGGAATAATCTTTCGATTCGATTTTTTGCCTTGCATTTTTGCCGTTTTCTCATGCAACCCCGTTTTTCCTCCAAAATTGAAAAAATTGAAAAAATGAGAAAATTTTAAAAATTTTGTGCAAAAATATAATAAATTTTGACATTTTTGTTGACTTTCCGCTGGTGAGAGTAGGAATAAAATTCTGACTTGATCGGGCGTGTTGAGCCCTAGCTTGTTCCCTTAACCTTCATAATCTATAAGCTTTTGCTAGTCTTTTATACAAGGAGCTAAAAAACGCGAATTCTTTTTAAGAATTTACAAGTTCCCATAATTGACTTTATATATGCATGGCTTGATTATAAGGCTAAGCATTCGCGGATCTTATTATTTAAGATTTTAAATTTGCGAAGAACGAGAAATGATAGAGTTGTTTATAAGTTAGATTGCTAAACGTGGAGTAGTTGGATCTCTTTAGAGCTCATCAAAGTTACTTGTTGCTTTTTGTTCCCACAAGCTTGTTTCACCCAATAATAGTAATCTAGGAATAATTAAAGGTATTTTGGTTTTGGCGATGATTAGTTTTTATTTCTTCCTTAGAGAATCCTTGCTTATGGAAGTTGGGTACACATCAAGGTACTGCCAGTGTTACGGTGTAATAGGCAACTGATTCCTGATAGTACGTGCTATTGTCTCTATTGCTATAAAAGCCGTAGGACTCGGGATTTGGCAAAATATATAATGAATAATGAATAATAATATTAATAATCCAAAGCCGATAAAAGTTTTATGTTTCCTGACGGTTCGCTCCCGTTGACTCAGACTTCAAAAAGGCAGAGGAAAAATATCCAAGGTCAAAATAAGACTCCATATTCTTGACGGTTTGCTGCCGTTGTCTATGTTGTTTAAAAGGCCGAGGAATAATAATATGTGCTTAATAATGTTAAAAATGCCAAATTTCGACTCCGGGGGTGTCCTAATAAAAGCTTCTGTCTCTGGACTCGTAGATGAGTTGTTTCGGTCGTATATGTTGATGCAAATAATGTTCTAAAAACGTTATTTATATCTTTCGATTACTTCACATTTTGAGGATGACAAAATGTGAACTCACGTTACGTTAAAATTAACGTTAACAAGTTTTTAATCGGAAGATCCCGTTTCTACGCAAATCACTCTTGAACAAAGTTACAACTTGAACTAGTGATCAAAGAAGTGAATTCATGTTTTGAAAATTCACATTTTAAATGGGACAAAACATTTTTTCAAAAATATACATGACAAATTATTTTTGAAATATTAAGAAATGTTTTAATGGAAAAATAAGTTTGAAAATCACAACAGCTATTTTTCCCCCCAAAATCAGCTCCAACCTTCCCCAAATAAGTTTTCACCAGAAAAGACAAAATTTGGAGCGTCCTAGTCTACCACGGCTCCACGGTACCGTTAAATTTAACGGAGCCGTGGGTCATTTAGTGGAGCCGTCTGTACCATTTTGAATTGTAACGTTCAGATTTTCTTTGCCTATAAATACCCACCTCTTTCACAGTTTTAGGCACCCTTCACACATAGAAAAATCCCTTAACTAAATCCTCTCACACCTTTCACCTCTAAGGGTCAATTAGATTAGTTTTTCTTTGTTTCAAGAGTGATCCAATCATCCTTCAAGTGATCCTCTTCATACCTCTTCACTAGCAAGAGAAGAACACAAGTATCCAAGTTGATACAAGGTGTTGTCATCCCTCTTCATTGGCAAGAGAAGAACTCAAGTAATCAAGAAGATACTAGAGTTATAGTTGATAGGTTTTTGTAACACTTGTTACAACCTTGTTGTATCTTAGCATACATCAAGTTTATTTTCTTTTTGTGAGAGAGAGTGAAGATCAAGTGTGATCTATAGAGATAGTGAACATCTCTTGAAGCCACTGGGCTTGTGTGATTGATCAAGAAGATCAAGGGTCATTAGGTTAGTGTTAGTTGAGTAGAGTGAAGTGAGTGTTGATCATTGTGATCGTGTTGAGATCTTGGTGATCTCTTGAAGCCATTGGGCTTGTGTGTTTGGTCATGTGGACCTTGGTAGATTGGTGCTAGCTAAGATTAGCACTCGACATCTAGCTTAGTGTCGGAAATAGGATAAGCGACGTGTACGGTTTTCTCCGCCTTAAGGGAGGTTGTTGACATAGTGCTTGAAACTCTCGAGTGTGGTACTCGGGGAGTGGAGTAGGGCGAAGAAGAGCTTCGTAGCCGAACCACTATAATCCTCTGTCTCGGTTTGATCTTTCCAACTATACTCTTTACTTTTATTTGTTATTATTACTTAGCTTAGTGTGTAGTTCATATTGGTGTTGATTGATTACACATAGAGTTCGAATCAAAGTTTCCAATAACCAACTTTTAAAACAAGATTTTTAAAAGAAGATTTTAAACCGGTAAACTATTCAACCCCCCTTATAGTTTCCCACAGTATATAAAAGGGATATCCTCAAAATCGTGTTAAACCAGAGACCTTGATGTGGACCTCATTTTTGTATGCAACGGTTTTCGAGGGAAGATTTGGAAAGTACTTAGCGTCTAAACTAGGTATCTTTATCGGACTAAAACTTATCGAAACGAGAATTTGAAGAAATTCATTTCTCACCAAAAATAAAATAAATTGAGGAAAATAAGAATTTGGGAACAAAGAGTCCACAATTAGCTTTCTAGGTAGTGTTGGCAATCTAACTTGTAATAGCAATGATTTCGTTTTTAAGCTTGGCTTGGGGACTCGTGAAAAATCAGGAACGACGAATTTTATCCGTATGGTCACTTCTTTATGAGTCGTGTTTCCTACTCGATGACCCTAAAAGTTATTGAAAGATAATGATTGTCAACAAAGCCGTCTCTTGATAAAAATCCAAAAATAGAATAAAAGGAAAAATGGGGAGTTTTTAGAACTTAAAGATTTCTTAAACTCTTTTGAAAATTTTGCTACTTCTCAAAGTTAGTAAAAAGAGATAGGAAATTTTCGGTTTCAAAAACGTGTTTTTATAACATTGCATGAGGACATTGCAATAGCTTAGTCTGGGGGATTTTGGTATGTGCTTAATCACATACCTTTATTTGACCAAAACCGGACCCAAATAGACCAAAAACTAACCAATTATGCCGAATATATTGTGTTTTTGTGTTTTTACATGTGCAGGCTCGGATATCGAAGAAAAGGACAAAAATCAAGCAAAAACCGGGAAAACGAGCACGAGATTTGGAAGGGTGTCAAAAGCCGAAGCCGGGAAGCAAAAAGTCAAAGTCAATCCCCTCAAGATTCATCAAATGTCATTACAAGCCCTTAGATCAACTTTGGAAAATTGGCAATTTCAGTCCCTTAAAATCCAGAAATTACACAAATGGTCCCTATGATCCTTAAATCCTTAAACCTTAAAACTTATATTACCCGGATTTTATTAACCCAACTCACCTCAATATTAAATCCAACCCAACCCTTATGAATACCCAGCCCAGTCCATCACCATAACCCACAACCCGACCCAACCTTTAAAACCCGGTCAAAAGTTATTATGAAAAGTCAAATAAATATTAAAATCCCACACTCACAACTACGCCCCCCCCCCCCCAAATCCTCTCAAACCCAGATTTTACTATTACCCTAGAACCCTAGATTTACCCGTACGCTTTTCACCGCAATTAAGGGCAAATTAGACCAATCATTGGCCTTCTAGAACGTGTCAGGGGTGTCAGAAGAGCAGGGAATACACGAATGGGACACATGGCATCCTCCTATTGGCTGGGACACCTCATGAAGATTGATCTAATGGCTGTGGATGAGTGGGATGTGATCTAAGGGTGGAGATGGGATCAAGAGCACACGGATTGCCAACTTGGACAGCCCAGAAGCTTCATACCGTGGCTATAAATAGCCCCTCTTCTCCCACAATTGAAGGTGTTAGGTTTTTAGGAGTAGGAGTAGTGTAATGTAATATTTAGGTTATTGTTATGCTGTCAATTTTATTTTCAATGTATTTAGTTTAAGTTTACTTGTAATTCGACTTCTCAAGTTTAATGAAATTTCAATTTTAATTTTTACTTAAAGTTGTTTATTCCTTTTGATGTTATTTACTTTTAGAGCATTTCTCAGTTGTTAATCTCTTTATTAAATTAGTTGTTTACACAAGTTCATTTCAGTTTCTATATTAATCAAAAATCACAAAAAAAAATAAGAAAAATATAAAAAATCCAAAAATATTGTTTAAATTTCTAAATCCAGCTTGCAATCAAGCTTTTTAGTGTAGATACTAGCTCATTCTAGCTTCCATAGCTACTGTGAGCCTTTGTTTAGCCTAGCTTAGTTTTTAGCTTCATTTCACAAAAAAGTCAACAAAATAGTCAACTGTTGGGAAAAATAAGCTGTGGAATAAGCTGAAGTTGGAACTGGTTATTTTATGGCTTATTTACAAGCCTGGGTTATATTGTGATAGTTCAGATCTGTACTCCTTCAGTTTGAGCTTGTAAGTTTCACTTGGTTGTCATTATTAGCTTATTGTAGATCAACTGCTTATTAGTGCTTATATAAGTTTGGTTTTTGCCTATTAGAGGTTGATTAAGTTAGTTATGCAGTAGATTAATAGTAGCATAGCTTAAATCTGCATTTCCTAGTTTTAAATTGCATAAGTTGAATTTTAAAGGGTGTTTGGTTTATTGTGCTATTAGCTTATATACTGTTCAATTGCACTTTTCTGGTTTTGATACAACTGAGTTAAGGTAATATAAGCATAGATCCATAAGTGGTTTGAGATTTAAAGCTCATTTGAAGAGATTTTCCCATATTTGACTTTTTGAGCTTAAAACTGCCCTCAATAAGCTCAGCATAAGCTAAGCTTATCTGAAGTTCCATTTCAACTTTTCTAGGTTCATTTGAGTAGGTTAAGTCAGTATACTAGAGCTAGAGTGTTGTGGCTTAGTTTTGCGCCAAATGTTAAGGTCTGCTGTCACAGGGTACCTTAGTGCAGACCAGTTTTTAAGCTGCTGATCTCAGCCTTCTTGTGACTTATTGGATTAAGCTGAGGACCCCTTATTTGGTTCTTAGGTAGTCAGTAGTATCAGCTTTTAGTATCAGCTTTTATTTTCTCCTGATTAGCTTTTGTCTAGATTCTAAAGTAGCTTAAAGTTGGCTGAGAAGCCATTTTGATTATGTCCCAAGTTGCAACTGCTCAGCTTCTTTTTACCTTATTCCTTGAGCTTTTCTGGTTGTATTAAGTTGTTTTAAGCTTGTGGTAGTGTGTTTTACTATTTTTGAGCTTTTGATAATTTTTGGACAGCTTTTGCTTATTTTTGGCTTATTTCATAGTGCTTATTTCCACTGTTCTGCTTATTAGAGTTTAATCAGTTCCTGAATTTATTTTTCCTAGATATAGAATTCAAAATAAGATTTACTCAGATTTTTCAAGATTTTTCCCATTTGTTTTACTATTTTTAAATCAATTAAATAATTTAATTTAGTTTTTAATTCATAAAAAATTCATAAAAAGTCAAAAAAATACCAAAATTTTCTTTTTAAATTTAGAGTTTAGGAAAAATAATTTTACATTTTTAGGACCTAGATTTTAGAAATTCCCTTTTTAATCACGTTTTTAAAATTCGTCACATTCGTTTTTAAATCCACTTTTCGTTTTTAGGATTATATGCTTAGTAGATTTATACCCTTAGCTTATTTAGTTGTTTTCAATTATTATTTCATTGACCATAGTGTAAAAACCCCAATCACCACTCGTTTACACCCATTCACTTCACGAATCAACAACGTAAACGAAAACTCACATTCGACCTTCGTTGGGACACGACCGGGGAAAATACATCCGTTGTGTTTTCCTTTGGAAACAAAAATATCAAATCATATACTTTCTTTCAGTTCTTAATGAAAGTATTGAATTTTTAGTATTTTAGTTTAGTTTAGAACCTATGTTGTATTTGAGGGGAGGCAACATAGTTATTAGTTAGAACTTAGTCATCTATAAAGTTCTATGATTCGTTTGAAGCATTGGTTGTGGATAAGAAGATGGAAAGTACTGATTTGCCATACAAAGTACTGGTCCAGCAAAGTACTGCTTCAACGTACTGCTTTGAAGAGTACTGGTTAGGTGGAAGTACTGCTTACGTGGAAGTACTGTTCCAACGGTCAAAAATGTGGGGTTACAGTTAATTAATTCATTACGGAGGGGGTAAAAGCCAACTACAACGGTAACTCTATTAATTAGGCTTTGATTTTTTAGATCTTACCCATATTTACCCTATCCCATTATACCGATTTTCACTCTCCACTTTATTCTTATCCATCCATTCATTTATTCGATATACACGATTCTAATCGCAATTTACCTTAATGGCTACCCGTGATTTCTGTTCTAAGCATAACGTGGTCGCGAACTTGGATAAAACGGCAAAGAATGTTGATTTTCATGCGATAATTGATTTCTTGACTGGGTCATCAATCAATTATGCTATTTTGGTAAACCCTGATGTAATTGGACCATGGATTCAACAGTTTTGGTCTACTGCTAAGTCTGATGCACAAGATGGTGTTCCTTTTATTCGTGCTAAGGTTGCTGGTCGAGCAATTAGGATTACTGAAGCTTCAATTAGGGAAGATTTGCAGTTTAATGATGCAGGGAGTGCTATTCGTTTTGAAAGACAAGAGATTTGGGATACACTCAGGGACATTGGGTATGAAGGTGATCTCACCATTCTTACTTTTCAGAAGCCATTATTTAGTCCGCATTGGAAATATCTCATACATGTTCTACTTCACTGCTTGAGTCCTAAGAGTACTTCATGGGAGCAGTTTGGTCAGAACATTGCTTCTGCATTGGTGGGTTTAGCTACAAATCGTCCTTTCAACTTTTCAAGGATGATTTTTGATGGAATGCTCTCACACATCACTAATGGTTCACCATTCTTGATGTACCCAAGGTTTCTTCAGGTATTCTTAAACAAACAACTTGAGGGTATTTCTAAACCTCAAAGTTTTCTACCTACAGTCACACTTCCACCAAAGGTCTTTACCTTCATTGCTAAGAAGGGTATCAAGTTCTCTGGGAGAAATACACCTTTGACAGCCCATATATTGGAAGTTGCACAAGCAGTTAGGGATGCAGAGCAAGAGCAAGAACAAGAGCAAGAGGAATCCTCTGCATCAGCAATTAATGAGCAACCAGCTTCAAGAGAAGATAGTGCTTCTCAACATACTGTTTCATCTCCAGTTGCTGAACCATCTCCACAAAGTGCTGCTCAGGAGAATTCACCTCAAGATGCGACTCCATCACCAACTCCCAATGATTATGCTTCCACAGATAGGCATCAAACATCTGAGGAAGATGAGGAAGTGGTTGAGGATGTCTTGACCAACTATGAGCTTTCAAGGGAATTAAGGAGGCTCAAGAAGGTAACTGATGATCAAGCTGATCAGATATTGGATTTGACAAGAAAGTTCAGACGATTAAAGAGGTTTGTTTGGCCATTAGTAAAGCACCACAGGTTGTGGGTAAAGTCACAGAAGAAGACTGGTCAACACTCAAAGAAGTCTAAGTCAAAGAAAAGAAAGATCAACAAGCAGTCTTCATTCCAATTGGGGAGGAATTTAGAGAATTTGAATGAAGATACTGAGGTCAATGAAGATACTGGGCTTCATTATGATACACCACTTGAAGATATTCCTCATGAAGATACTGTTGAGAGGAAAAGTGATGAAACAGAGCATATCAACATTGAAGATGCTACTGTTGAAGTAAAAAGTGGTGATACTGAGGAAGTGGATTTGGAAGGAACTGATGTTGAAAGTACTGCTCTTCAAGGTACTGCTCATCAAGGAACTGTAAGACAAGCTATAAGTACACCAAGGACTTTGGATTTTGAGGAAGATGTTGGTCCCTCAAATCAAGTTCAAGAAGAAGTTGGCCCTTCAAATCCAGTTCAACAGGAAGAAGAAGTTCGAAAACATACTGAAAGTGATGATGAGACTATTGCTGACATCATGTTGAATATGTCTAAACCAAGAGGAATAAGTATTCTTGATGTTGAACAACAACCTCATACTTCTTCTCAACCTACCCAGGAATTAGATCCAAAAGACAAAGGTAAAGGGATCATGGTAGAAACTAAGAAGAAGAAGCTCACCTTGAAAGAACTAAGAGCTATTCAGGATGCTAAAAATGAGGAAGCTGCAAGGAAATTACAGGCTGAATTAGATGCTGAAGAGTCAAGGAAACTTATTATCAAACCTAGAAGGCCACAAAGTAAAGCTCAAGAAAGAAATTCTATGATGGCTTATCTCAAAGGTAGAGGATATACAGGTTTGGTGAAATTGAAACATTTAGAGATGAAGGATTTGTATGATGCTGTTAGGGAAGCTGTAGAAAAAGATCTTGCAAGTATTATTTCTTTTGATTCATTCAAAGATAAGAAGCTTGAAGATAGTAGAAAGGAAAGAGTTGTTACAAGGAGCTCAAAGAGGAAAAGAACAACAACTGATGAACAGTCATCAAAGAAGCTCAAGGATTCTATTGAATTAAGAGTAGACACAGCTGATGAGTTAAGAAATTACTTAAGAGTTGTTGATTTTGAGCATCCAAAATAAAAAGAAGTTGCAGACAAGAAGTCCAAGATTTCTACATTCTCAGTTGTAGATTCACAAGAAGGGGACTACTTGATATTTCATAGACAAAATGGAAGCTTTGGAGTATTCAACTTGTTATGGGATATTTTACATCTGATAGACAGAGAGGATTTGCTTCAGCTATATCTACAAGTGCAGACATATTTTGAACATATTCCACCACAAGGAGTGGGTTTGGTTCTGGTAGGAGACCTCACAACCATCTGGGAAACAGAAGAGACAAGTGATAGTGCTCTCTGGGAAAATCAAGAGGATTGGGAAATTAACAGATGGAGGTTCTTTGAATCAGTGGGAATACATGTTTTGGAGCTAGAAGATGGAACGATGATCCACATGTTAGCAGAGCAAAGATATCCACTTACTAGAGATCTGATGATCAGAATGCTAGATTATGGCATGGAAGTGGAAGAAGAAAGTGAAACTGCACTGATGGTGATTGGATTGTTCATTAAATGGACAATGCTAGCTGAAGATTGATGCATAACAACTGGTATGATATTTATAATATAAATCTTTTGAAACATAAGTACTTTATTTAAAAGTACTGCTTGACAAACAGTACTTTCTCAAAGTACTGCTTGCAGCATGAAACCAGTAAAGTTTTTTATAAAATCAGTGATTTTTGAAAAGTGCAAAAACATTTTGAAGCATAAAGATTTAAACAGCAACAAATGGTATTCAACTCACCATGTTTAAGTAAACAAGAAAGAGTTTGACTCATCATGAGGGTACGGCTCTGATGTGATTATCAAATCCGTTTTTAGTTGACAATTTACTAAAAATTGTATGGTCATCAACTCACCATATCTATGATAAGTGAAGAGTTGGCTAGCCCACAAGATAATGGCTTGTGGTAAAGGCTGTGGAAAACCATTGTATGGTAATTAGTTCACCATGGTAGTGATTGTACTAAAAGAACTAGCTAGTCCAAAAGCAAACGGCTATTGGTAAAGACTAATCAAATCCGTTGATAGCTGATGATTTGCTAAAAATCATATGGTTATCAATGTACCATGGTTCTTAAACCTAAACATTGGCTACTCCAGAGTTAATGGCTTTGGTAAAGAGACATAAAAATCCATTAAGTTTTCAATGATTCACCTCTCACAGGAGTTAACACACCTGGAAGTGATGAGAATAGTATGAAACTTTTAAGATCTGATGTACCTATTGCCAATATGATGCTGAGTTGCTGAAAAGATGAGTTGCTGAAAAGATCTGTTGCTGATAAAGATTGCAGTTAATGATTACTTTGATGATGATAAAACAAACATGAGACAGAAGTTAATGATACAGTCTTTCCTTGAAGATAAAAGTGTTGCAGTTAAAGAAATACAAAGGAACTTGAAATCAAGCAAGTGGAATTCAAGTTAGGGGAGGATTGTTGGGCTACAAAGTACTGCTACATGAAGAAAGTCAAAGTACTGCTCAATAAGAAGTCAAAGTACTGCTCATGTTCTAAAGAAGTCAAAGTACTGCAAAAGTTAAAGGACTGATATGCAAATACGTTTAAGGATTAATGTGTAATTCTAGAATGTTCATAGAGTTATTATTAGATTATAATTAGAATTACTTGTCGTTCAAGTATTGTAAACCGACTAGGGTTTTCATTGTGCCTATAAAAGGATCCCTAGGTTGGCATTAGACATACGAGATTTTAGAGAAAAGTATTAGTCGATTATTAGAGTATTAGTGTTTAGAGTTTGTTAGTGAATCTGTGTAAAGTAAGCAGGTTCAAGGTTTAATATAATCAAAGTTTTGTGTTAATTCTTCTTAGCTTTGTTGAAGTAGATTCCGCATACTTAACAAAGTATATCAGCGTTTCAATATTAGTAGTTTTGGATTTATCCAAGGTTGCTAAACCCTTAAACAAGCTACAAGTTAGTTTGGTCAGAGTATATCGATCCAACACGCACTAAGGCGCAAAGGGGGTCAAAGAGCCTCGAGGCGAGGCGCACTCCAAGGCGCGGGATTCATGAATACGAGGCGCACTAAATAAATTAAGTTTTTTATAACATATATGACCATTTATGTAGCTTAAATAATACAAAATAACATTAAAATACTTAATACATGACACATATTGTCGTTATAAAGATTAAAATGGACTAGTTGTCACCTCTCAAACGGATCAACTCTCTGGCTCGATGACCTATATAGAGATTAAAATTCATATCAGACTAAATATGCTTGTTTCCTACACTTGCATACTTACATTTAACAAAGCTCACAATTTAACTCAAAATATCAAGCAAGCAACGTATTTATACTTAAGTCATAATGCCACATTTTCATGATAATATGTAATAAAGAAAAATACTTAATGAAACAAAGTAATTTCTTAAAGAAAATTTCAATCAATAAAATAAACATAAAATCAGTTCAAATTTACAAATCATACAAATACTCACCCTATGACTTAAAAGGCCCATGTATATAACTTATAAGGCCCATGTATCTTATCTTAATATTTAGAAAAAAAGCCCAAAAACCTGTTACATCTCCGAGGCGCGCCGAGGCGCAAAAAGCGCACCAAGGCGCAAAGGCGCAAAAGCCCCAAGGCGCACGCTTTTTTTGGGATTCATGCATGTCGTGAGCCTCGATCCAAAAAAAGCCCCAAGGCTAGAGCCTCGTGCGCCTTAGCGCCTAGGTGCGCCTTAGGCGTGATTTTCACAACTTTGGTTACAGTCATTGGCATGAAATGGGTATTCAAAAATAAATCTGATGAAAATGGCATAGTCATCAAAAACAAGGCCAGACTGGTTGCCAAAGGCTACAACCAGCAAGAAGGCATTGACTATGAGGAAACATTTGCACCAGTTGCAAGAATGGAAGCCATCAGGATCTTCCTTGCATTTGCAACCTACATGAACTTCAAAGTGTACCAAATGGATGTTAAAAGTGCATTCTTAAATGGCTCACTGAAAGAAGAAGTTTATGTCCAACAACCTCCTGGATTTGAAAGTTGTGAGTTTCCTGATTATGTCTGTAAGCTTGACAAAGCCCTTTATGGACTGAAGCAAGCTCCCAGGGCATGGTATGAAACTCCCTCATCCTTCCTGATCCAAAACAAATTTGTCAGAGGCAAGATAGTCAACACCTTGTTTATCTACAAGACAAATGATGATGTCATACTTGTACAAGTATATGTTGATGACATCATCTTTGGCTCAACAAGTTACAAACTTTGCAAACAGTTTGAAAAATTAATGGCAAAGAAATTTGAAATGAGCATGATGGGAGAACTGACTTACTTTCTTGGATTGCAAATCAAGCAGACTGATAAAGGTACCTCTATCAGTCAAGAAAAGTATGTCAAAAACATACTGAAGAAGTATGATCTCAGTGACTGTGCCTCAGTCAAGACTCCCATGGTTCCTCCAAACAACCTTGGTCCTGACCTCACTGGTAAATCAGTCAATCAAACTCTATTCAGAGGTATGATTGGGTCACTGATGTATCTCCTTGCATCAAGACCTGACATCCAATTCTCAGTATGTTTGTGTGCCAGATATCAATCTGACCCAAGAGAATCTCATCTCACTGCTGTGAAAAGGATCCTCAGGTACCTGAAAGGTACCCCAAGCCTTGGATTATACTATCCTAAGTGCTCAGGCTTTGATCTCAAGGGATACTCAGACTCTGACTATGCTGGTTGCAACATGGATAGGAAAAGCACCTCAGGCTCCTGCCAATTTCTTGGTGGAAAATTAGTCTGTTGGAGTGCCAAAAAGCAACAATCAGTTGCCATGTCCTCAGCAGAAGCTGAATATGTTGCAGCAGCTAGCTGTTGTGCAAATGTACTTTGGATGAAAAGTCAGCTCAGTGACTATGGCATTCAGTATAAGATGGTACCCATCTTTTGTGATAACACAAGTGCAATTGCAATATCCAACAACCCTGTTCTTCATCAGAGAACAAAACACATTGATATCATATATCATTTCATCAAGGACCATGTCATGAATGGTGACATTGAATTACACTTCATCCCTACTGAATATCAGTTAGCTGATATCTTCACCAAACCTTTGGATGAACCAACTTTCACAAGACTGAAAGCTGAATTAGGAATGTTGGATATCGAGAATCAGTCAACTGATTGAATCCTTCCAACTGAAGTGTAAATTCTTAAAACCTTGGGTCCCTGACTCAATGTGTTCGTCAGTGAACAAGATCACTGAATCACCCTTCCTGAACCCCTCAGTGAATGAATAATCATTCAGGGCCCTCAAGATGTCATTCAATACTAACTTAAATGCTCTAAGTATTTAGTTAGTAAATGTCCTAGGTTGGTGACTGATTTCTTATTTAATATAGGAATATATGTCTCTTTATCCTTCTGGCATACACATCTTGGGCCCCTACATTCCCACTTGGCATTAAATGCCTCTCCAATCACATAATAGAAATGTGATGACTCAGCTCTGCAAATTACACTTTTTGCAGACGGCACAACTGTTCACCATGATGGTTGCCGAATACATGGGGAAGTGAAAACGTGGCATTAAATGCGGACTTCAAATGTTTTATAAAATAATTTTCAAAATTTTGAGAATAACCGCTTTATGCCCAAAATACCCTCAACCTCCACTTTCCTATAAAAACCCAAACAAAAGATAACACACACACGTTTTATTTAGAAATCATAAGCAAACTCTTGCCCTTTTCTCTATCAAACAAATTGTGTGTGTTCTTAGCAATTAGAAACCCAGACCATTTTTTCCGACCAAAACCCTAACACAAAAATGGCATCTTCTAATGCTATCACCCTCGCCCCAAATGTGAATTTCAAAATGGAGGGCGTGGATATGACCAAGAACAACGTGGTTGGAAATTTCCACTACCCCCAACAATATGAGGGGTACAAGGATGTGGTTAAGTATTTACATAACTACTTCCTTACCACGGCCTTTACCAAAACCCCATCAGTCATTTATCATGACTACCTCAGGGAGTTCTGGTGTACCGCAACGGCTACTAGCCCTAAGGACACCAGAGAATCAATCATCACATTCACTGTGATGAATGGGAAGAAACCCCTCTCCCTGGACTACAAGACCTTTCTCAAGGCCACTGGTCTTGACTTCACCCAGACCTTTGAGGCAAACCCTACTGACCAGAAAATTAAAGCAGAAATGCTATTCCTTGGGCCTCATGACGCTAAGCGTCCTACTTTGTCTCCTGAAGCCTTGTTAGAAAAGGCTCCCATAGTGAAGACATGATTTCACCCCATCTGGAGACTCATGATGACATTTGTCATTCAAGTCCTCGGAGGGAATAAATCCTCCACTGAGCAAGTGAACTCATCACAGCAAATGATGATGTTTAGTCTCTTGGAGGGTAGAAAAATTTATATCGGAGGTATAATCTTCCGTGACCTCGTTGCCAAGCTCTCAGGGAAACATAGGCAAAGACACATGTCTTATCCTAGGTTCATTTCCTGTGTGCTTCAGGATCTTCTTGGTTCTGACTACTTAAGGTCTGACGATCAAGGTACAAAACCTGACGTCTTGCATAAGACCAATTTTAGTAGTGACATCACTGAGGCACAACCCACCGCCCTGACCAACTACATGTTAGTAGTCATTCAGGGTGAAAATGCATGCTCCCCAGTACCTTCACCAACCAAGAAGGTGAAGAAGAAGAAAGGGGGACAGTCCAGTAAGGTGGTTAGACCTAAACCACTCGTCACTGAGACTGTTGCCTCAGGCACCCTTAAAATTGTGGCCCAGACCTCTGAGACACCCACTGCAGAGACCCTTCTGACCACAAAACAACCGTCACCGGAGGTCACTGAGAAATCACCCTCAGTGTCCTCGGACAAACCCTTTCCGCATGTTTCCTTTGACATAAACAAGTCAGAGGGATCAGGAACATCCACCCATTCACATCCCAATGAAGGCACTGATAAATCACAATCAGAGCCTGAGGGAGTACAGGGTTCTATATCCTCAGTGGGGCAGCACTACTCCACTGAGAAGGGGACCCACACCCACTCACATCCCGCTAACGTCTCTGAGAAATCACACTCAGAGTCTCAGGGAGTTCAGAACCCTAAATCCCCAAAAGGAAAGTCCAATCCTGATGGGAAGGGGGTCCATACATCTTCACAAGGAGTGCCTCATGATTCCACTGGAAAACACCCATCAGTGAATGAAGGCGCTTAGGGGGACAAAGACTCGGAGGGATATAAACCACCCGCCGATACGGAACCCAAAACCACCTCAGGCATCTCAGGCACTTTTGTTCTCTCGGGAACTGACCCTAAAAGTCAGGCTGGGCAAACCCCCCAGTTATTATGACTAGTCAGGCTGGTCAAACCCCACCGGTTATTATGACAACAGAGTCAAAACCTGGCCACAACGAAGGTGAGCCCTCTTCTGAGGGGGAGCCGGGTATTCTGAAGGCTCCTTCTCTGGCTGACTATGAAAACTTGTTAGCTGATGAGTCAGAGGAGGAGATTGATTTTGGTGATGATGATATCCCTGATGCTGAGGAGGAAATGGAGGGTCAATTAAACCCTCCTCAGCACTCTGAGCAACAACATTCTTCTCCTCCTCCTGAGGATCAACCACCCAGTTCCCCAATAACCTCATCATCATCATCAGGTGCTTCAGCCACTCCTGAGTGGTTGCAAAAGTATGACAATGCTCGTCCGGCTTCTGAAAGGCAAGTGGCCAAATTCCTTCGCAAAGCCAACGAAGGTCTTTACAATATACTTACGGATGAGCAATGGGATAAGCACACTGAAGTGGCAGCCTCCTATGCCGACTTCAAGGCCTCTGTAGAAGAATCTCAGGATAAGATTCTTCAGACCGCCAAACTCACTGATAAACAACTTGGCGATCTGAACAAATCTGTAGATGAAATAGCCACTGGACAGCATCAGGAACTCTCCAACATCCTCAAGGCTATTGAATCAGTCCAAGAACAACTTCCAGATGATCCCATCTTAATCAAAAGACTGGATGCCTACTTGGCCTCTCAGGAGTCCACCTCCACCAACATTACTGAGCTTCTAAAGCTCCTTCAGGGGTAGATCTTCAAGGTCTATGGACACAGCAGGAATCAATTCATCATGCTGTTATTGCATCCAAGGAGCACCTGATCAAAATCTCTTCAGCCTTTGAACAGCTCTCAACAACACATAATGAGCTGGTCATCCACTATACCACCCATGTCAATGAACTCACCACCCACCAAAAGGAAATGGCTGCCGAATTAAGTGCCGTGAAGAATGAGACTTCTGAAACCAAGTCTATGGTCTCCACCATCCTATCCATTCTTCAGGCCTCTCATGTTACTCCACCTCCTCAGTCAGCAGGTGTCTCCACTGAAGTTCCACCACCTGCTGAGGGGGAGAAAAATGATGATCTGATCCCTAATCCTACTTCCGCTTTGGTGACTGTCCCTGAAACATCCACCAGTCAACCTCCTCCCATTGACAAAGGGAAGAAAATCATGGTGACTGAAACAAACCCTCCTCCTGAAGCACGCTTAGTCAAGGCTTCAACTGAAAGACGTGCAGACCCTGATGCACCGTTCTATGTTGATTTAGAGGATAGGAGAAGAGTCTATGGGACTCATGAAGAACTAGCTGAAATCTTACACCAAGAAGATCTCAGGAAGGACCAAGAGAAAGAGCAGGAACTCAACAGGTCTGTAATTTATGAGGTTGCCAAGGAGGAGATTAAGGAGTCTGATAAAGAAATTCAGGGAGATGAATTCATCAGGCTACAAGCCCAACTTCTTCAAGAACACAACAAACAAGCCAAATTTAAGGAAGAAAGGAGGCATAGAATATATGAGAGGTACGTATGGCACATGACCAAAACCAAGGATGAAGGCACAATCACTGACATCACCATTCACAACACCAAACCCTTAAGCATAATAATTCATAGGGGGCCAAGGAAGTCTGAACATCTTCCAACAATCAAATTTTCAGACTATGGGTTAAGAAAATGGGATATGATAATGCCCATCCTGAGGAAGAAAACCTCAAGCAAGAATGCCCCAACCCTCATCAAGTCTCTAAGTGCTAAGTATGAGGAACTCTCGAAAGTGGCCAAAAGTCTTGGAATTGACCACGAGAGGGCACTTGCTTCTCAGGGACTGACTATCCCTGAACTTACTCAGAAGACCGGGAAGAAAAGAAAAGTTGTGGCTCTAGAACCTGAACAATACATAGTTGCACTTCACTGCAACAGGATTCCTCCTCAGGGAGTCAAGTTCAGTCCCAACCTGGTCATCAAGGAACCTGAGTATGGTATCTTCTTTGTGGATGAATTTGGTCAGGAAGCATTTCAGAGAGTCTCTGACATTGATAAAGTGGAAACGACAACACTCCTTGCCTACAAGCTGATGGCGCTTAATATCAGGAGTCCTGATAATGAGGAGTTTGTCAGGCTAATGGATCAAATGATGAAGGAACGACCTGATAAAGAGGTGTTGGCGTCAAAGAAGGCGAAACTTGAACTCATGGGTATCCTTCAGGAACCTTGAGTATTTTGTTTAGATGTTAGGACTTTGTAATAATATGAATAAAATGTTGGTCCATGTTTATGTTACATCAGCGTCCTTAACTATCTTCTAGTATATTCAGTATGAGAAGAAGCCTTTAGCTCACTCATACTGATCAAAACACTTAGGCATAATTTATATCCAAATAGGGGGAGATTGTTGGGTTCGTAAATACCCAATTATCTTAAACATGATTTGAACACAAATTAAGCCAAGTGTTTATCAACCGAGAACAATTCAAGTCACTGAGTGAACAGTAACTCAGTGAGTCATCTTCAGGAAGCTTAAGGAGAATTCAAGAAGAAGGATTCACTCCTCAGGAAGGCGGGACTCCCTGAGTGTGACTTAAGCCAAAGAAGAAGATGATGGGTTCAGTGAGTAATGACAAGAGCTCACTGAACCCCTCAGTCTCCTCAACAACAAATGTAATTGAAGACTGAAGACTGAAGACCAAGCCTGAAGAATCTGAAGTATGAAAGAAAGGCGGGACAAGGCGGGAAGAGTTTGAAAAGATAAGGAGAGGTCCTTATCAGAGCAAAGTCAAACTTTCCCTGAATGGCGTGAGAACAAGAACTGTGTTATCACTGACGCTCAGAAAGCAGTTTCAACCTTATCCCAAAATAGATTCTTATAACTGTCAAAATACTGTTGTATTTTGACAGACTAGCTAGGTCATTCTTTTTGTACTTTTAGTCACGGGTTGTTCTTTTATACTTGTGTATAAATAGGATAGATGGGGAGAAAAGTGGGACAAGTTTTGTGCATTAAAAGCTTAGACTTTCACAAAACCACTTTTCTCTTCCAAAGAACAACACATCCCTGAGATAGCTCAGTGGGTCTTTTGTTGTCACTCAAGAACAGCTTGAGTTTAGTGAGGAGAACACCATACCTTGTCTATTCAATCCCAAGTGTTTATTCCGCAAAACACTTGGGTAATAGATTATTTGATTAATTTCTAATAAGAATTTAAACGTTGAAAAACCTTTGTTGTTTTTATCTTTACGTTATTACTTATTTGGTAAAATTAATCATTACATTATATCAGTCTTAGTACACGTTTAGGATAACTTTGTAGTTATTTCTATAAGTGTAACGGGAACAACAGATTGTAAAAACGTTTTTTTTACAAATTTTTAGGCAAATTAGGAAATAATTAGCTTTTAATATTTTTTTTACACCTAAAATTAAAATCTAATTAAAAAAATTATTACTAAAGAAGAAATGATTTGATTTTTTTGAAATGAAAAAGTCCCCACTAAGGGTTTTATTTTATTATATAAAATATTTTATTTCAAGTGGTAAAGTAACTTTATTTTTGCACATATGGTTAAGATGGGCCATGGGCGTCACAAAGAAAGTAACTTTATTTTTGTACCCATTTATCAAAACTAACTTATAGGCCACCAATTTATGAGTTTGCTTTTGTTTATACCAATTTTGGATAATTTTATCTTAAAAATCTTCAAAACAACGAGAATAAAGCTAGATATAACATATTAAAACAAAACAAATGATTATTGAAATGTAAAATTTCAGTTTTAGCCATTATTTAAGTGCAACTTAGTTAATTGAAAGTGAATTTAGATAATTTAACTAATATATATATGTTTGAATTAAAAAATTTATTGTGTTGATATATTAAAGTTAGCTTTATTCTTTTAATTGCATGAAAATTCCGGCAAGAATTTGAACGAGCTTGGTATAAACGAAATCAAACTCATAAATAGGTGGCATATAAGTTAATTTTGATAAATGGGTGGCCTAAAAGTAAAAATTTTAATAGTTGGGTGGCCTCCCAATACATAATCCCTAAAAAATAGTACGAATAGCACAACATGACTAGTGTGACCTTTTTCATTTTGCCGATCAGTTGTATCATAGATTTTTGTTTTACTTGTGATGCGTGATAGCTCCTACCCATATATACATGATTACATGTTATCCAAAATATCATTCTTAGAGCCCAACTCTTTTTTAGTTAGCCAACATTATATCTTAGTTATCCACTTTTCTATCTAGAGTAAATTACATTTTTGGTCCTTCTGGTTTACCGGGTATTTAAAAACGGACAAAACCGTATGAAAACGTAAGAAAAACGGATGAAAACGACTAAAACGGACGAAAACGTATAAAAACGGGCAAAACCGTATGAAAACGTAAGAAAAACGGATGAAAACGACTAAAAACGGACGAAAACGTATAAAAACGGGCAAAACCGTATGAAAACGTAAGAAAAACGGACAAAAATGTATAAAGGACTAACGTTGCAAATAATCGTTGCCTAAATGGACTAACGTTGTCACATGATAACTAACAGAACTAACGGCCGTTAGCTCAGGGACGAATGGTGCAATTTCTGGGTGTAAATTCGAGGGTATTCTAGTCATATCACATTTTTTTAACTAGTCAAACATCCAGTCAACCAAAATTGGACCAAACCCGTAACGGGTCAGTCAATATTGTAGTGGATCCGAGATTTTTTTAAAAATTGGACTGAAAGTGAAATACCCGGTAAACCACAAGGACCAAAAATGTAATTTACTCTTCTATCTATTTTCATTTTGAGCTGAATATTAATTTTGAAATTATTTAGTTCTTTATAAATATTGATACAACGATCTTCAAAAAGAAACATGCCATGTCAAAATGGGGTAAGTATGCTTGAAACAATGCACGACCGAATGCAACATCTAAAATCGACTGGAAACACACACTAAAGATTGTATCAACTTCTCCAACAACTCTCACACGGTTTTAAATTATGTTTTGGTATTTAGAGCGAGTAGAAAATACAAAGGGTTTGAGTTGGTGAAATTTGATCTATTCTCACATCTCTTGTATAGAATTTGGTCTTTAATGGAAAGTTTATATTAAAGATGTGCTTATCTAGTCGATATTTTAAACTTCTGACCTATCGTCCATAGTCATCAAACTAAAATACCATATAGGATTTGGCTTTATCATTAAGTAAAACTAACAATCTAAATCAAGATTTTCATATTTTAGATGATTGTATTCTTTTCATAAAAGAAACAATCATTGTATATACATTTGAGTGAAAGGAAAATGTTAATTTATTCTTGATATCTTTACATTGACTAATAACTAAATCATTTGTTTATAACATATGAACATCATTGATCAATATTCGTTAATGAACTTGAACATGAACCCGTAGTAGAATTTAGTTACTTGTGTACAAACACTATATACGACATAAGAATGGTTGACGACTGAAACGGCCTTGTTATGACTCGTCATTGAAAGCGGAAAACGATTGACACACAAAGGTATTTGCGTAAAATATATGTAAACCGAGACTATGCTCAAGGTCCGAGGTTGTTGGTACACAAGGGAGATTGTAAATACATGTGAGTAAGAAGAGTGAGATCAAATAGTCTACTAGTACACGAAAGAAAGACACAAAGAATACACCAAAAATTGAAAGTATGCAACATCTAAAAATCGACTACTATGATAAACTTTTTCAAAAACTCTCACAAGGTGTGTGCTTCTTTTTTGGTTTTAAACTCTGTTTCGATATTTAGAGTAGAAAATACAAAGGGTTTGAGCAAGTGAAATTAGATCTATTCTTACATCTCTTGTATACAAAGTTTATATTAGAGAGGTGTGCTTATCTAGTCGATATTTTAAGGTTCCGACCTATTGTCCATAGTCATAAATCTAAAATACCGTATAAGATTTGGCTCGATCATTATGTGAACCTAAAATCTACAAAATCCATTTAAATAGACATAAGTGGAACTAATATGAGTGGATTATTGGCAATCAACAATCTAAATCAAGATGTTGTTACATATTTTCATATTTTGTCATGTTCATAACTTCTGCAAATGTCACATCCG
The DNA here is from genome assembly GCA_021014915.2 of Artemisia tridentata subsp. tridentata. NCBI lineage: Eukaryota > Viridiplantae > Streptophyta > Magnoliopsida > Asterales > Asteraceae > Artemisia > Artemisia tridentata. Next base: position 17,722,114 of record CP139508.1, on the reverse strand, counting down.
AACTTTCAATTTCAATAACAACGTTTCATTTTCATGTTGCGAAATTTGCCTCCTTTTTCCTTTTATTGGATGTGTGATTCACCTCATCAAGCAACTAACGGTATCGTTGTGGCATGATCATGTTTAAAGAAGGGAAACAATATTAGGCCTTCATACATTTATACGAATATGAGGTTCTTTTGCTGAAAAGTGAAACTGAAATAAATGTATAACTAAATGTTACCTCATGAGTTTCGACATCAACATTGTTTCCGACTTGCTATTCAAAGGGAGAAAAAATATGAAATCTTCATAAAAAGTATAAAAATAGACGTAAAATGTTGAAGTTTAGATCCGAAAAAGTGTAGACATGAACTTTACCTTAATTTCTTCATTTACAGTCATTTTGGTGATGTCTGCTAACACGTTTTTGGTTGCCTTGATAGTAAACACATTGTTTGACTTGTTCATTGTAAATGAAAGAATCAAATGTTAAAATTAATACTTTAAAATATGTGATTTACACCTCCCTTTTGGTTGCTTAAATGAGTTCATTGTATTTTTGTTATGAATTGAAAATGTTTTTGTATCTATAAACGCATGCATGGTCAATAACATTGGTTGTTTGTTGCAGGCTACTTTCCCCGTCAATGATAAGATTTAAGTAGTATTTTATGGTTATCCTATTATTTATTTGAATGTGTATTTCTAGTTCGACTTTCGACTCTAGTTTGTTAATAAAGATAATTGATGGAATTATAATGGTCAAGATTAAAAGTTGTTTGATCCAACGAACGTAACAAAATTTGTGTATAAGTGCACCGTCGGCAATAAAATAGTAAAATTTGACATGTCATTTCCAGAAAATTTTGTGGCATGCAAATGGATATGCTCTAGGATGGATATATACCAAGACCACAAAGCACAAATGGGCTCACTGACCACAAATCAGAAATATGCAAAACTTTAGAAAGAAAAAGAAAAATTAGAAGCAAAAACTGACAATCTTTTGATAACAAAATAAACCCATATTTTTTCTACAAATGAAAAAGAATTTTAAAAATTTCTCCACAAGAACCGCTCGGACAATGAAGATTGTTCTGTAACGAGATTGTGTAATGATGGCATTGCACGAACCTCTCTAACTAAAGTGAAATCGAACGAATATATGTAAGAATGTTGTTAAGAGTATCCAACATCCTGACTTATCTTAGAATGATATTTGTGCTGCCATTAAACAAACCAGATTCAGAATCAAGAAAGAAACAATATGATTGTTCCTCAGACAAAAAAAATAGTTCAGTACTACAATAACGCACCTACTGCCGCTTGTAGAAGAGGAGATAAGCCTGTAGACATACGACTTCATCTTCAGTAACTTGATAAACAAAACCATCGTCATAATGCAACCACTCGCCACTTGGGTGCAGGACATCAGCAGTGTAGTGAGCTTCTTCAATTTCCGCCCCAAGGTGCGTTATTACTGCCACCAGTTTATACAAACGCTCCTCCTGTTTAATGAAAGTATTGTTAGTCGCCGTTTGGTTGTTTTATTTTTATGGTGTCTTAGGTTTTTTTAGTCGCCTTTTGTGTTTTCTATGTTTGTCTTGCCTTCTTTTGTGGAATAAATGTTGAAAGTGAGAAGAACTTGGTTTGTTTGTTAAAATTTTAGTCAGGTTAGTTTAAGATGATACCTTGGGCACTGATTCAGGTAAGCAAACAGATTAGGAGATATTATGATCTCTAGATGGTAGTGCACTGGTTTTACTAATTTGGCGAGCTCTTTAGTATAGCGGTCCAGCTGGATTGTCAATATCTCTGGTATCTTTGCTAACCTAAAACACTTGCTTGCCGCACCAGCAGGGTGATCTGTAAGTTCCTCTACTGCAAAATAGAGATCAAGTGCATTCTCTAACCACATGATGTATCAGGTTGAAACCCATTCTCTACTAAATATAAGGCCCCCAGACATCATGTGGTTAGAGAATGCACTTGATCTCTATTTTGCAGTAGAGGAGCTTACAGATCACCCTGCTGGTGCGGCAACCAAGTGTTTTAGGTTAGCAAAGATTCCAGAGATATTGACAATCCAGCTGGACCGCTATACTAAAAAGCTCGCCAAATTAGTAAAACCAGTGCACTACCATCTAGAGATGACAATATCTGCTAATCTGTTTGTTTACCTGAATCAGTGCCCAAGGTATCATCTTAAACTAACCTGACTAAAATTTTAACAAACAAACCAAGTTCTTCTCACTTTCAACATTTATTCGACAAAAGGAGGCAGGCAAACATAGAAACACAAAAGGCGACTAAAAAAACCAAAGACACCATAAAAATAAAACCACCAAACGGCGACTAACAATACTTTCATTAAACAGGAGGAGCGTTTGTATAAACTGGTGGCAGTAATAACGCACCTTGGGGCGGAAATTGAAGAAGGTCACTACACTGCTGATGTCCTGCACCCAAGTGGCGAGTGGTTGCATTATGACGATGGTTTTGTTTATCAAGTTACAGAAGATGAAGTCGTGTGTCGACAGGCTTATCTCCTCTTCTACAAGCGGCAGTAGGTGCGTTATTGTAGTACTGAACTATTTTTTTTGTATGAGGAACAATCATATTGTTTCTACATTGTTTGTTCAAATATCAAAGATAAGCATTAATAAAACAGCGTGCCACTCTCATTAATTCAAATATCAAAGACAAGTAATAGATCACGAACCTCCAACCTGGTTGAAGTCTCTGCTTCAATTTGTATAAGACCTTTCTTGCATAACAAAAATGCAACCTGTAGGTTTATACATAGACACAAGCAACAAAATTTCATTATGAAAAGTACCGACACTTTGTTATTGATTCATTAGTTACAAAAATTAAGAAAATAATACAGTAATAAATTATTTTTTCTTTAGTTTAAATAGCTTTACTACCTTGTGTGAAGGAATAACCAAGGTTTCTTGAGAGATAGGTGTCGACATCATAGGTAGAGGTAGTACTAGAACAAATCGTCCATCATAAATCTGCACATAACGGAGACACAGTTAGATAAAATTAGTCAAAAAAATCGTACATAGTCTTTAAGGGGTGTGGATATCAAAATAGCAATATAGATTGACCTCTTCAGTCGCCTTTTCAATGAGCTGTTTCGCTAGCTTAATATGTTCTTCATTGCGAGCCGACAGTTCTAGATGTGCATGATGATAATGTAGTGTAAGATCAGTGAAAATTGCTATTGAAGCTCCTGATTGTCTATGAATGTCCCTTAGCCTTGCATCTTGGTGTCCGGAAATCCTTGTGACCTATGAATAGAAAAAAAAATAGCATAATACAAATGATCAAATACATAGTTGACATGCAGAAAGATTTTTAGTATTTAAAATCCGGTGATGCGTACGTACATCCTTCATACGCATCAAGTATAATTCCCTTGCCACTCCTGCAACCTGAGATGGACCCGCTTCATCTGCAAAATCAGTCAAATGTCAAGATAGTAACTAAATTTTTTTTAACAAGATTACACTCACCTAATCAGATAATAATTATAAGGGTTATGTCCCTGTGCAGATAGTTGGTTTAGGTGCTACATGAATAATTTTTATCCATATCTATATCCACCTCACTATCCCATTTTTCAGCATTAGCATGTTATATCTTATGGATTAAGTAACACCATAGTAAAAACAGAGTAGGTCTTACAACTTAAATTCGTAAAGCACTATCTCAAATCCATCATCCCTACCACACTAATGAGTCTAACACACAACATATGGCGGTGAGTACTCTACTATTATATACTCGGAGCCGCAAATTTACATTTAAAAGAACACTAAAACAAAACCTTCAGCGAGAACTTATTCGTACACTCAACTAATGTGTTGACTTTATTGATACTATCCACGTGCCATAACGGAATTATTCATACAAGCTCTACAATCTGTCATTTTAAACCTAAATTAAAATAGCTAAATTTTTTTGTCTTTAACAGGATAATAGATTAAAGTGCAGAAACCAAAATGATCAAATAAACCTTCCGATTTGTACCAAAATCATTTGTTGACCTCAGTCTTATTCCATCATTGGTCCAAAAAGGAAAACAAAATGACAAGAATAGACCGAAGAAGAAGTCGACCACAGTCGGTCCACAAATCCTAAACTAGACACACTCACCTTCACTCCTCAACACTCATATAACCCATTAATGCATCGAATGTAAAATAAAATAAAAAATAAATACCAATCTTTCAAAGATTTTTTTAGCTGAACCATTATCATCATAGGCCTTTATGAAGTCTAGCTTCTCCTTTTTCTTTGTTTCGATTTAAAAGAAACAAAGGATTCAACACAAATTAACCTCTAACGGAGATCTTGAAGCCATATGTATCATTCGTCACAATACTCCTGCTTGTTCAAGACAGTAATTTCAATTTTCAAATGCCCTTTTCAATACCAATATAGAAAATGATCATGACAGAGAAAAACACCCACTTACTTACATACCAATACTAAAAATGCTCAAAACACAAGATTTGATATATAGTAAATTCGAATACCCTTTTCAACCAATAGTAAAAAATGCTCAAGAGACATACTAAAAAACACAGTTACAAAAAATATGTGAAGATAAAGATAGTAATTTACAATACCCTTTTCGAAACCAATATTGAAAATGATCAAAACACACACACAGTTATGAAGATTATGAAGATAAAGATGTTTTCTTTCCAGACACCATCTTCGCTCCCTTCAACAGCTAACAAACGTATACCTGTTTTTAACAAACAAACAAATAAATAAGGTTTGAATGGTGAAAATGAGTCGTATCGAATTAGGGTTTTGGTGGTTACCTGTGGCGGCTTTAACACAGAGTGTTTGTGTGTGAGAATATGTGTTAGGTATTTATGTCAAGGGTTTTTTATTGGGCTGTTGTTATTGGGCTTTTTATTTCTTTGTAACGATTTTCATGCCTCATGGAGTCATGGGTGGTTCTTGAGGTTTTGGCTTATTCGGTTTGGATTATTATGTGTAACAAAAAGTTCATGTAAATTAAACCGAACCTCATTCAAATTTAACAGAAAGTCAAATTGAATTTGGTTCCATTTTTAAGTTGACCCGGAAAACCTAAATTACGTAAATTATATTTTCTCCATCTCAAAATATAAGTCATTTTTTGATTTTTCAAAATCTTTCTTTCCCACTTTGACTTTAATTATATTTTCTCGTGTTTTATAATATTTGATGGAAAGTATACCAATGCATTTAAAACACAAGTCTGTTTATATATTTTACATCAAGTATTATGTAACACGAAAAAAAATAATTAAGGTCAAAGTTGAAGTAAAAAGACTTTGAAAAAATCAAAATGAACTTATATTTTGAGACGGAGGGAGTAACTTTTTTAAGTATATATATTTATAGCATTAAATTATTTAATAACGAGTATAAAACTTAGACAATGGATAGTCAAATAAATAGTAAAAAATAAATACAGAGAGGTCTCAGATTCAATTCAACTTTATACCAATCTTTCAAAGATTTTTTTAGCTGAATCATTATCATCATAGGCCTTTATGAAGTTTAGCTTCTCCTTTCATATGCGAATAATTAAAGAACGAGTTATAACAATTATGTTATACTCGTTTCTTTGTTTCGATTTAAAAGAAACAAAGGATTCAACACAATACTCCTGCTTGTTCAAGAGGTTTAGAAACCATGAAACGAGTGTGTCGTTTGATTAAGATATCAAAAGAAATGGCTAAGGTTATTTGTTTTGTGATTTATTATATTGCTATGTGGAGATACAACGTTTTTCTTTGGTGATAAGATGAAGGAGATGGCAGCTGTATTTTGATGTAGATGGAGATGTGTGGTAGGCGATGATATATCAAAAGTGTGTTTAGGGTTAAGAAATGAGGCTAGGGTTATATTTATTAAACCGGATATGTTCTAGTGTTTGGATCGGGTCTAAGGATTAGATTGAGTATTATCAGTGGCGAAGCTTGAACTTTTCGTTCGCCGGGACGAAAAGTGACGGGACCAAAAAAATATTTCCCTATCGATAAAATATGTTCGGGTCCGGCGGGTCGGTTCGGGTCGGGTCGGGTCAAACAATGAAATATATATTTTTAAACTCTTGAGTCACCGAATCAATGGATTATGGATGCCTGCAAACTCTTGAGTCTTGATCGTCAATTGTAAAATTAGAATTTAGGCAAGGGCGGTAGTCTGTAGTCGTACGTGAATCGTGATGGTGAGTGGTGATTGAAGAGTCGTAACAAATAAGCCAAATTCATTAGTTTTTTTATTTTATTTTTTGAAAATTATGAGGTGGGGTTAATTAAACTTACACAAATATTCAAAACAACCCCTATATTATTAACATGTATTATGTATATATCTAAAACTTTTTAAATAAAAAAAACTAGCCGGGACGATACCCAATATATAATATTTTTTTTACCGAAATTCGACAAAATTGCTACTTCTAGACGAAAATGTTGCCGGGACGATCGTCCCCCGAGAACCATATAAACTTCGCCCCTGAGTATTATCATTTGGTTATTAGATTGGGCCCCATTGATTTTACTACTCCTCGTGGACTGGACTAGATGATTGGAAATCATGGACTAGGCTTGTGATTTGAAAATAAAAATTGCTATCCTGATTTTTTTTTACAAAAAAATTGGATATAATTTTTTAATATTGGTAAAATGAGTGGTATTTTGGATCTACGAATTTTCACGGGGATACATATTTCACGGCTAGAATTGTTATTTTTTTACAAGATGACTACGGGGTTTTTGTACGATATTATTGATTTGATTTTGAAGTGACGTTTCACGGGTATACTATAACTTGTCTGGGCGTTTATCCGTCGTGCATCTCATACTTTGAGTTACGTTATAGTATTTAGTATAAGTTCTAAGTCACAATTATCTTTCGTACAAGCATTAAGACACAAAGTTGGGATGTTTACTACTTTTTCAAGTTGGTTGTATCGGGTTGTCTCCATATGTGGTCATTACTATTAGCCGGTTGAATTAAAAGGAGGTTCGATTACAGTTTGGTTTGAGAGAAGTGTATTGAGAGTATTTTTTCGACATATTCTCACGGAATTATGCTTAAACAATCGATGGCTTTAATACTGCATCAAGTGAAAGGTAATTCTACGGCATGTACAAAACATTATGATGATTTCGATAACTCGCAACCATCAGGAGGGAGAAGTACACGAAGGAATAAGTAGTGTTTCATCTTTCTGTGATTGGATTGATTGAGGGAACTGTGCTAAATACCAAAGAGGTACCAATAATGTGTACATCGGGGCTTATTTACCAACTTGGATGCAATACTAGGTGAGTTATGTTGTTACGATGCTCCCTGAACGACAACCATGGTGCTACACTCTAGAGTCTAAATTCTCCGTTGCGTGTTAGAAGAATAAAGAGATTTGATGAACAACAACCATGGTGCTACACTCAAAAGTCTACTTTCTCCGCTGCGTGTTAGAAGACTAAAGAGATTTGATGATAGAGTGTTGTCGATTTAGGAGGGAGCAGATAAAAGAAAAGGCTCACTAGTTAGGAGTGAGTAATAACCTAACTAAATCATTACAACACACGAAGTTCAGAACTCCAAGGATCAGTGCCTTCAGTGGACAAAGATCGACGCCAAAGAACTTCAAGGATGATGCATAAGGAGTTCAGAGCTGAAGAAGATTAGAGCCATTAGATCAGAGTCGTCAGTGCCAAAGATCGAAGCCGAGATCGTCTAAAGAAAGAACACCAAGTCATCCTTAGTATCTAGACTACAGAGACTCTGCGCTTCAACAACGTCAACATTGTTTATTATTATTTCAATTTACTTTGTTTATGTATTTATAGGTCTCATTGTAACCATTTACGTGTGACGCTATCTTGGAGAGAGATTGTTAGCCTTGCTATTTTATGAAGATAACGTCTTACACGTGAATTGGACTAGATACGTAATATAGTTGCACCCGCAAGGACCAATAGTGTACATGGGGCAAACTAGTGATGTGATGAGCCTATAAATACCCCTCATGACTCTCCATGAGAGGTGTGGGAAATCATTGTGTAAACATTCATTCTTATCTTAAAATAAACTTTGATTTCTTCACCCTCTCTCTACTTTCTCTCTCTAGAACTATCATCATGTATATCTTGATTAATCACCAACCTCGACCTCCCGAACCAAACAAATCAACATATTTTCGGTCTTACAAATTTGCTCTTTAGAATATTCTTAATTAGCTAACGATCACTATTCAGAGGAATTAATTGAATAGTAGTTCTAAATTACCACTTCATAACTAAATTGTAAGGGTTTACTGTTCCATTACCGAACCAAATGGCAAATGCATCCTCTCTTTGTTAATACAAATAATCGTCTAAAAATGTTATTTATATTTACGCCTTTTTTACATTTTGTAATGAGAAATATAAAAGTACATTACGTAAAAGTTTACGCAAACAAGTTGTTAGTCGTAAAATTATCATTTCGACGTAAAACCATGTAATTATGGCAAAAAGGCCGAACGGCACCCAAAAAGGGGTGGCCGAGCAATCATATATTTTGAACATAAGCCGAGAGTGATCCCTCCGAGAGGTTTGCGCCCTCCGCAGATTGATGATCAGTGTTCAAAGATGGTATACCCAAAAAGGGGTTGCCATATAATTATGGCAAAAAGGCCGAACGGCGTGTGTCGCCCAAAAACGCATAAGCTTGTACCTCCGGAACTATGCAAATAGTGAAGGTAATAAAAAAAAAGTGTTATACGTTCGTAATCAAAGCTCCACTCAAACGTAAGCTTGTACCTTCGGAGCTATGTAAGTAGCGACGGTAATAAAAAACATGCTATACGTTCATAACCAAAACATAAACCGAACGTTAGCTTGTACCTCCGGAGCTGCGTAAGTAGCAATGGTAATAAAAAACAAGTGTTCGGTATACGTTTAGGGTCGAAACATAAGGAGTGCATGACGTCACTTCACAAAATAATGATTGTGGTAGAAAAGCTATGTTTTACTTGTGCAGGGAACAAAAAGATGACATGAAAACATATGTCTCGCTTCGGATCCAACAATGTTTAAAGTACAATATCATTAACCGTAGGTCAATAATACTATACTGGGGGGACATGTTAATATATATGTCTGAAAGACACGCACCGGGAGGCAAATATAACACTAGTCCGAACGACTCAGGCCGAAAGGCCATAAGGTACTCTTTAAAGTATTACGTCATTATTTTACTAGCAATGCAATATTGGTGTTACATGTTAGCGTGTGTATCAGAAAGCACAGGCCGAAGGCCGTAAAGATATTCTTTAAGTATTACATCATCGGTCTTCAACCGATAATGCAATACTGGGGGGACATGTTGGTGTATGTGTCCGAATGACGTTTGCCGAAAGGCACAAATGTATTATTTAAGTATTGCAGGTATATGTGTCCGAGCGACGTGTGCCGAAAGGCACAAAGGTATTCTTTAAGTATTGCACCATCGGTCTTCGACCGATAGTACAATACTGGGGGGACTTGTTGACGTATGTGTCCGGACGGCCTATTTTGTCCGGCTGTCCGGACGGCATGGAGTCATCCGGATAAAGACCGAAAGGCACTCAAGTCATCCGACCAGTATAACTGTAAGTAATAGGACAGGTGGCATTAACCTTGGGACAGATGGCAACAGCAGCACTACCGCCGCCATCCCAGGATTTACGGGATTGTGTCTCCCACAGAATTCGGGTATTGTCTCATACATATTTCATCTTATAATATCTCAACACCACACATATTCTCTCTCTACATATTATCTCATACATATTTCAGCACATGCATAGCCGGATGATGACCGGATCACATACTAGATCCTCTACACCGAAGGAACTGACTTGACCGTCGGAGGGTGGTCCCCGGGGCTTCGGCCTCGGGACCCCTTCTAACGGGGATCTTTGATTGTTTTCAGTATATTTCGAAGTTCGGGACAAGGACGAATGGCATGGGAGCCGTCCAGCCTTGCCTAGCAGAAAATTACTTCAACAGCCACGTCATAACTATTGTTACAATAGGAAGATTAAGAAATTATGTGCATAAAATAGGAAAAAAAAAAGTTATATGTATACAAAAGGAAAAAATGGAAAGTTCGATGACTTTTTAGACCATTTTCCCTTTAATCTGACCATTACTGTTTTTTAAAATTTGATTTTCTTATAAAACGTTGAAGTGCTTCACATAGGATGTTGTATATAACTCATTTCTCACTTCATTTTGTATTAACACCTTCAATAATAATAATCATTTTCTCTCCCAATTCTGTTTCTGCATAAACTTTGATATGGTATCAGAGCACACGGCCGCTCGATCCTAACCACTTTCTAACCGTTTTCTGTTATCGTCATCTTCCCCAATTAAAACCCTAATTGATCAATTTGTTCAATTGATCAAATTGATTCAACAATTTCATAAAGAAACTTGTTATACTCAAGGTTTTAACAATGGCGATTGGACATAACGCTTCTAATGGTGGTTCTAATGATCTTCACGGTGTTAATGGTGGTAATCCTAATCATCAGCTCCCAGAAATGAATGCTAATGATCCATTGTATTTGGCGAGTTCTGATCATCCTGGTATGATGTTGACTAATACGCCCTTTAATGGAAGCAATTTCATGGGCTGGAGTAGAACAATTAAGATGGCTTTGGGGGCGAAATTGAAATTAGGGTTCATAGATGGATCTTTGCCCAAACCACCTGTAATTGACAATAATTGCCAAAGATGGATTCGATGTGATTATATGGTTACATGTTGGATCTTGAATTCAATGATTGCTGAACTTTCAGATTCATTCTTGTATTCTCAATCTGCTTGTGATCTTTGGAAAGATCTTGAAGAAAGATATGGTCAAAGCAATGGGCCTTTGATTTATCAGGTTGAAAGGGAATTGAGTAAGGTGATTCAAGGAAGTATGACTGTTGCTTCTTATTTTACCAAGTTGAAAAAGTTCTGGGATGAATTGCAGAGTCTTAATGGCATTCCAGTGTGTTCTTGTGGTAAAATGAGGGAGTGTACTTGTGGAATCACTGAGAAGTTTCTTGAAATTGATAGTAGATCTAAATTGATGCAGTTTTTGATGAGGCTTAATGATGATTTTGAATCAGTGAGGAATCAAATTTTGTCAATGGATCCACTACCAAATATCAATAAGGCTTACTACATAGTACAACAAGTTGAGAAGCAAAAGCAGGTTACTCATAATGTTGCTGATCCTACTGCTTTCTTTGCTAACACTGGTTCTAAGGGTAATCCAGGGCCAAGAAGAGATAGTAGAGAAGTTAGGAGTGACAAGAAGTATTGTACTCATTGTAAGCAGGATGGTCATCTGTTTGAACAATGTTTTGAAAGGTTGGGTTATCCAGATTGGTATAAGGGTAAGAAGAATAAGAAAGGTGGAAGAATGGTGGCACAAGTCAATGCTGACTTTGAGTCTTATATGTAGCATGATACTCCATTTGACTTTGTTGGTGAAAATGATATGCATGGGGGTAAAGGTGAATTGGATCAAAAGATGGTGGCTGCAGTTTGTCAGGAAATGATGAGAATGTTTAAGGGTAAAAGTGTGGATCAAGGCAACACTGCTAGTACTTCTAATGCACATGCAGATACTTATTTTTATGGCTGCAAACCTTGTTTGCAAGTGTCTTTTTATGTGTCTTTAAATGCTCTAACAAGATACTTGAAAGTAGACATTAGAGTTGACTGGATTGTGGACACAGGGGCTTCTGATCACATGTCACCTCACCTGCATCTGTTTAAGTCCATTAGAGTACTTAAGTGCCCAATAAGGATTAAATTGCCTGATGGAACTAGCAAATTGGTTACCAAAGTAGGCAACATTCAAATCAACACCAATTTGACCCTTCACAATGTGTTTTATGTACCTGATTTTCAAGTTAACTTGCTATCAGTAGGAAAGTTGCTTAAAACCCAAAGTCTCATTGCCATTTTCCTTCCTACTATGTTCTTGTTTCAGGACCCTTCAACTAGTCAAGTACTTGCTTCTGGAGAAGGGGCACATAATCTCTACATCTGCAGACCTTCAACTTCTCAGTCTATTAAACCTATCAGTTTTTTCTATTCATTCTACTTTGTCTTCATTTGTTAATAAAACTGAACTTTCTAGTGATGTAACAGTTGATTTGTTTCATTCTAGACTTGGTCACACTTCTGTATCAAAGATGCTTCATGTAAACAAATGTACATATGAAAATCTTTCTGAATTCAAATGTGATACCTGTATGTTAGCTAAGCAACACAGGTTACCTTTTCCAAAAAGTGTCACTAGATCTTCAATTATTTTTGAGCTCTTACATGTAGATCTATGGGGTCCTTACAAATCCCCTGCTTTGAATGGTGCCCATTATTTTTTCACTATTGTTGATGATCATTCTAGGTGCACTTGGACTTATTTAGTTCACACTAAAGACCAAGTGTTATCTATCTTATCTGGCTTCTTTGCATACATTGGTAACCATTTTGATGCTAAACCTAAATTTGTGAGGTCAGAAAATAGCACTGAGATAGTTAATAAGGAGTGCTTGGCATTTTTTAGAAAGTGTGGTATAGTTCATCAAAAGTCAATGGTCTATATACCACAACAAAATGTTGTAGTAGAAAGAAAGCATAGGCACTTATTGGACACTGCTAGAGCACTGAAATTTCATGCAGCCTTGCCTGACAAGTTTTGGGGAGATTGTGTTTTAGCTACTACATTTCTTATTAATAAGATGCCAATGAAGATATTAGACTGGAAGACACCATTTGAAATTTTACATGGCACTCCTCCTAGTTATGACAGCTTAAGAACTATAGGATGCTTATGTTATGCTGCTGTCACAAAACCACATAAAGACAAATTTGCACCCAGGGGTATTAGGTGTGTACTTCTAGGGTATCCTCCAGGCCAAAAGGGGTATAAGCTGTATAATCTTCAAACCAAGGAAGTGTTCTGTAGCAGAGATGTCATTTTTCATGAGACAGTGTTTCCTTTTAAAAAGGAAGCTCAAGTTCCTACTTCAGCTGGTAAATTCTGGCCTGACTCAAAGATAGTTGAGGAAGATGTGGTTTTGGATACTTCTGTGCAGAACAATGTGGCTAATTCTGAACCTAATGATATTCCAAACACCCCTGATCCTATTCTTTTTGACAACAATGACACACAAGAAGCTCCTCAAGTTGATATGCCTACTCCGACTGAACCATCTACTTCTGTTCCTACTCAATCATCTAAATCCTCAATTCCAGCAAGGAAGTCAACAAGGTCTACTAGTCAACCTGCATGGCTAAAGGATTTTGTAACTGGCAAACACAGAGCATCCATGGTAACAAAGTCAAAACAACCAGTATATCCTTTGTTCACTAATGCAGATTTTGCTGATTATCCAGAAGAGTATGTAGCTTCTTTGGCACATGTTTTGGCTAGTCTGGAACCAAAAAGTTATCCTCAAGCAGTTTCAAATCCCAAATGGGTAGATGCTATGGATAAAGAGTTATATGCTTTGGATGCTAATGAAACATGGGAAGTCACTGAGTTGCCAGATGGAAAGAAAGCAATTTCTTCAAAGAGGGTGTATAAAATTAAGTTTCTTCCTGATGGTACAGTAGACAAATACAAAGCAAGGTTGGTTATAAGAGGTTTTGATCAAAAGGAAGGCTTGGATTACAAACATACCTTTTCTCCAGTGGCAAAGGCTGCTACCATTAGAGTACTTATTGCCATTGCCATTGCCAAGGGGTGGCCTTTGCACCAGTTAGATGTGAATAATGCATTCTTGCATGGTTATGTAGAAGAAGAGATTTACATGAAGCCACCTGAGGGGTATACAAAAGCTTTGCCTGGTCAAGTATGTAAATTGAACAAGTCTTTGTATGGTCTCAAACAGGCTTCAAGACAATGGAACCAAGAGCTTTCAAAGTTTCTTATTTCACTGGGCTATGTATAGTCAAAGCATGATTACTCCTTGTTTGTTAAAGCAAAAGGAGAATCATATACAATGGCATTGGTGTATGTTGATGACATTTTGCTCACTGGAAATTGTCCTCAAGAAATTACAGACACTAAGTTAGCTTTGGATAAAAAGTTCACAATTAAAGACTTGGGTTTGGCAAGATACTTCTTGGGAATTGAATTGTTCAGGACAGACAATGGAACTCATTTGCACCAAAGAAAATATGTTCTTGACCTTCTCAAGGATGCTGGATTAACTGCTGCAAAACCTACAAGTTTTCTCACTGATCCAGCTAAGATAAAAGCCATGGAAGATTGGCCTGTACCAACCAATGTGAAGCAGTTGAGGGGTTTTTTGGGCCTTACTGGTTACTATAGAAGGTTCATCAAGTCCTATGCAAGTATCAGTAGAACCCTAACTTTGCTCATAAAGAAAAATGGGTTTAAGTGGAATGTAGAAGCCCAAGCAGCATTTGCTCAACTAAAGCAAGCAATGGTGACTGCACCTATTTTGGCTCTACCTGATTTTGATAAAGAATTTACTGTGGAAACAGATGCCTCAAGGGTGGGTATTGGTGCAGTTTTGTTGCAAGGTGGGCATCCAATAGCCTATCTTAGTAAAACTCTATCAGCCAAACATCAGCTTATGTCAACCTATGAGAAGGAATTTTTGGCAGTGATTTTAGCTTTGGAAAGATGAAGAGGCTATTTGTTGGATAGGCATTTTAAGATCAAAACTGACCACTTTAGCTTGAAATATCTTTTAGATCAGAGAATTTCTACCCCTGCTCAAATGAAGTGGATACCAAAACTTATGGGCTTTGATTATGAAATAGTCTTCAAAAAAGGTGTGGAGAATGTCACAGTAGATGCCCTATCTAGAATTCAAAATGAAGCTCAATTGTTCACTCTCATTGGTAGTTCACCTATTGTTCCTGAGTTGTTAAAAAGAATTGAGGCTACTTGGGTAGAAGACAGTGAGCTAAAAGAAATAGTGGAAAAGCTTAAAAAAGGAGAAACTATGGGCAATTCCTATGCTTGGGTCAACCAACAATTGAGAAGAAAAGGGAAATTAGTGGTTGGGAAAAATGCTGTTTTGAGGACTGAACTGCTTACTCACTTTCATGATGGTCCAGTTGGTGGTCATGTGGGTATTCAAGCTACTATGCACAAGATGTGTTCATTGTTCTATTGGAAGAAAATGAGAAGAGAAGTGAAGCAGTTTGTGAGGAATTGTGATGTTTGTCAAAGAAGCAAACCTGATCTATCTGCTTACCCAGGATTATTGCAACCTTTATCAATCCCAAACACTGTGTGGTCAAGCATTTCTATGGACTTTGTAGAAGGGTTACCAAAGTCACAAGGCAAGAATGTAATCATGGTGGTGGTTGACAGACTAAGTAAGTACAGTCACTTTATTCCCCTTGCTCATCCTTTTACTGCATTACATGTGGCTCAAGTGTTCTTAGATAACATCTATAAATTGCATGGTCTACCTGAGAACATAGTTTCTGACAGAGATAAGGTGTTCATAAGTGTGTTTTGGAAGGAGTTATTCAAGCTCCTACATGTCAAGTTACTCATGTCCATTGCCTACCATCCTCAAACTGATGGTCAGACAGAGGTTGTGAATAGAAGCTTGGAATGCTATCTCAGGTGTATGTGTGGTGACAATCCAAAAGAGTGGTGTAAATGGTTGTCTTTGGCAGAATGGTGGTACAACACCAATTATCACTCAACACTGGGCAATACACCCTATGAAATTCTTTATGGTCAAACACCCCCAATTCACATTCCTTATGTCAGTGGTGAAAGCAGGGTTGATACAGTTGATAAAACTTTGACTGCAAGAGAAGAAGTGATACAAGCACTCAAATTCCATCTGAAAAGAGTTCAAGAAAGAATGAAAGTGCAGGCTGATAAGCATAGATCAGAAAGGGAATTCGTAGTTGGTGATTGGGTATACTTGAAGCTACAACCTCACAGACAAATCTCCATGAGAAAGAGCAAGTTTAGCAAGCTTAACCCTAAGTACTATGGACCATTTCAAGTTCAAGCAAAGGTGGGAGTTGTAGCCTACAGGCTAGCATTGCCATTGGAAGCCCAAATCCACAATGTTTTCCATGTATCACAACTTAAGATATGTTAGTGGCTCTTGTCTGGCGATGTGATTTAATATACAAATTTTTTTTCATAGGAATTAATTTTTTTTTGAAAGAATTCATAGGAAATAATTGACGCATAATCAAACAAACAAATACGTTTTGTATAGATAGTAGCAGATGGTATGTCACAAATAGGATAAGAATAGAGTAATACAAATCTGAATATAACGAATTTTGAATCGTTTGTTCTTTTAACAAAACAGCCGATCCAAATAGAATTGGGTTAATCGGTTTGGGTTAATTGAGATGGGTTTGGGTATTCGGTTATGACCGAACTTCTAGATGGGTTATTTGAGATGGTTTTTTATTTGGATTTAGTAGTTAAATTGGTGTTTGGGGCCCAACAGAAATTCGATAGCTTAAATATCATATGAACGTTATGTTATAGGCTTGATGAATGTGAATTTCAAGCTTATCTAGATCTGGTTTGTTCAAGCATATCTAGATCTGATTGTATAATGGTGCATATGTGTTTTTCGGCTTGTACAAAATCAATAAAAGTGACGTTTATGTTTCAAAACATGTACTCCGTATGTTCAAAACATGTATGTTCTAAACATTTATGTTCAAAACATGCATATGTGTTTTTAAACATTTATGTTCAAAACATGCATATGTGTTTTTAAACATTTATGTTCAAAACATGTATGTTTAAAAAAATGATTGCTTACAAACGGAATGCTTAAAACATTTATGTTTTAATAATATTATTGTTGCTAATTTTTGTATTTTTCTTTTTATCATATGAACGTTATGTTATAGGCTTGATGAATGGTGCATATGTGTTTTTCGGCTTGTACAAAATCAATAAAAGTGACGTGTATGTTTTAAAACATGTATGTTCAAAACATGCATATGTGTTTTTAAACATTTATGTTCAAAACATGTATGTTTAAAAAAATGATTGCTTACAAACGGAATGCTTAAAACATGTATGTTCTAATAATATTATTGTTGCTAATTTTTGTATTTTTCTTTTTATCAGGTGTAATTACAAGAATGTTCACGGCTATGAGTGTGCATATATGTCCGACTTTTGAAAAAATGTTAACGGCTACACGTGTGCATATATGTCCGACTTCTAAAAATGATGATAACAATGAGTGTGAACATATGTCTATTTTGTGTTGAATATTTATTAGTGCTCACGTGTAAAGATAGATTAGATTCATGTATTTATGCTTTTTAGAAATTTGTATTTTAATTGTCTTTCAATCGATATCGAAGTTTGTGTATAACATTTATGTTCTTGGGTTGTTATAAATTTCATTATATTAAAAATCCATATGCACCTAACTATTTCTAGAAACATACATTGTAGCACTAAATCTAGAAATATGCTATCTTAAAAAAAACATTTATGCACTAAACATGCTAGCTTAAAAACATACATGCACTGAATATGAAAAATACTATCTTGAAAAAAAAAAAAAAAAAAAAAAAAAAAAAAAAAAAAAACGGATTTAGTATTAAAAAAAAGGTCTTTTACTATTATACCCTTTTGGATTAAAAGAAATATAGATATTTTCAAAAATGCCATTTTGCATTGATATGTTGCACACTATGCATTATTAGAAATACATAAGTGGTTCTCGCAGATAAGGTGGTTCTCGCAAGAAATGGACCCTATATATATATATATATATATATATATATATATATATATATATATATATATATATATATATATATACATACATACATATTACTTACAAATTAACTTTTGTTAAAATAAAATATTTTATGAAATGTGGAAGGAAATTTCCTCTTTGGAAAAATATCAATACAAGATCAAATGTGATCTTTCAAAATATTTCAATATCTTTCTTTTTTATGTTAAGAATGATTAATATTCTAGAAACATAATTTAGCAAGATTAGAAAAGATTTTGTAAAGATTTACAAGTCAAAACAAAAGATAAACAAGAGATGTGCTCCGGAAGGGAACGAACCCCTTAAGTATGGACGGACCCCTTATCAATAAAGGGTTCATGAGTCCATCGGACTTGTTTGCGTATAAAACAAAAGGCTAAAGAGTATATAAAAACTACTCCTATATAAAAAGAGAATAGTTAGGCTTAAGGTGTTAGCGTGTTACTTGATGACCAACTTGTATAAGTTTGGGTTTTTATCATATCTTTCATAAAAAAAACTTTAGAGGTCAAAATGATATAATAATAAAAAAATGTTTTTATATACATTTTGCAATAATATTTAATACTTTTGATATTAATGAATTTGGAATAAAAAAAATATGTGAAATGAATAGTTCAATTTTGCAAGAAAAAAAATGATAGCTTTAGCCTCTTTCTTGAGCAAACATATTCTCATTCCATTATTATTCCCTCACACCCAATAACTATAACATACATACAGTCAATCCTTAAACACACACATATGCATATCATTAAATCATCTATGTCGGATAAGTCTTTACGTCGAAGGATCGCCAGAGAACCAAACCTCCTCATCATCCCAAAAAAAACTTCATTAAAAAGTTGTTTTTGTTCCACGACGATCATCAAAAGATGGAACTCCGAGCCTACTTTGTTGAGTTCCAATAGTATATTTCCATCCCCAGTACCAGGCCCGGTGATAGGGGTGTGCAACCTGTGCGAGTGCACAGGGCCCAATTTATTTCTAGGGCCTCCATTTCATAGAACTCATTTATCTATACTACATATAATGCATGAAGGCACCTCACTCTTAATTTTAAGACGTACAAGACAAGAAGCACAATGTACACCACTATAATGCACATACTCACTCTTAATTTTCAGACTTACAAGACAAGAAGCATAATGTACACCATTTTAATGCACATATTAAAAAGACAAAACACCACTTTAATGCTATTAATGTAGTCAAGATATTTAATGTGGTCAATTAATTAACTGGTCAATAAATACAATTAATTTAGTTATTAAAACACCCTTTATATAAGAAATACAAATTATCAAGCATATTGTACAACCAATTTAAACACAATTCAAGCATTAAATGTCACTAATACAAATAATAAAACACATTATACAAATATTCAAGCCTGAATGGGCAACGGGCCAAATGGGCTCGAGCCCGAACAGCCACGAGCCAAACGGGCACGGGCCAAACGGGCACAGGCTAAACGGGTACGGGCCAAACGGGCTCATGTTATATACGAATCGCTTTAAAAAAAACCCAAAAAGACGAAATAAATTCCTTAGTTAAGGAGTTAAAATACGTCACATGAAATTCTTGATGTCCGTAAATTTATAGTCAAAAAGAGCATAATAAACTAAAATACATGATTTACCGGAAAATTTTATTTCAGGGTACCCGCCGCCGCAACGCGCGGGTATTAGTACTCTGTAGTATTATAAAAGGTTTTTTTTTGCTAAAATCAATAATTCCAATATGAAGTCATTTACTAAGTTTTGTTTATAACGTACTTTTTTATGATCCAGTATTTTTTTTCTCCTTTTTTAACGCAAAAAGAAATAAGAAGGAAAGAGGTTGTATTCTGATCGATCTCCCTTCTATTGCTTGATTCTTATACTTTATAAAACTTCTACTTTGTGGATTAATCTGCGTATTATATCCATTTAGTCGATTTATTATTTAGTTGATGTTTCAAGTGATAATAAGGCTTCGGTTTTAATTTTTTTGGGGTATCGCTGTTTTTGAATTGGTTTCCTGGTATTCTTATCTGCTATTATTTGTGTTCTGATGTGAGTCGGTTGGGATCATGGGGTGACTGAACCCTGCTTAGGGTTCCGTTCGTTCTTATTCCTCCTGTCTTTGCTGCTGCTGTGTTTTGTTTCGTGCTTGCGTTTTTTGGTTTTTTAGGGTTTTCATTTATTTAGGGTTTCGTTTTTATTACTTTATGTTGATCAAGATGCTGCATGCTGGTGATAAAACTAGTGTCAACAGTTCGAATGTTAAGGCCACATCTGGATCAATTAATGTCAATTCGAGTGATGGTAAGGCTGGTCCTAGTACCAGTGATACGAATGTGTTAAAAATGGGGACTCAATTAGGTTATACTCCTGTATCTTTTGCGGATATGTTTAAGGATAAAACTCCCAAGAAGACCCTTAAGATTTCAGAGATGCGAAACAAAAATTATGTGGCTGGTGCTAATGTCACCATCCCTTTGGAAGCTGTCAATGAGGTATGCTCTAGATTCGCTAATACGTTGTATGGTTATTTCATTGGTAAGAGACTCGCTTTCCCGGTAGTTGAAAATTACGTTAGAAATACTTGGGCAAAGTTTGGTTTACTAAGGGTTATGCTTAATAATGGTTTTTTCCTGTTCCAATTTGAAACCAAAGAGGGTATAGAAAGGGCGTTGGAAGAAGATCCATGGTTGATACGCTTGGTTCCTATCTTTTTGAATATTTGGACTTCGAACACTAAACTTATAGAAGATGATATAACTTTAGCTCCTGTTTGGGTTAAACTTCATAATATTCCGGTTGTTGCGTACTCTGAGATTGGTCTTAGTTTGATTACAACGCAAATTGGTTGTCCTATCATGATTGATTCCTACACGAGTACGATGTGCCTTAAGTCGTGGGGTCGTAATTCCTATGCTATGGCCCTTGTGGAAGTGTCGTCAAATGAAACCTTACTTGACTCTCTAGTGGTTGCTATCCCCTACCCTAATGGGCCAGGTCATTCATTGGAAACAATTGATATTGAATATGAGTGGAAGCCGCCAAGATGTGAGACATGTAAAGTTTTTGATCATAATGATGATGGATGTCCTAAGCGAGTGAAACCGGTTGTGAAAGATAAATCATTGGTTGATGAAGAGGGTTTCGTTGAAGCTTATAAGAAGAAAGGTAAATGTAAGATTCATGGTACTAATCGTCAGGTTGATGGGATTCGTTTTCATAAGCCTAAAGTTTCGTATTACTATAGGCCAGTTACTAAGCCAAAGAATGGAGGAGCATCGACGTCCAAGCATTCTGACCAATCGAATATAGGTTCTCCAACGGTCAATGTAGTTTCTACTAATGAACCTACTATTGACCCTACCAGTAGTACGGCTCCTCCCCGGGATGACCTATGTAAGAATAAGAATTGGGTGGAGGATATCAACCTGGTTGATTTGAAGAACAGTTTTGATGCTCTTAAGGATAAAGATTCGGTTTTGGAACCTGTGATTGGCAATATGTGTATTCCTGAAAGTATTTCTAGTTCTTCCAATACTACTTCTTCATCGCCTATGATGAACACTCCTATTGTTGATAAAATAGGGAAGCTTGAAAAGCTTATTATTGATGGGAAAGCCACCCTTGTGGATGATAATGGTAAACCTATTCCGGTGGTTGATGGTAAAAGCAAGAGCAATCCATTCTCTAAGGTGGGTGAAGTAGTTGATTCAGATAGTGATGATGAGATGTTTGAGCCAAATGATCCTATGGATAGTTACTTTTCATCAGCAGGGGGACATAACGAGCTTGAAGGCTATCTTTCTGATGATTATGCGGCCCAGGTCTATGACTTACCTGGGCATTTTGAGGAATTTAACAATCAGTATGATTTCAAGCTTCAAGGCCGTTCGAGAAAGTAATCTTTTATTTGGATTGGTTTATTTGTTTTGCATGTCTCTTTATGTTTTTAGTGTTTGTTCTAGTTGTCAGTAGCTAGTTTTTCATTTATGGCATGTCATAAATGTTCTAGTGGTTGTTCAAGCGATTGCTTGAGGTTAACGTGGCGTTTCAGCCACATTCCATTGTACTTTAAACGGTTTTTTGGTTAATATATTTTGCCATGGTGGAATCCCTTTTACCCAAAAAAAAAAAAAAAAAGGAAATATATTGTCTAACTTTTTCTAATCTTCATTTATAATATTGACATTTTTTGTCATTATAATTAAATTTTTAGAGGGCCTCGTTTGTAATCTTAGCACGGGGCCACCAAAATCAACGGGACGGCCTTGCCCAGTACAAGTGTAGACGATGAATATCATCTAGATATGACTCCACCGGGTGGTGAAAGTTGCACGTTGTTTCGTAGTGCTCGAGTATCTAACGATGTTTTCTCGTCATCCCTCGAGTTGTTACCTATTTCGCTTGAAAAAAATGAGGTAACGTTTATGAATTTGTTGGTTTTATTTGCTTTTGTTTGATGCATGGTTGGTTTAGTAAATGATTGCGTTAAATATTTGTTGGTCTAACAAACTTATGAATTTAATTTGATTATGTAAAAGATTACATGTGAAAATAGTTTGGTCATGTATATGCTAAGAAATTGTAACACAAATAGAAAAACAATCATCGTTGAAGTCTTCGAGTTTTACGGAAGTTTTAGTTTATCCCACATAGAAGCCAAGTGAAAGTGAAAATAGTTATTTAGTTCTAGGTTTGATATATGTAATGAGAAAAGATCAATATAGATCCCATATTATGAATAAATTAATACTTAGTTAACACCTAGCTAGTTTCTCTCATCGCAAATATTTCTTTTTTATAAAATGAACAATATTAAACTAAATATATATACACCTACACTTAAAAAAAAAAAAAAAAAAAAAAAAAAAAAAAAAAAAAAAAAAAAAACGACAGACGAAATAATGATGATGATAATAAAATAAGGAAGTTAAAAAATGAAAGGAGTAATAGATCATGTAATCACACGATTTATTTATTTATTTATTTTTTCTTCAAAATTTCCCGCCTAGAAAAATCACACGTGATTTGTAAAAATCACATGTGATTTGTAAAAATCACATGTGATTTGTAAAAATCACATATGATTTGATTTTTACAAAATCGCATATGATTGTTACAAATCACGTGTGATTTTTCTGGGCGGAAATTTTGAAAAAAAAACTTCGTCGAAAGTATAAAGAAGTGCATATCTATAGATAATTTAATTCTCGTCGCGATAGTGTATTTTTTGTAGCTTGAACATTTACCGTTTGCAAGATATGTTGTTTTAAAAAAAAGGTGAAAAATAATTTTTTATTAATTTAAATGAAAGATTGATGGCTAAAATTGGTTATTTGAATATATGACAAATATTATATCTACGAGGCAGCATGGCCCGTGCGATGCACGGGCTTCGATTACCTAAAGTGTTAAACTAAAAAATTCGCTTTAGTAAGCTTTTACAAATAGAAATCTTTCATATGAAATATGTTGATATAAATAATGTCTAAACACGTTATTAATATTTTTCGATATCTCTACGTTTTGATAATCACAAAATGTAAAATCATTAATCGGAAAATTATGACGTAAACAAGTATTTAGTTGTAAATATCTTTTTCTACAACTCAAATCACTTAAGGTATGAATGAACTAATGCTTAATGCATTATATGATCAAAGGAACATTTTCTTAATAACTAGAATTTTTATAAAACATCAAAAACATTTTATATATTTTTGAAAAACATTTTTGGTATTAAATAAAAATGTTTAATCTTTTATAAAAATATGAATTCAAATTTTTAACCAAAATCAGTTAAAATGTTCCAGAAAAACCTTCCCCACAAAAGGACAAATCTAGGCAACGGACACCTAGGGCGGCCCCCTTAATTTTACTAGGCGCCCCCCTTAAAATTAAGGGGACCGCCCCCCTATTTAAGGGGGCCGGCAACGCTCCAGTAGGTCTCCAGCTGTCCAGTTTTTCTCCTATAAATACTAGCCTTCTCCTGGATTTTTACTTACCTTTTGCACACTAAAACTTTCTGTTCTAAATCCTTTCTAAACATTGTAAATCCTTTGATCATATTTTCTTAAGCATTGGTTTCTAAGTGATCCAAGCTTCCACCACCAAAAGTGCAAAAGAAGAACTCTACTTCAACTAGTGAAGAAGTGTTATTACTTACCTCATTCAATTGTGTTGTTGTGTAAAGTGTTGTATAGTTGTGATAAGTAGATCTAAGTGTAATTACGTAGTGGTGTTGTAAATTAGTTGTGAAGTAGTTGTGAATAAGTAGTTGTGAAGTAGTTGTGAAGAAGTAGTCGTGAAGTAGTCGTGAAGAAGAAGTCGTGAAGCCGTTGTGAAGCTGTCGTGAAGAAGTCGTGATTAAGTCGTGTAGAAGTTGTGTATAAGTTGTGAGATTGGTTCTAGCTACGATTAGGACTCGACATCTAGCTTTGTGTCATTAAGTCGGTGTAAGCTAAAGTTGTGTAAGGTTTCTCCGCCATAAGGGAGTTTGTTGACATAGTGAAGAAAACTCTCGAGTAGGTAACTCGAGGAGTGGAGTAGGGCAAGGAAGGTGTCCTTGTAGCCGAACCACTATAAATCTCCGTGTTGTGGTTTGATCTTTCCATCTCTCTCTTATTTCATTATATTTACCTTACTTGCATTACTTATCTATATTTGTTTATATATGTTCATATTGATCAAGAGTTGAATTCACATAAGATAGAATCGAAGTTTTAAAAAGTAAACAAAAGTTTTCATAAATTAAAAAGATGTAAAACTATTCAACCCCCCCTTCTAGTTTTCCACAATTGGTATCAAGAGCCACGTCAAACAAGATTTTTAAAATAAACTGTATTTTAAAACTTGAAACGATCTATGGAATCTGAAAAATATTTAGAAGGGCAATCTATGCAAAGACCACCACTATTTGAAAGTGATGGATTTTTATATTGGAAAAATCGATTCGAAACTTATGTGAAATCAAAAGATCTATATCTTTGGCATGTTATTACTAATGGTGATTTTTTACCTATTCAACATAATCTTGAAACTAAAAAGGATGAAATTGTACCTTTTGAAAAATAAAGTGATGATTTAAAAAGAAAACTTTCTAAAAATAATGAGGCTAAAATGGTTATTTATAATGCGTTACCACGTAAAGAATACGAAAGAATCTTTATGTGCGAAACCGCAAAAGAAATTTGAAATTCTTTACTAATAACTCACCAAGGTAATAGTCAAGTCAAAGATAATAAAATAGATCTTCTTGTTCAACAATATGAACAATTCACGATTCCGGAAGAGGAATTAATTGATAATGCATTTGCTAGGTTTAACACAATCATCACAAGTTTAAAGGCACTTGATGAGAGTTTTTCTAGTAAGAATTTTGTCAGGAAATTTCTTAGAGCTCTTCATCCAAAATGGCGAGCTAAAGTTACGGCGATTGAAGAATCGAAGAACTTGTCAACTTTTCAACTTGACGAGTTGATTGGCAACTTGAAAGTCTACGAAGCAATAATCAAGAAAGACTTCGAGATGGTCAAAGGAAAGAAAGAGCAAAGCAAGTCAATCGCGTTGAAAGCTAGGAAAGCATCAAGTGACGAGGATAGCTCAACCTGTTAGAATATGAGAACCATGACAATCATATAAATTAACAAAACATGTATTCACATATGCGGAAGCGTAGGAACGATTATAACACATAATAGATTAACATAAATTAAATAGGAACGTACCTTTTGATTCTAGCAAGAACAAGAATCAAACTTCAATAATCTTGAACAATTGGATGAACCCTAATTAGGGTTTATATGGATCAATGATTAACCCCTTACCGTTTTGTTAATCGATCCCTTGATAATTACTATAGTGAGTAATTACCTCGTTCTTGTACACACAAACTACTATCGAATAAAAGTGATTGCAAGATCAAAACAAAACACTTATGGTTTTATGAAAAACAAATCGACAAGAACCCTAGGGGTGTTCGACGCTCGGATTTAGAGAAGAAAAGAACAAGGAAAACTTTAGGGATAGTGTGTGTGCACAAAAGATGTGAATGCATGTCCCTAGGCCTTGTATATATACTATGTGTAACTTGGAGGACAAGTTTGGGTGGGTTAGGGTTACCCCTTACCCTTGTCGACCGGTTATGGAGTCCAAGAAGAGATTCCGGATCCTTCTTGGCTCCTAGTTACATTCTAGTCCTTTTCTTTTCCTTTTAACGACAGTTAGTCCGTACACTTACTAACTAACGACCGTTAAGTCCGTTAAGTGTTTAAATAATTACATATATACATAACATTTAATATATATAATTATTATACTTTTATTCTCGTTTGTATTGTGTGCAATCCCGAGGTCTCGGGTTCGATACTAGACATGCACGTATTAATATTTATCCATAAAACCAACAGCTCCCACTTGGATATCTATTAATAGTGCAATGACATTGGTTAGCGTCTTGCAACACTCCAATGCCCCTAGTTCAACTCGAGCTAGGTTTCCTGGAAAACCTTTAATGATTCATCATTATTATTATCCTTTTGTTTCTAATACCACGTTAATTAAAGATATGGATCTCAGTCATTTTTAATTAACAATTATGTTTCTCGTTGTTTATGATTGAGCAAGATTACCAAAACATCTGAACGTATTCCAGATAGACTTTGGGCGTGCGCACGCAAACACCTTGTCAACCCTACGAGGGGTCCAGCAGTATTAAACTTCAAAACGAATTTGAAGGAACAAATTCTTTCTTGACTACAAGAATAACCCATAGACTTTGCAACATTTCTGAAAACAATCCTTATAACTCCCAGTTACGGTAAGCGGTAAATTGCTTCACAGAAATGCACTACATCCATGACACTTATCTGGTATCTCAAGTCTGAGGATAACTAAATTCATGATTTACTTACTGACAATATCCATAAAGTAAAATCATGTAGTTGGGATAAGTCCTATATTCAATTCATTGAATATCATGTGAAATTGGTATGTCTACGCATCAATATACTTTCAAGTATATTCTAACCAATACTTAGATTTGTCTTAGTTTAATGATATTCCCATATCATCAATTGACAATGGACAATTTAGAATAACATAAGTTATTCATGGATTTAAACATGCAAATATAGGACACAATTTATTATTAATGAAAACAAACGTACTAAGTACTTTAATTCATTATAAATAATAATTGCTTAATGTCCTTTATCCAAATACTAAATAGATCAATGCATGATAATTCTAGTTAATGAATTTTGTCTCAAGTAATGACTTGTTGACAGCTATGCCTCAAGTACTGACAATCATACTTGTTGACAAGGCATTTATTTCAACTAACTTTGATCTATAATAATTTTGAGAATACTTATTTCAAGAATTTAATTAACAAAATTCTTTTATGTGTGTATCCAACTATCTTGATATAGTCACACAATACTTCATAAATGATGTGATATCCTCAACCATCAATTTATGACAATCAAACTTTCAAACGTTTTAAAGTTTTAAAGTATTCTAATTCTTTAATGTATAATGCAACTATGCTTTTAGAAGAGCACAACTAGTTCACATGGCCATTAACAAGGATAAAATCCTACCATGACTAGTTATTGAGTGTCATCTCAATCAAACCAGCATCATTGTATAAAACTACAATATGCTTTTTAACTATTCCGTAAACTTAATATCCATTGTGTAATTCGATGCCTTCTAATCTTTCAAGATTTGTTGGCTATAACAATTACGCAACAATTTTGCCATATTGTTTATACTTAGAATTTAGGAGCAATTCCAGGTCGAGGATAGTGTATTCTAAGTCCAAACATATTCCATCAGAATATTCATTACACAAGTTATCTAATAACCTTTTATTGGATATCAAATATTGTCAAATCATTTAGCATTTAAAAATGATACAACAATAATATGATGTACATGAAAATCCTTCAGTCAGACTTAGATTTTTATTCATGTTCTATCTTTACAAATATATATATTCATTTAGTATTTCAAAATGATATATCATATTCTATTAGATTTATTTACCGCACATATTTATTAAATAGTAAACTTTTGTTCCAAGGTTGTATGTTTTATTTTCTAAATCTTATAAGTAAAGCTTTATTCCAAACTAAGACTTAACATTTTACTTATATGGAATGTTACTTCAACATATATGATTTAGTAAATCAAACATAATACTCCCACTAGCTTTCAGAAATACTTAGAAATTATCTTATTTCAATTATAAATCAAAACATGGATTTAATAATTAAACATAAGAGTAATCTCCTGGATGCATGCATTTATCCATTCATGGATTATTGCACTTTGTATACTTCCAAAGATTTATTTGAATTCATAAACTCCTTTTGATTACTTATCGTCCTCGCTCAAGTAATCATTAAAGAAAGAGTTTGATATTCATTGTCAATTTCATACTTATGAAAACAAGTATGACAATTACCATCTTTGTAACTTTAATGTACTTATGAAAGAGTATTCAATCATAGTTAATTGCTTAAGTATGATTAATAATCTTGTCATAAGTCATGCATTAAAATATGTATACAATTTTTGTCCATATGATTTTTATACAAAGATTTAAACCATTAAGGTTACATAATCTTTGAATAAACTCATCTCCATTCTCTAACTATTAAGAATTAAGATAAACCAAATTTTTAAAATTTGATTATCTTTATGAACAACATCTATAACATTCATAGTATGAGTGATTTTACCCAATTCATTATTTGGTAATACTTCATCATATAATCCTCAGCATACTAAACATGATATCCAAGTGGATCTATGAATGAGAATTCCATCATCTTGAGGTTTATCATTTACATGTTAAGCCTCATCATGATTTTGACTAGTGTGTTTTTAGAAGATTATGTATTTTGTAATAAACTCCCACTTACTTTTAGTAATATATAGACTATCTATAAATACTTAGCAATTTAGAGCAACAATCCAATTTTTTTTCTTTTTTTTTGGATATTACAAATACATATTGACAGTTCCTGACCTTCTTTTGTTAATAACCTACACATAAGTAGCTTAACAAATTCAGAACTTTATTTCAAGACTTAATGTGATTCATCACATTTCATAATGTCTTATTAATCTTCTAGGAGTTTAATTGAGTATATTTAATCCATACTCAATTCTTTAACCTTGATAATTTTTGAAGAAAAGAAGTTATAGTTATCTTTAATCAAACAATTTAACAAGAGTTTGATTTCCCTAACTGAACACACCATAAATAAGTGGTATTTCATTAGAACTCATATTTTAAGATAATCTAACAATATGAAAGATAAGCTTATACTCCTTTTGGCTTACCTATTTCCCAACTAAGTCATCTTAATGGTGAAATAGAATTTCAAGCCTCTTGCATGCTATATAACCCAAGTACTTATAAACCAAGTCACTTCATGTCCATGTCTCAATCAAGAAGACATAAACTGTTATAATCCCACTACACGTTATAAATCATTGATCAACTCAATGACTTCTTGTATATGTCTTAATAAAAAAAACATAACAAGCTAACGTCTTACTTTATTATAAGTCTTGTAATACTTAAAAGACTTCATGTTTATAACTATACAATAAAGTATAAACATGTATAATTAAAGTAATCATGAACACCATCATTTGGTTTCAATAGTATTTTCAAGTTAACTCACTACTTCATTTATTTATGTCATTCTAAGAATACATAAATGCATGAAGTAGTATTATATTACTTCATGCATTTATGTCATTCAGATAATACATAAATATTCTATTTGAAGTTGTCTTGTTATCATATTGACACATGTTCTAATAGATGTCTAATTTAGAAACAGTAAATTTTCCATGTGTGGTCTCACGCACACTTGGAAATTTACCTTGTCATTAATTTTTGGTCCAGGTCTCACGCATACCCAAAATTAACTCTAAGTGTTTCTTAGAATAGATATGTTCAATCATACTAGAACAAGAATCTCTTACCTTGCAGTTAAGAGAAGCTACTAAATCATATTGCTATATGTTGTACCTTTCACACAATAAAGATTTCTCCCACTTGTGCATGGAACAACATCATGTACCACATAAACAACACTACACGCGTTTGTTAATGTGATCAATATGAATGTGTCATTAGCATAACTTAGTAGATATAGAGTTACTTAATTAATCAAGGAAACGCACATGACTATCCTTGAAAATTTAGTGTCTATATTTGGAAAGTAATTATCTTGAGATATTCAAAAGATAATCTGAGTCACTTTCAAGACAATAAGTCTTGTAACTCCCACTGAATTAGAGAAAATTACAATAATCCCTTATTCAGTAATAAGAACACAATCCTCCCACTGGATTTGACAATATTGTAATTGTTTCAATAACCAGTGAAAGAATAATAGTGTTGCTTTTCACTTTCCTACATCTTTGAGAAAACCCATTCGTAACAATTAATTAGGTACTAAAAGAATGTATTCTACTACATATATGACGGACTATCCACATATAGACTAAATGTGATTCATCATATTCCAAACTATTAACTTGTAAAATTGGCATGCAATTTCTTCCTTAATAGGTCTACAATTCCAACAATTGTATGTAGTACCTCAAATGGTCAAAACAAAACAACTAGATATACTAGCTTGTCTTTTACCATTATGCGGTAACTTGTCTAGCTTCTAACCTAATAACTCGTAAAATTTGCAATAATCTTAACGATTAAAATTTGCTATGAGTTATGTATTTAGAATTTAGACAATTCTAATTTTTTCTATCATACCTTTCTCATTCATGAAAAAGAATAGGATTTAGTCTCACGCTTCTCACATGAAAGGAGACTAGGTTTATTCTTTTAATGAAATTGACTCTAGCCAAGACCCCTACGGGTGTAGATCAATTTACTAATAAAGTACAACCCTTGTTTACGGTTTAACGTTGCATCAATACATTTAAAAGAATTTACAAAATTCAATTTTAGCATTTTCGATAATTACTCTTTAAGAAAATAAAATACCCATTGGTAAATATTCATATTAACCATAGTATTTTCTTAAAGCTAGGATCCTAATTGTCATAGTACCATTACATCAGTTGATCTGCTAGTAATGATAGTATTCAACTAGGTAATCTGTCGAACAATAATTGGCAAACAATTTTCCAATTCCTAGATCATTATGGGATTTACATCAAATTGATTCATCAATTTGCAATGTAAGCATGTTTCATCCCATCTCATGCCTTAAGCTCTAGGTCTCACGCATCAACTTAATTAAGTTGTCTAACTTAGAAACAGTAAATTCATCCATGTGTGGTCTCACGCACACTCGGAAATTTACCTTGTCATTAATTTTGGTCCAGGTCTCACGCATACCCAAAATTAACTTCAAGTGTTCCTTATAGTTAGATGGCATGTAACTTAAATTTTAGGGTATTTAGTTTTTGGTGTGACAAAAACATGTACAAAGACGCATGCACTCATCTTTGTATCATTAGTTTTCAAAACAATTTTTATTAACCAATTAGTTAAGAGTAAACCAAAAAACTATGTACTTGAGGTATTGGGTTCACCAATTAAAGAAGTACCAACAATTATCGCCCACATATCCTACTCTTACATGTTATTCGGATATTTGCCACAAAAGTGGCGCGTGGAATTGAGGTAAATCACCCTTAAGATGATAGTGTACGTAAATAGTGATATAGGTAAGTCGCAGTTGACGCACAAGCGGGCCCGGAGAGCCGGTAGGAGCGGATCTCTTAAAAAACCCCTCTCCAGATAAACCCACCACACAGTTTGTCAACTTTGGTCCGCCTTTCACACACTATTGTACAAAAACATCAATCAAGCAAAAGTTTATGATCTTAATCTTAAAAAATAAGTAACAAAGTTTAGATCTTGCTAGTCTCGCCTGGGAGCTGATTACCGTGCGAATCGGACCACTAGCGGCACATAAGACTCTGCAAGATCCTTACTTTATTACTTTATGTTTCACCGTTATTAGTCCACTTTAATTTTCTTTGAAAATTACCCTTTTTATTGCTTACTATAACATATCACATATAAAAGAACAATAAATAAGTAATTTAAAAGAAAACAACAATTAACTAATAAGAAAAACAATTAATTGTTAGTGAAACATCTAGCCACATGCAACCTTTTAAACAATCCTAAATAAAATCAATATCTAGATGTCAAGTATGCATATGGTTTAACTAAGACTTTCACCTTGCACAGGTGAGCCACATGCATTGACAAAGTCAATTGCGTAAGTCATAGTAAACATATACCAAATTGTACATTAATTGATTTTAATATATAATTGGAGTCTTCCCCAATTTTAGAATTATCTAATTATTACATGTGTAAAACAAGTTCTAACAATTAAACAATTAATCCAATCCATGACTAACATGCATGTTTCGTCATGGATTCATGCATAACAATTACCACATAGTTCACATAAACACGTTGCAAACCTAGGGTTTCTAATCCAATTAATTAAAAAAATTAAACCACAAACCCTAATTAGGGTTTATGGAAATCGTACCCCCCAATTATAGGGTTAGGGTTTCGTAATTTTTTATTTTAAAACCTAGATCCATGGAACATGTCTATCTCAAACAATTATTAATTAGGTCACAAGATACGTTCAATAAACACATAAATCTTGTTAACAACCTAGGGTTACTAATCCAATTAATATTGAATCCACAAACCCTAATTTGGATAAAGGAGTGATCGACCCCCCCCCCCCCCCCAAAATTTAGGGTTTCAAAATTTAACAAGCCCTAAATCTCAAAACAATCTTAACATGTATCTAAAACATTAAAGATCCGATTTTTATGTGTTTTATGTAATCAATTACATGTTATAGCAAGCTCGTGATACCACTGTTAGAATATGAGAACCATGACAATCATATAAATTAACAAAACATGTATTCACATATGCGGAAGCGTAGGAACGATTATAACACATAATAGATTAACATAAATTAAATAGGAACGTACCTTTTGATTCTAGCAAGAACAAGAATCAAACTTCAATAATCTTGAACAATTGGATGAACCCTAATTAGGGTTTATATGGATCAATGATTAACCCCTTACCGTTTTGTTAATCGATCCCTTGATAATTACTATAGTGAGTAATTACCTCGTTCTTGTACACACAAACTACTATCGAATAAAAGTGATTGCAAGATCAAAACAAAACACTTATGGTTTTATGAAAAACAAATCGACAAGAACCCTAGGGGTGTTTGTACGATCGGATTTAGAGAAGAAAAGAACAAGGAAAACTTTAGGGATAGTGTGTGTGCACAAAAGATGTGAATGCATGTCCCTAGGCCTTGTATATATACTATGTGTAACTTGGAGGACAAGTTTGGGTGGGTTAGGGTTACCCCTTACCCTTGTCGACCGGTTATGGAGTCCAAGAAGAGATTCCGGATCCTTTTTGGCTCCTAGTTACATTCTAGTCCTTTTCTTTTCCTTTTAACGACAGTTAGTCCGTACACTTACTAACTAACGACCGTTAAGTCCGTTAAGTGTTTAAATAATTACATATATACATAACATTTAATATATATAATTATTATACTTTTATTCTCGTTTGTATTGTGTGCAATCCCGAGGTCTCGGGTTCGATACTAGACATGCACGTATTAATATTTATCCATAAAACCAACACAACCTCCGAAAGTGATGATGAAGAATATGTCATGGCCGTAAGAGACTTCAAGAAGTTTTTCAAAAGACGAGGAAGATTCGTTAGACAACCACATGACGAAAGGAAAACACTCCAAAGAAACAAAGACGACAAAGGTGGCAAGAGCGAGAGGAAGTGCTTCAAATGCGGTGATCCAAATCATCTCATTGGAAGATGTCCTATAATGTCAAAGGAGCAAAACCAAAAGGCGTTCATTGGAGGAGCATGGAGTGACAGTGAAGAAGACGAGAAAGAAACCACAAAAGAGGAGAAGTGTCTTATGGCTAAGACATCAAGTGAGGTACGTTTCGAAACCGAATACTTTAGTGATGAAAATTTATCATTAGATGAAAAAGACCTAGATAACGAATATAATAGGTTATGTATATTAGGTCAAAAAGTAATGACTAAAAATAAATCACTAAAACACATAAATAACCAATTAGAAAAAGAAATACTAGAATTAAAAATTAAACTACATAACTTAGAAAAAGGCAAAGAAGTCTTTGAATGTAAAACATGTCAAGAAACTAAAAATGAAAACGAAATACTTAAGGAAGAAATTTGTAGACTTAACAAATTTGAAAATAGTAGTAATTCTCTTAGGGATATAATAAGCATTCAAAGAATGTCAGGAGATAAAACCGGATTAGGATTTAACTCAACTAAGGTTACAACTAGTGAAACTAAAAATGTAAAGTTTGAAAGTGAAACTAGTAATCAAAAAATATTAGAGTCAAAGCCTAAATATATACTTATAAAAGATAGAAAAATACCCATAGCCAATAATGAGGAAATAAAAGCTTTCTACAAACCATCTTTAAAAACCGAAGTAGAAAACTCTAAACCAAAGCTTAGGTAAAAAACACCTCCTCCTAGAAGACCACCTAGTCCTCACCCTCGGCCTAAAACACCTCAACCTAAAAGAAACCAAAATAGACCAAACCGTCATAATAATAGTTACCCAATGTGGAATTACCCGAATCCAGCAAGCTTCAATCCTTGGGGAATACTTCCACCATACATGTATCCTAGTCAACTACAACCCATTTTTGGTTCAAACAACTTTGGATCAATGAGACAATGGGGACCAAGTGGCTAAATTGCTATCTCATTGGATTATTGGCATCTCTTCCTTGATTGACTTCTACAAGTCAAACATAAACGCTTTGAAGCGCTTGAAGACCACGTGTTGAAGACTAAAAGGTACGCCCCTCTTTCATGCTCATCATTATGTGCGTTGATTAATGAACTAGCAAATTGCATGCCCCCATAAGTTTTTAATGCCTAGTTTAGTTAGTACTTGTATGGTAGTTAGTAGATAATCACTTATACATATACATAATATATAAATATATATATATATATATATATATATATATATATATATATATATATATATATATATATATATATATATATATATATATATATATATATATATATATATATCCATATTATTATACTATATACATATATAAATATATCCGCACATAACCTAGATACGTCATTTGTTGACTATCTAGAACTAAAAGAAATTGTTCGTCCTCGAACCTTTTCTTCCCCCTTTGCCTCTTTTGAACTTTAACGTTCAACACGAAAATCTTCCGTGTCCACTATCACATAACTCATGGTGATGAAGAGAAGTGAGTTAAGTGGATTAACGTAGAAGTAGCACTTTGACCGTCGAGTCAAGAAAACTATGGATGAAACAAACTCCCGTCGCCGTCAGCTCCTATCTCCGTCATTACCTCATCATTTCTTAACTCCATTCAACATCCCACGTTTACAAACAAAATATATATATATATATATATATATATATATATATATATATATATATATATATATATATATATATATATATAAATATGCACTTTTACTCTGTGATAACCCGCAATTTTTTAGATTCATTTTTATACGAGATTATCTCAGTTTTTCATTTACGAACTTTTCCGAACTTATTTAGTTTGAAAACGTGAAATTTATCTCGTGAAACGTGAAATTCGTACACAACGCGTACTGGCACAACCGACGAATTAATTTGATTATTTTATTATTCGTGAGAAACGAGGCGTATGAATGGTCGTTTTATTGGAAAAATTATTCTAAACGCGAATATTAATTTATTCGGGCAACGAGAAATAAAGGTACACGTATTTATAATCAAAATTGATGGAAAAACACTTTTAAAATTTATGGAATAACCTTCGGGTGCTCGGGAAATATTTATAACACGTTTTATTTGTCTTGTTCACATATCGTTAAAATTATAAGGAGATTGACAGTTTTAGTCCCTGAGGGCGCGCTAGGGTTTGCCACAAGTCCCAACCTACCACTATAAATACTACTGTTATAAATTTTTAGGGTTACAAACCCTTTCTTCTTCTCTCTAGCCGACACCCTCACCCTCTCTCCTCCCTCTCATTTTCTGGCGAACAAAACCGGCCACCGGAGCTCCACCGCCGGCCACCACCTCTCACCGCCACCACCAAAATGATCCTTGTGATCTCCTCGTCACTCCCATGTACACCACGCGCCACAAAAATTATCACCATCACCTCTACGCGCCTTTACCGCCGCGTATAACCATCACCACCATTAAAAACATCACATCTCTCATTTTATTCTTGATGTTTTGAAGTTGGGAGGGACAACCTGTGAGTTCCAGCCACCACAGCCGCCACTTTCGCCTCTCCTCTTTATCTCTTTCTCGTCATGGTAAAACCGAGAAAACCCGTTCGATATTATTATTATTATTCTTTTTAGATCCGATTATTTTGTTGTTGTTTGTGTTCGTGGATTAAAACTGACATAACCCGTTATTATAATTTTGTGATTAAAACCCGGATTTAGAACATTTCTTTTTATTGTGTTCGTGTGGTAAGAAATCGTTGTTGTGTCGTCGTTGTAATGTTGTTGTTTTGATGATTGGTGCTCGACAAGGGTGAGAAGCCGAGACCCCTTGGTCTCGGCAAAATAAAATTTTATTTTGCTTGTTTAGTTATTTTGGTCTCGGTATGGTAACTTTTGGTCCGAAGTAGTTTTGTTATTGCATTAGTTGTTGGTTGTTTCCAGTTGAGATAGGATGTGTTGGTCACAAGAAATATTAGGAGTGTGTTGATTTTGATACCACCTAGGGTGTGTTCGTTAATGGTAATCCAGCCCAACTTTGGGTATGTTGTTTATTTGATTGGGCCTCGCAGTCCATTAGAGGGTGTATTGGTTTTAAAGTGGGCCTCAAGCCCACTTCTCACATAAGATGGTGTTGGTAAAAATTTTGGTATTAGTGGATTGCTAAAGAAATGGTTAGACATGGTGTTATATTTTGAACATTTTGCGAGTATTGGACTAACGTGTATTTACTTGTTCATTTGGTACGTATCGGATAATACTGGGAATTATGACTTTGAATTGAATACGGGAAAATGAACTTAATATATTAAACACGAAACGGACACAAAATCTTCAATAAAACTAAAACTAATATTTACACGAACGATAACGAGACATAAACTTATTAAATATTGTAATTCCAGTTTTGATTAACCCAAGTCTCGATGACTTGAGAAAAACTAAATTTATTAGTTAAACCTATTTTTATTATAAAACGAATTATGTTTTATACAAATTATTTGGGGATAACGGGGTAAATGTCGAAACGTACAAACTGAGTTATTTGATTTGAGGTGTTTGTTGTCGTAAACTTTTAGAGTTGTCTTCCTTGGTTTGAGTTCTCGTCAGTATTCTCTCGAGTTTGTTGATGTCTTTTCTCCTTGGCGTGAGTTGTCCGTCGAGTCTATGTCTTCTTACCACACCACACGAAACGTTGAAACTAAGCTTTTGATAAGATTTGAAAACTGAGTAATCCAAGAAAACTACGACACGCTGTCTTTTATAGACTTTATTATTGTGCGAGACATATTTTGAGATAATCGTATGCGTATTAGGTTGTGCCGATCCTAGACCGTTGTGTACCGCCGTGCTTGTACTTCCGTGCATCGTCGTGCCGTACGTCTTGAGGTTGTTATGTTTTGCTCCTCGATGCCAGTCGTGTCAGTTGTGACTTTTGCTTTGCTGTGGCTAAGGTGAGTTCATGGCCCCTACTTTTACCAGTTTTATAACTATTTTTTGGGGAGAATACATGCTCATTTTTTTTTTACTTAAACTCAATACTGGTTTTACTTGAAACGTGATTTGTTTTCTCCAACGTACTGTTTGGCTAATATATCTGACCTGGTTAATTGAATGCATTATGTGCTTACTTGTTATTTGATATGGCCTGAAACCGTTATGATACTGTTACGCGAGCTGGCTATGGTTATTATATACGCGGGCTCCTTGTGCCTTAGCAAAAACGCGGGCTCCTTGTGCCTTAGCAACAACGCGGGCTCCTTGTGCCTTAGCATCAACATTGGCTCCTGTGCCTACTGATTACTATAGTGTGCACCTATAGGGAACTGTTTCTGTGATTTGACTTTTGTGACTTAGCCAGCGTAACAGTTAATCTTGCATGACACTATATGAGTATAGTACTTGAATGACTGATTTTGTTTGGAGATGTTTGACTATGATATTATTTGAGGATTTGGTTCTGGAACTATAACTTAGGCAGTGTTAGCCTACGTTGGACTTGACTTGTTTATGAACGATGATTTTGAACTCGAAAACCTTTTGGTTTAACCAAACTGTTTTAAACTAAAACCTGTGAACTCACCAGCGTAAGCTGACCCTTTTAGCATGTATTTTCAGGTTTTAGGTGATACCTTAGTTCTGGAGGCGCTTGGCAAGGGGCATGGTCATAGACGACTCTGATAACCATATTGGGACCGCTTTACTTATTTTATGGGTCTGTTTCCGCACTACTTTTGAATAATGTAAATTTAACTCTTTTGTTAAAGAATTTTATTCTAAACGGTTGAGGTAAAAACCGTTCTTTGTACCTTGTGTTGTGATACCAATTTAGTAGCAACCCAGTGACATGAATGCTTCCGCTGGACCCGATTTTCGGGGTGTTACATACTCTCACCCCCTAACACATCTGTCGACTTGACATCTTGATCATTTTATCCAAAATTTTCAAGAAATATTTTCTTAACGAAATGTTAATAAAATGTCAAGTATTCCTTCCTCGTGCCATTAAAACCCAACGTATTTTTGATATATAATAAATCTATATATATATACATAAAATTATTTTGCTATCAGAAACTAAACTCGAACTAAGTCCAAGTTTGGTAGGCGGCCCCCTTAATGTTTAAGGGGACCGGCTAGTAAACGGGGGCGTCGCCCTTAATAATTAAGGGGACCGGCCTACTGTAGCTCCCAAAAATGTTTTTCTTCCAATTTCATTTGCCAAACACCCCACTTTTCAAACAACACCCATACTTGCTGCTGCTGTGAACGAACCAAAACCCAAAACCATTCACCAAATCATCATTCCCGACTAATTTCACAAGGGGCAAACACCTATATTTAGATTAGCAACACATTTTGTAAGTTTTCTAATTCACATTTCATCTAATTCCATTCAATTTTGAGTCTAATCATAATTAGGTCTTTTACTAAATTTTCTTTTAATCCAAATTTTGTTAAAATTAAGTCTAGAAATCTTATAACCAAATGCTCCCTATAGGATTTGAGAGGATTCGACACACGGTTAAGGTGGTTAAACCTTGTATACTTTGTGTGTAATGATATATTGAGTTTATATGATTAAGTACACGGAATTTACTTAATCACACTTAGAAGGTTATGTATGTTATGGAAATGGAATAATTATGTTTGTTACTTAACAATGAACAAAGAAAGTTTATCACCAAACGATTCAATATATTATTCAAAATAATACGAGTGATCTTGAATTTATCACTAGGGTTACAAAGACCTTGAATCTTATGTTTCTAGATTTGTGATATGTGTTTTTGTTTGTTCTATGTCTTAACAGATATGAGTCTTTAGTTAAGCGTACATTCACACATACAATCACTAGTCTAAGATCTCTTTTATATTCCAAGAGATCTCTTACAATATTGCTTTATGTCTAATCAACACTTGTCTTACAAAAGATCAAGTCGAGCTAGCGTATGGAAGATTATATCTCTCAAGTTGTTCAAATGAATTAATGAAAGCACATGCATCAACTTGTTGATTGAGAACATATCTAGATATTATTTTTGCATAAGAGTGACTCATACAAATAATATCTTCTTCGATCTTATCCTTATAGCAGCTCTATGACTCACTGATCAGCAGTACCATTTTCTACCAGCAGTACCTTCTACTTGAACTAGCAGTACCTTCTTGTTCTAGCAGTACCTTGATCATGAACTAGCAGTACCTTCTTCTTAAAGTATTTTCCGATACTCTAACTTCAGACTATTTAATTCCCAACAATCCTCCCCTAAACATGTGAATCATTTCAAACATGTTTTCTGAATTAAATGAGGACTTGAGAAGATCTTTCAAACACTTCATGAATCTGAACTATTCTTCTTATTCTGAACTGATCTGCTTTGTTCTTCTTTGACTTCAGCAATATCAAAACATTGAACCAAAAGATGGTGCAATTTCCTTGGATGGAGGAATTATAAGAGGCAATGATGCTGTGTATCTTGGATGCTTGTTTCAACAAGTGAAATCATCTAACCAGCATGTCTTTGAAGTGAAATTGAAACTTTTCTTCGTTTGACCTAGATAGAACTTTCTCCTTTGGAATGCTTCATCCCTTCTGAATATATATAATACTCCAGAATAAGCTCTATTCTTGTCATTTTCAACCTCTAAGTCATCATCTTGTATGCTCTTATCTTCTCCTTCTTTCTATTGGATTATTCTTCCTTTTCTGGGCAATTATTTCCTTCCCTGAGATTGTTACCTCCCCTGAAGCAAATAACTTTTGTTTCCTCCCCTTGTTTGGAAGATCTCACTATGTACCTTTGACTGATCTATCAATGTGAACTTGTTGTCAGACAATATTGTACATGAAGCCATCAATTCCTTAAGAGTTTAAGTTACTGCCCTCATCACTTCTAGGTGTGTTAACTCCTATGAGAGGTGAATCAATGGACATTTCGATTCATGATCCATCAATGGATGGTTTTTGAGAATCCTTGAAAATCCTTTTAAGAAACCTTTTTGACTTAGTAGTATGTTCATGATTTTAGAATTGAAAAATCATACTACTTTCAACCATTTTGAAGGGATCAAGTGTATAACAGACACTTAATCAGAATTTCGGTTTAAAGCAACCTCTGGTTGTGTGAGAACCAATGTTTTTCAGTTATAAATAACTGCCTGTGTAAAGATAAATCTATTCAAAAGATTTTCTTGACAGGGTTTCCAGCTCATAGTAATTGTTGCCTCTAACACAAGTGTTAGATTCACTTTTACTAGCTGTTCTTTCTATCAGATGTCCTCAGACTTGCACATTATACTTAAAAGTATAAAATGATAGAAAGTGAGTTGCATCAGTTACTATCTGATCAACTAAGTCATCAATTCAATGTGAAATATCATAACTAGGTTTCAAGAAAGAAGTTTTAAGGAGTTTAAATTCCTAAACTCAGTCCATCATAAACCTACTATGTTAGCAACTGGATAAGCATTCTGCTGCTCCCATTTCACTTGAAATCTCCTTTGTGTTCACATATTCATACCTGAAATAGTTAGTCTAAAACCAAAAGAACAATGTACAAAGTACTTGTCTTGCATTAGAATAAGCATAAGACCAACTATATGAATAACACAATGTAAATTTGTACTAGCAGCACCTTGTGTGCTTTAGCAGTACCTTATGATACATTAGCAGTACCTTATAAATCAGTAGCAACAACAAAAATTTATTTACAAAAACACATCATATTGAAAATTTAAAGATTAAGCATTCCAATACTTGCTACCAAGTACTGAAACCTTGAAACATCAAAAGCTTTTGTTAGCAGATCTGCAAAATTATGTTCTGAAGCAATTTTAAGAACTTGAATTAATCTTTTCTCATTGCAGTCTCTTATAAAGTGATGTCTAATTTCAATGTGTTTTGTTTTAGAATGTTGTACTGGATTTTTAATAATACAAATTGTACTACTATTATCAATATGAATAACAGTGTTTAAGAAATTGTACCCATAATCAAGGAGTTGGTTTTGAAGCCATAGAACTTGACTAGAGCAACTTGCAGCAGCTATATATTCAGCTTCAGTTGTTGAATTTGCCACACTTGTTTGCTTCTTACACTGCCATGAGACAAGTCTACACCCAAGGAATTTACATCCTCCAGTTGTTGACTTTCTGTCCAAGCTAGCACCAGCATAATCACTATCCGAATATGCTACCAAGTCAAAAGGAGATTCTCTAGAATACCATATACCCAACCTTGGTTGACCTTTAAGATATCTAAAAATTCTCTTGACTGCAGTTAAATGAGAAACCTTTGGAGTAACTTGAAATCTTGCACAAACACAAACAGGAAACATGATATCAGGTCTAGATGATGTAAGGTACATCAAAGAGCCTATCATAGATCTGTAATTGTGTACATCTACATTCTGTCCATCTTCATCTTTCAGAAGGTGCTTCTCTAAGTCCATTGGTGTGCTTGCTATTTTTGAATCAGCAAATTGAAATTTTCTAAGAATTTCTGCAACATATTTATCTTGAGAGATAAAAATGCCTTCAGATGATTGTTTAACTTGCAAACCCAAAAAGAATGTAAGTTCTCCCATAGAACTCATCTGAAACTTATCTTTCATAAGCTTCTCAAACTCTAAACACATATCTTTTCTAGTAGATCCAAAGATAATGTCATCCACATACACCTACACTAACAGAAGATCCTTCTTGTGCTGTTTGATGAACAGTGTCTGATCAATCTTTCCTCTTTGAAATCCATTTTCTAATAAGTAGGAAGCTAGTGTTGCATACCAAGCTCTTGGTGCCTGATGAAGGCCATATAGAGCTTTCACTACTCTGTACACTTTGTTTGGATGTAATGGATCAATGAAACCAGGAGGTTGTGAAACATACACCTCTTCTCCAAGTTCACCATATAAAAATGCACTCTTGACATCCATTTGGTAGACTGTGAAGCCTAAAAATGAAGCATAAGCTAGAAACAGCCTAATTGCCTCAATCCTTGCTACTGGAGCATAAACTTCATCATAATCTATCCCTTCTTCTTGTGTGTACCCTTGGGCTACTAATCTAGCCTTATTCTTGATCACTATTCCTCTTTCATCCCTTTTGTTCTTAAAAACCCATCTAGTGCCAATTACCTTCACACCTGTAGGTAAATCAACTAGCACCCAAACCTTTTGAATCTTGAACTGAAGAAGCTCTTCTTGCATAGCCTCTAACCAGCTTGAATCATCTAGGGCTGTAAGAATTGTCTTTGGTTCAGCTTGTGAGAGAAAACATACAAACAAGCAAGAGTTTAAAAGCTCATGCTGTTTTGAAGCATAAAGGGCATCAAGAAGCCCTTGTTGGTCTGAAGACTTCAATTGTTTCCTTGTCTTCAAACCTGATTGTACATCTCCAATCACATTATCCAGGAAGTGGACTTTGTGAATCCTTGTGTGTGGTGTAGAAGGAACTTGATAAGATGGTGGAAGATTACCCAAATCCACTTCATCTTCTTGGAACTCTGCTTCTCTTGAATTTGAAGGACCAGCAGTATCTTCAAATGAACTAGCCGTACCTCCAAATGTACTAACAATACCTTTATAGATACTAGCAGTACCTTGCTCTGTCTCAGCAGTACCATCAATATTTGAAATATTGAGTTGTTCCTTTGTTCCATCATCCTTGTTGTCATCTTCAACATCTCCTTTAGCTTTACTAGAAGAAGATACATCATTTGTTGAAGTTGATTCCACACTTGCATTTGACCATATTGGCATTGTGCCATCATGTTGATCCTTTTCTAACTCTGCCTCATTTGTTGCTTGTGAACCTGAAAAATCATTAGTTTCTGCAACAAAAGGTATATAATTCATAGAATTTGTTAGATACTCAAGATCAAATATCCATTTTGGTCCTTGGCCTACTACATTGGATTTGTTTTCCAGAAACTCCACATGTAGTTCTTCTTGTACTTTCTCAGTTCTTAAGTTGTAAACTCTAAAAGCTTTGCTAACAAGAGAATATCCAACTAAGAAACCTTCATCTGCTTTACCATCAAATTTTCCTAAATGGTCTAAGGTATTGAGAATTGTCACATGACATCCAAAAGGTCTAAGAAATCCTATTGCAGGAGTTCTACCATTAAAGAGTTCATATGATGTCTTATTGTGAGGCTGCACAACTAAAACTCTATTTTGAACATAGCAAGCAGTGTTGATTGCCTCTGCCCAAAAGATTATAGGTAGCTTAGAATCAGCTAACATTGTTCTAGCAGCTTCAATTAGTGTTCTATTCTTTCTTTCAGCCACTCCATTCTGTTGTGGAGTTCTAGCAACACTATATTCTCTCCTAATACCTTTTTCTTTGCAGAAATCATCCATAACTCTATTTTTGAATTCTGTCCCATTATCACACCTAATGACTTTTACTTTCTTGCTTACTAGGTTTTCTATTTCTGTTATGAAAGTCTTAAGAGTGCTTGATGTTTCATCCTTAGACACTAAAAAGAAAACCCATGTAAATCTGCTATAGTCATCAGTTATAACAAGACAATATTTTTTATGTTGCATACTCCTTACTGAAACAGGTCCAAATAAGTCCATATGAAGCATAAACAATGGTTGATTAATAGAGTTAAAAATCTTGGGCTTACAAGTGGCTTTGTGTTGTTTACCTTTTAGACAAGCAATGCATGTTTGATCATTTTCAAATCTTTTGTGAGGTAAACCTCTTACCAAACCATTCTTAACAATTGTATTTATGGTTTTGAAATTAATATGACCAAGCCTTCTATGCCATAACATTGATTCATCCAATGTGGCTTTTGCAAAAAGACAAGTTAAATCCTTTTT
This sequence comes from Artemisia tridentata subsp. tridentata, assembly GCA_021014915.2. Taxonomy (NCBI): domain Eukaryota; kingdom Viridiplantae; phylum Streptophyta; class Magnoliopsida; order Asterales; family Asteraceae; genus Artemisia; species Artemisia tridentata. The sequence continues at coordinate 17,677,578 of CP139508.1, read as the reverse complement.
AGGAATAATGTTCTTCATATCAACACTATACATATTGGCCTTTCTAGGAATTCTAAGAAGCACTTGACTTTCATCAGGCATCTTAAAATCCTTAGAGAGAACAAGACATTCAGTGTCAGTAAAGAGAACATTGTTCTTTTTGTCACACATTTGTGAGACACTAAAAAGATTATACTTTAGCTCTTGAACATAGTACACATCTTCAAAATCTAAATTTCCAGTTTTGATTGTACCTTTACCAGAAATTTTACCACGAAAACCACCTCCAAAGGTAACATATCCTCCATTGAAAGATTGAAAATCTGAAAGATAAGACATGTTGCCTGTCATGTGCCTTGAACATCCACTATCTGAGTATCCTTGATCTTCTTGTTTATCAGTTGAATGTTCCTGCACACAAATAAGAGTGTTAGTTTTCTTTGGGGATCCAAGCCATTACTGACTTGGATCTGCCTCTTGCATCAATGTAATTTAATCTTTTAAGGACAGTTGATGCAACATTGGATTTCAGAATCCAACATGCTGAGGTCTTGACAGCATTTGCCCTATTTCCCTTAGCAGCAGAGTGAACCACATGCTTAGCAGCAGAGTCTGCTAACTTTGTAGTTGAACTCTTTGGTCTCCAAATGAGTTTGTGGACCACTGCCTTTGTTTGAATGGTCCTTAGAACAGTTGTAGATGCATGTTTGAAAGTTGTTTTTGCATCCTTAGCTGTTGATTTTGGGTTAACAGTCATCAAAGGTCTAACAGTACCTTTTGTTCTACCCGTACCTTTTATTTGTACTGGTAGTACCTTTTTGTCTGTGTTAGCAGGACCTTTTTGTCTATCAGGACCTTTTGGTCCAGACTTGTTTGAGACTGTTCTGGGCTTTGTTCTATGAGTGTTAGAGTGAAAGTGAGTTTGAGGAGTTTGCCTTTTGTAGTTCACCCTATTGTTTTCATACCCAGATACCCATTGGTTGCAGAAAGCTGCAAGATGGTCAAAACTACCACATGTATAACAAGATTTATTATAAAAAGCAAAGTCATCACCTAGTTGGTGAGACTTAAGGCCATTCCAATTCCTTTGGTTGCCTTTGGGCTTGTTAGTAGTTCTATATTGTTCACAATATCTAACTGGTTGCCTAACATGTTCAACATTGTTCTTAGGCATGTTAGTGTTGTGATTGACTATCTTAGGAACCCTTGTTCCTACTTTCTAAACCAAGACAGGTTTAGACATAACCTGTTCATCATCATTATCACTATTAGTTGTACTATCCTCAACAACTATAGCATCTCCTTTCTTAACAAAGGACACCTTGTCCTGATAAGATAAAGTTTTATCTAAACTTTTACTTACCTTTTCTATCTTAGGACTCTTAGTGGCCTTAGAACCATATTCCATGATTGGTTCTTGAAACTCAGCTAATCCTGTGTGTGCTAAATCAATACCTGGAGGTGAATGAACACCTCTGTATGGTAGGGGGACAGACTTAAATCCAACACCAGAATTAACCTTATCAATAACTTGAGCTTCCCAAAGCTTATTGAATCCATCTGAGGCATGAGCCAAAACATCCACAGATACCTTAACATTTTCTCTTTCATTTTTGTGTTTAGCTAATGAATCATTCAACTCAACAATACACTCATCTCAGATCTTAATGTCATTTTTTAGTATATTGATGTCATTAGTAAAATGAGATTCATTACTTTTAAAATGTAAGACTTGTTTTTCTACAACACTTAGACCTCTTTTGTGATTAGCTAAATTAAAAAGAGCATCAATTAGCTCTTCTCTATGAGCATCAAATCTCTTACTAAGGTCTTCATAAGCTTTAAGATTAGGACATGATTCAGTACAATTTTGAATAGAATTTACCTCTGAATCAGAAAAGGCCATTAGAGCAAATTCATTGGCCACAAGAGCAGCATTTGGTGGTGCTTCCTCTTCAATAGCCATAGAGCTCCAATCATAACCAATACCATCAATAGCCAACATAGCTTTTGGCTCTTCAACAGTAACTTCCTTTCTCCTATCTTGCTTATACCACGTGTTTCTATTTTCCTGCTTCCTTGGGCTTCTACACTCCTTAGCAAAGTGTCCCAACCTATGACAGTTGAAACATTCCACTTTCTTCTTGTCAAACCCAGCAGTGTCATTACCATTTATGGTAATTTGCTTCCCAGTTCTCTGCCAATGCTTCTTGGCCCTCATGCTAAGCAAAGCAACCTGCCATTTGATGTCCATCTCTTCCAAATCATCACCATCAACGTGCTCAAGGTCTTCATGATTTAGAGAAGAACCACTAGATTGACTAGACATGAATACATAGAATGCTGGATCACCAAGTCCTGCAACAGTCTTTTGTGAACTAGTAGAAGGACCACCATAAGTAGCATTAGAAACACCTTCAACTTCTTCTACCTCTTCAGACTTACCAATACTAGGAGATGACAAAAGTGCCACATTCCCAGAACTAGTACCATAAATTCCAGACTTTCTAAGACGTTGTTCAACAATTTTGAAGTTGTTGTACAAATCATTGAGCTTCATTGTTTCAATGTCTGGTTTGTTCATCCAGACAATAACATGAGTATGGAACTCATCAGGTAGACTTCTCAAAAACTTCATGTTGAGATCTTCCTTCTCTGTCTCAACACCCAACACAGCCAACTGACTGACAAGCTTGTGTAACCTTGAGAATAGCTTATCAAGAGACTCATTACTAAAAGCAGTAAAGTTTTCAAATTGTTGCTTTAGTAATGTCTTCTGTGTCTTTTTAGTAGTTTCATTACCACCAAAATATGCACAAATCTCTTCAAAAAGAGTTTTTGCATCAAGATACTTGTTAAAAGATAACATCTGTTCACTAGGAATGGTCATAAGCAACAAATTTCTTGCTTTCTGATCATTTCTCTTCAGTATCTTTTCTTCATTTCAAACTGGTCCAGTATTTCTTTTCCTAAGTGTTTTACCTTCTAGGACAACATCTGAATAGCTTGGTGAAAAAGAATCACCATATATAATGATATCCTAAAGAGTGTAATCTTGGACCATGAAATATTGCTCAATTCTCATCCTCCATAACTCAAACTTATTTGGTTTTATCATGGGCAACTTTGTAGCAACATTTGTTTGAGCATCATGTGCATCCATTTCTGTTTCTTCTAATTCAATTATATCAACCTGTGCTCTGATACCAACTGAGAGGATTCGACACACGGTTAAGGTGGTTAAACCTTGTATACTTTGTGCGTAATGATATATTGAGTTTATATGATTAAGTACGCGGAATTTACTTAATCACACTTAGAAGGTTATGTATGTTATGGAAATGGAAGAATTATGTTTGTTACTTAACAATGAACAAAGAAAGTTTATCACCAAACGATTCAATATATTATTCAAAATAATACGAGTGATCTTGAATTTATCACTAGGGTTACAAAGACCTTGAATCTTATGTTTCTAGATTTGTGATATATGTTTTTGTTTTGTTCTATGTCTTAACAGATATGAGTCTTTAGTTAAGCGTACATTCACACATACAATCACTAGTCTAAGATCTCTTTAATATTCCAAGAGATCTCTTACAATATTGCTTTATGTCTAATCAACACTTGTCTTACAAAAGATCAAGTCGAGCTAGCGTATGGAAGATTATATCTCTCAAGTTGTTCAAATGAATTAATGAAAGCACATGCATCAACTTGTTGATTGAGAACATATCTAGATATTATTTTTGCATAAGAGTGACTCATACAAATAATATCTTCTTCGATCTTATCCTTATAGCAGCTCTATGACTCACTGATCAGCAGTACCATTTTCTACCAGCAGTACCTTCTACTTGAACTAGCAGTACCTTCTTGTTCTAGCAGTACCTTGATCATGAACTAGCAGTACCTTCTTCTTAAAGTATTTTCCGATACTCTAACTTCAGAATATTTAATTCCCAACAGGATTAACATGCTTAATCAACCTAGAAACTAAGTAATTAAACACCATTATGTCAAAGCATTGATAAACTAATCACTTCTTTTCAAAACTAATCACATTGTTGAATTATGCCATAAACACTTGTTAAAACTAATCACATTGGTTTATTACAACCCACTAATCTTAAAAATATATTTTTCGAATCATAAAAAATGTTTTTGTTAAATATAAGAGAATGTTTGGATTAGGAGCTAGAATCATCAAAATTTGATCATAATTAAGTTCACAACTACTTGTCAAGTTTATAAACACGCAATTAGTTGTTTTAAGTCATCAAGATACATAATTGATATGTATATTGAAATTTCACTAGTTATTTTCATATTTAAAGGAGCATTTGGCACAACATTTTGAAAGAAATTTTTTTTGAGTCAAAATCTAAGTTACTTAACATAAACACTCGTAAGAAATAGCTAGATATACAATCCAATGTTTGTCTAGCCACATTTCAAAGTAGCTTATGACGTATAAAAGAACGTTCGGATATTTTTGATTTCTTATCATAATGTCCCTATAACTATTCTTTAACATCATAAAATACATTTTAAGCGAGTTAAAAATTAAAACTAAGGAACATCGTAAACTACTTCTTAGGATTTAAGTTTTAGAGTCAAAGTATGTTTACGTTCCACATAAGTAGCATATATAATATATGCATGTCATTTTCTTATTTTTCTTTGTTGCTTTCTTGTATAGGTGAAAATGCCCAAAACTACAGTCGGTGATGTCTCAAAAACAAAAGAATACATTCCAAAAGTCTCTGCCACTCCAGGCATTTCTCCCGCTATTGCTTGTTTCTATCGTCCCATTGAAGATAGAAACATTCATGAAGGGAGAGTTGTCTATCCATCGTTCTATGAATCCGACTATATCGAACGAATGTTCTCCAACGTTAGTCTTGATTGTCTCTACAAAATCAATGAGCTTATCATTCCCCGCTTTGTTCTTGACTTCTATAGCCAAGTGACGGTGCAAACCGATCCCAATGGCTGTATCCTCATATCCTTTATGATTCAACACGAATTCATTACTCTTACTCTAGCTCAATTCGGTCAAATTCTAGGAATCCCCTACTCCGGTCAAGCCGTCTTCTCTAATGAGTGGGATCTCTCATCTTTTGAGCAATATCGACCTCAACAGGGTCCTTACTACTCTGAGATTCCATCCTCTGAAGAAATTCGTCAATATCTTGGGCTAGATCGTGGTACGACTAGCCGGAGGATCAAGTCAAAAGATGTTGACATCCATGCTAACCAAATCCTCCTCAAGGAGTTACGCCCCGACATGAAGCGTTGGGAAGAACTCATTCGTGAGAATGCGTTCGGTACCGGTGGTCACCGTGATCATGTCACGGCGAGCATAGCTCACATGTTGTATTGTATTGTCGCTGAACAGCCGTACAATTTGGCATATCTCTTTGTCTTCCGCATCATGTCCGCCAAAAACACTCATAATGCAAATCTTCCGTATGGCATGTTTCCCACTCGCCTCTACAATCATGTCATGATGCATTATCTACATCTTCAGAGTCCAATTTATGAGTCTGTTCAACCGGTCCTTAATCCACTTGTTCGTGACCGTAAACGTCGCCCTCGAAGCGACAAGGGAAAATCTCATAAATCTGTCTCACTTCCACCTCGTGGTTCCACGTCACATCAAGGAGACGATGATGATGAGGAGGAGGAGGAGGGCACTACACGTGCTAGTACCCCCATCACCTAGGACCTTCGTTGATAATCTTCTGGATCTTGATTACACCGAGTATCAAGTTCCTTCTCGTTCCGAACGAACAGACGAACTACTGTTTGAAAGACAAACCGAACTACTCAACACCACACAGCAGATGCACCAAGAAGTACGAGGCGGTTTCAAGTCTATTGGAAAGACACTTGGAAGGATGTTTGGAAAGAAGAAGAAATAGACATGTTTGATGAGTGTTTAGTTGATTATTATTGATGTTATGATTAGACATTTATATGTAGTATTGTTATCTTAACATTTGTTTGCTATGACTTTTATTATGTTAGATGATAAACTTATTAGAACTAAGCTACTAGTTTATTTGATATAATATGCCTATGCTTCTAATATGATTTTTTAGTCTTAAATATGTATATTATTTGTTTAATATGCTATTGATAATATTTAATCATTCTTGATGTACATGATCCAAATGGAACTTGCTGCAAATACACCCTAAAAATGACCTTTTTCTGGAAATTTTTCAAATTTGGTCGCCTGGGAAAACACCAGATGGGCGGCCCCCTTAATTTCCTAGTCGGTCCCCTTAATTTTAAGGGGCCGCCCCCAACAATTAAGGGGACCGGCCATCTGGACAGTAAATTTTACTGTTTTCTTTTGCATCTTGTGACCACTTTTACCTAGCCCCAGCTACCATTTCTCCTTATGGATGAACTGGTATTGGAATCTTCCTACAAAACCTCAAAAATCAACCTAAACCAACCACATTTTCATACTATAAATTCCCTCCATACAATCACCTCTCATTCCATCATCCTTCATCATCCAAAACCACCATGTTATCACCAAAATTCTCCATCTCTAAGACTCCAAGGAAGCAAAGACTTGTTATCATACCACCAAAACAACCTTTCATAGACCTAACCCAAGATGACATCAAAACTCCATCACCACCACCTCAAAATTCATCCCCAAGTGCACCTAATGCACCATAAAAAACACCCTCTACCCATAGAGCTTCATCTTCCTCCATTCCATCCACTTCATCCATCAATGACTACATCCACACTCACCTAACATCATCACCAAGAGCATCATCACCACCATCCACTCAAGAACCTTCATACACCCAACTTGCCATTTCCTTATCACCCATCACACCTCTTGATGCTCACTTTTCACCATCACCAACCCCACAACCATTCTTTCCTATACCTTGGGCAATGCTTGAAGCCCATGGTGATAATTGTCTTTGTTGCATCCATAACCGGACCTTAATCTTTGGTCTTAGAGATGAGATACACCACATGTTTTCATCTCTTGAAAACATGATTGCCAACCCACCACCACCACCTCCACCACCTCCTCCACCTCCTTCACCCACCACACCACCACCACCTCCATTTTCACCCAATTAAGCATATGCAATGCTTAAAAATAATTTTTCAAAACCTTCTTGTAAGCAAGCTCCATGGAAGACCATGTACTTCTAGGACGATTATGTAGTTTCATTAGTTGTTTTTGTTTGTATGCTTGCATGCTTCATGTTGTAATCTTTTGGTTGTGTATTTATACACAACACTTTTATTAAATGAATGATCTTATTCTATATGCTTGCTTATTGTTGTTACATATACTTGTGCTTCTAACATTTTTTTTTGCAAGCGTTCCATAGCTCGTTTCCTTGGTGCCCCCAAACGAGGGGGAGTACACATCAAGGGGGAGTTCTCGTCCCGACAAATTTAGATTCTAAAACTTGTCGGCTTAACCTTTTTGATTCTACAAAAAGGGGGAGAAATAGATGTAAACTCACTAAATACTTGTCTAAAAACTAATTTTTAGATTTAATGAGTTTAGATTTTGTAATCATCAAAAAGGGGGAGATTGTTGATATAAATAATACCTAAACACGTTATTAATATTTTTCGATATCTCTACGTTTTGATAATCACAAAATGTAAAATCATTAATCGGAAAATTATGACGTAAACAAGTATTTAGTTGTAAATATCTTTTTCTACAACTCAAATCACTTAAGGTATGAATGAACTAATGCTTAATGCATTATATGATTAAAGGAACATTTTCTTAATAACTAGATTTTTTATAAAACATCAAAAACATTTTATATATTTTTGAAAAACATTTTTGGTATTAAATAAAAATGTTTAATCTTTTATAAAAATATGAATTCAAATTTTTAACCAAAATCAGTTAAAATGTTTCAGAAAAACCTTCCCCACAAAAGGACAAATCTGGGCAACGGACACCTAGGGCGGCCCCCTTAATTTTACTAGGCGGCCCCCTTAAAATTAAGGGGACCGCCACCTATTTAAGGGGGCCGGCCACGCTCCAGTAGGTCTCCAGTTGTCCAGTTTTTCTCCTATAAATACCAGCTTTCTCCTGGATTTTTACTTACCTTTTGCACACTAAAACTTTCTGTTCTAAATCCTTTCTAAACATTGTAAATCCTTTGATCATATTTTCTTAAGCATTGGTTTCTAAGTGATCCAAGCTTCCACCACCAAAAGTGCAAAAGAAGAACTCTACTTCAACTAGTGAAGAAGTGTTATTACTTACCTCATTCAATTGTGTTGTTGTGTAAAGTGTTGTATAGTTGTGATAAGTAGATCTAAGTGTAATTACGTAGTGGTGTTGTTAATTAGTTGTGAAGTAGTTGTGAATAAGTAGTTGTGAAGTAGTTGTGAAGAAGTAGTCGTGAAGTAGTCGTGAAGAAGAAGTCGTGAAGCCGTTGTGAAGCTGTCGTGAAGAAGTCGTGATTAAGTCGTGTAGAAGTTGTGTATAAGTTGTGAGATTGGTTCTAGCTACGATTAGGACTCGACATCTAGCTTTGTGTCGTTAAGCCGGTGTAAGCTAAAGTTGTGTAAGGTTTCTCCACCATAAGGGAGTTTGTTGACATAGTGAAGAAAACTCTCGAGTAGGTGACTCGAGGAGTGGAGTAGGGCAAGGAAGGTGTCCTTGTAGCCGAACCACTATAAATCTCCGTGTTGTGGTTTGATCTTTCCATCTCTCTCTTATTTCATTATATTTACCTTACTTGCATTACTTATCTATATTTGTTTATATATGTTCATATTGATCAAGAGTTGAATTCACATAAGATAGAATCGAAGTTTTAAAAAGTAAACAAAAGTTTTCATAAATTAAAAAGACGTAAAACTATTCAACCCCCCCTTCTAGTTTTCCACAAAATATACTCAAAGATGCGTTTGACTATTGGTACACGTGGTTATAAGTGGCAAGTGCACGTTTGATTTGCTTGCTCAAGGATTCTCAGCTTTGAGGTTTCTCGGTTGGATCATCCTTCCATGCTGATACTCTGCACAAAGAATTCTAAATACAAATTTAGGAAAGTGATATATTTAAATTCAATCACACCTTTTAAAATTGTTTAAATTCTGTTTGGGTGAATTGGGTTATGTGACAACCGGTAATTTTCTGATTTATTTATATAACTGCTTTACGAATAAATACGACAACTGAGACCTAGAAACCAGTTTAGATTATATGAGATTTGATCTTGGAATATTGTTATTGGATATGTATATTTGCCCCATAGAACTTGAATTTATAGTAAAGAAAAAAGGCTATTTTATAGTACAAAAAATATCATTTTTAGTGTACTAAAAATTTGGCTATTTTAAAGTACAAAAAGGGTCATTTTTTGTGTACAAAAAAGGGTCTATTTTAGACTTTAGATAAAAACCGAGTTTTGTTTGTGGCGTTTCAGTGTTGGTGATGGAGTTGATACATATGTATGATTTGATAACCGGCTACTCTTGGGTCCTTTGTGTCAGTTTATCAGCAATAGAGACATTTTTTAAGCTGGTCTTGCTCTTTATTGTAAAGTGTCAAACATTGCCATGAATGGTGAATGGTTATGGCCGACTGAAGGGAGTGAGGCGGATTTGGAGGCGATTAGCCTGTGGTTCGCCTGCTACACCACCCCCACCAGGCTTCTTCTCTTCCCAGCGACCCATATGGATCGCCTAACACTTCTGTACTTGCCTGCTATTTTAAGTGATGTTTTGTATTGAAAGTGGAGGTTTTGTATTGAAAGTGGAGATTCACTAATATTATATACATGTTTTGTATTGAAAGTGGAGATTCACTAATAGTATATATATATGGATCGCCTGCTACACCACTCCCTTTATTTTTTGAGGCTACCCAACATGCTGACTCAGCGCCACGTGTCGCGAGTCGCCCCTTAGTTGGGTAGCCCCACTCCCTTCAGTCGTGAATGGTTATGGCCCGATTGTTAGAGAGATAATTTTTATTTTTTGTTTCATCTCCCTTCTCTTTGTTATTTCAAGATGGAAAGGATAAGTTTTATGTAAAAAACGATAATGGCCAGTTGGAATTTTTCTCTGTAAAAAATGATTGGTTCGATCTTTTGGTGGTTAAGCCTATTGTTCCTTAGCACAAGCTTGTTTGGTTCAGTCAAAACATTCCTTGGCACACTTTCATCCTTTGGCTTGCAATTCTTCAAAAATTAGAGACACATGATAGGTTGCTTGTTTGGTTATGAGAGGATGATGTTAAGTGTTCTCTCAGTAATAATGTTATAGAAAGTAAAGTAAAGTAACTCCCAATACCGTCTTCCACGGGTTATGGGTCCCAATACCATTACGGTGTATGGGTGAGGTTGAGACGTAGACAACTTTATCCCTACCTAAGGTAGAGAGGCTGCTTTTGGTTCTATCAAATGTAGAAAAGGACCTCCGGCCTTTTGTAGGGAGTGAGGATCGAACCCCTGACCTCTCGGTTGAGAGGCAAGGGGTTTTCCAACTGATCCAACCCTACTTGTTGTTCTCAGTAATAATGTTATGGATTCCCATAATCACTTATTTTTTTAATTGTGATTTTTCTATGGAGTTTTGGATGAGGTTTAAATAAATGGTTAGAATTGATAATGCTCCTAGTTCTTTGATGCAGATTGTTAGTTATGTTTGTGACATGCCTATTTATAAATCTGTATGGAGCATTCTTTAAGGGCATAGATTGGTACTTTGGTGTATTTTATTTGGAAAAAATGAATTTGAGGTATTTTCAGCATAAAAAATTATCTTTGGATGAGCTTTGCAGTATTATCAAAGAGAATATTAGATTGAGGCTTATGAGTTTGAAAATCAGTGATTCTAGACAGTCTTAAAAGATTTGGAATTTTCATGTTATGAAAAGTAATAGGGAGGGCAGATCAAGTTATATTTGTTGTTTGGTTTTTTTCATATTTTGCCTCCAAATGGGAGACTTAAAAAGGTTATTTATGGTTGCTTTTGGGAGGCAACAGAGTGTTTGGATGGCATGTTTATGAGCTATAGTTATAGAGGTTTTGTTGCTGGATTTGGATTCGTTATTGTATTTTTTGTTGGACTTCCCTTGTAGTGTTCAGAGTTCGGGTAATACCCACAGGAACCAAAAATCGAAACTGGACCAAACTGAAAAAATCGAACAGAATTTATAAATAACCTAACCGGACCGAATTAAATATTCGGTTTTCGGTTTAGATATGATTTTGACAATCTAAACTGAATTCATATAAATATACATTTTTTTAATATATTTATATAAAGAAAAAGACAACTAAAATTATATCCTAGTATAAAAAAACACTTTTTAAGTTAGAAATAGATTTTTTTTGCTAAAAATCTATATAATTAAAGTTAAAAAAAATATAAATGATGTAATTCGGGTTATTCGGGTCAACCCGAAAAATGACCTGAATTCAAATTTGGTTTGCGGTTCGGTTAAGTATAATTTTAATTCGGTTCGGTTCAGTTTTTGTACCAAAAAAAATTAACTGAATAATCCGATGTGCGTATTGGACTCTTGATGACTTGGAGCTTAATTGATATGGAATATTATTGGACCTGTTGTTCTTCTGGTGGACTTTTTGAAGTTAAGAAGACTATTGGGCTTTAGAAGAGTTATCATTTTTTTGAATTCAAGAAGATATGGTGCTCGAAGAATTAAGAGAAAATTATAGTTTTCTTATTAGCTTTTGTGATCTTTCTTGGCCCTTTTTTTTTGTTTGTAGTTTTGTTTGTTAATTTCTTTTTTAGTCATGTTCTCAAAGCATGTTTTGGGCATATCTAAAAAATTGCTTATTTGGGTTTTGTCCATATAAGTTGATTGTATATATTTTTAGTTCCCCTTTTCCACACACACAAAAAAAAAAAAAAAAAAAAAAAAAAAAAAAAAAAAAAAAAAAAACAAAACATGTACAAAATTTCTACACCTTAAAGTATACATTCCTACACTGTACCATACGCAATATAAGTGACGTACAAGCTTTCAAGTTTCAATTTCCAAACAACAATTTCTAAAATGTACAACTCATCTATTCCTACATTTCTAATATTTGCATTATGTACTAATGTCCTACTAATAATCTAATATTCAAAAAAAAAAAAAAAAAAAAAAAATTGCCTTCCAAACAACCATTTTTTCCTAAGTTACTTTCAAAACAAGATAATAAAAGTTATCAACTATAAGAAAAAACATTATGCATTAGTAGATTGCACCATGAGGAAAGTTCAATACGAAACAAAAAAAAAACTAAAAAACAAATAGCTCAATCTCAACCATTCATCTATTTTAAATCTAAAAGTTTAAATTAATCCTCATTTTAATATAATTAATTATTGAAGGGCACTTTTGTCACTCAAAAAACACATCTGTTTCACACACACAAACTAAAGTTTCACACACACTCTCATTCACTCTCACCAACCACAGTTTCCGGCGACTGATGAAAGTTTCCGGCATCATTTTCCAAAGGTTATATTCGTTTTCTTTAGTCACGTCAACGACAAAGGAGACAGGTTCTATTTACTTTAGTCACGTCAAAAACCTCCGATCAGAAAATATAACATCCGATTGGGAAATATAACCGCTCATCTGTGGCGTTGGTTGCACCGCCACAATCGTTATAAAACTTAGATCTACAAAAAACTAAAATAGATCTACACAAAAAATCCTTCAAAAGTTGTATAATATATAGATCTTCAAAAAAAAAATAAATAAAAAAAAAAAAAAAAAAAAAAAAAAAAAAAAAAAAAACACACCTTTCGGTGATGGTGGGTGATGTTTAGAGATGGTGGTGGTGCTGGAGGATGTTTAGAGATCTTCAAAAGTTAACGGAATGTCCATCAGTGAGTTGGAGCTCATGGTCTTTAGAGATGGTGGTGGTGTTGAGTGGGAGTGAGAAGATGTCGAAAGCATAACGTGATCGTCCATCTGTGTTGAATATTATGCTGGTGTCTGTAGCTAGTGAGTGTGTAGTGATGATAAAGATTATTATGGTGGTGATGGTGATGAGATTATGGGTGGTCATGTTTTGGTGTTGGGGTGATGATATTAGTGGGACTGTGGTAGTTTAAGTAAACCAGTTGCTACTTTCTATCCCTTAGTTAGAGATGATGGGGGAGGCAATTAATGAGATGAAAAGAATTGTTGGGTGTTTGGATTATTATGAAGCGTTGGGTAAATGAATCCCATGGGATTCATAATGAATCACATGGGATTCACATGGGATTCATGCTGAATCCCATGGGATTCATATGGGATTCATAATAAATCTTATGGGATTGACTAATGAATCACATGAGATTTATACAGAATCTCATGGGATTTACACAGATTACCCATGTGATCAAACAGAATATAAGTAACAAACATTATATATTCAAAGTAAACAAAATATATTCAAAGTGAACAAGAATTTTTCTCATAATATTACACAACAAAAATAGAATCTCAAGTGATTTTGTACTTCCAGTTTATATAAAGCAAAATGAAAATCCCATGGGATTTATACAGAATCCCGTGGGATTTTTTTACGAATCCCGTGGGATTTTTCTGGACGAAAATTTTGAAAAAAAAATTCGTCTTTTTACGAATCCCGTGGGATTTTTCTAGATGGAAATTTTGAAAAAAAAATTCGTCTTTTTACGAATCCTGTGGGATTTTTTTACGAATCCCGTGGGATTTTTCTGGACGGAAATTTTGAAAAAAAAGTTCGTCGAAAGTATATAAAAGTGCATATCTATAAAAGATGATTTAATTCTCGTCGCGATGGTGTATTTTTCGTAGCTTGAAGATTTACCGTTTGCAAGATATGTTGTTTTTAAAAAAAAGGTGGAAAGTGGGTTTTTATATTAAATGAGCTAAAATGACAATTATGCCCTCCCTTTGTTATTTTTGGCTTCATCTCAGCCATTAGATGAAAGGTGGATGGATGGTTGAGATTGACTTATTTGTTCTTTAAAAGATACATGTTTTGCAAGGATCTCACCTCACTGCACCATACTATACATTAAATGTAGGGATGAGCTCGGGACCAATCCCGTCCCGATCCCGTCCTGAATTGATGCTTCCAAATTTTTCCCGGGCATGAAAGGTGTGTCCCGGTACCGTATCGAACGGGATTCCGGTACCGGTACCGGTTCCGGGATTCAGTACCGGGAAATCGGTACGTATCGGGTTATTCCCGTTTTAGTTTAGATAAAAGTAGGGATGTAGGAAATATAAATTGTGAAAAGCAGCAACCAAATAAAGGTGTTACATTATCTATACATTATCTATATAAACAACAGTTACTAGATCACGTCAAATACATCCCTCAAAAAGCATAGCTATTGTCTCACAAATACTTCGTAAGTGTGACAATTATTCTGTGTCAAAATCGTTTTGAGAACCAGAAATTTGCAGCATGGACCATTCGAGACCAAAGCAGACATACTATATATAATGCTTTACTTAATCAAACACATCGCACATAATACCATCAAAATAATACCATCAAAATACATGTTTGCAGGTGGTCTCATGTATCATCAGTAATACCATCAAAATAAACAAACTAAATCATGTTCAACAAAACAATTAATCTTGTGCAACTCCCATCCCTTTTCCTTTAGCGTTTTGCTTGGCAATCTCTTCTTCTATATCTATACATACGACAAAAAACTAGCAAAGTTAATAACTTAACAAACATTAGAAAAACACATTCAAGATAAGCTATTACCTTTTGCAACATCGTCACCATTTAATAGATCGTCGATGTCATCTATTATAGCTTTTTTGGACTTTCTTACCCAATCTTGGGTACATATCAATGCCTCAACTACGGGTCAAGAACACGACCTCCCGTACTAAAAGCCGACTCCGATGCAACGGTAGTTATTTGAATTTCCAAAATATCTAAAAAATAATAAACACTTGTAAAACAATAATAATGTAAAACATAAGGAATAAAATCATCATAAAATGTAGTAAGTTACCTTTAGCCATTCGAGCTACTATTGGAAATCTTGGAGCATTTAATTTTCACCACTCGAGAATGTCAAAATCACTAGTAAATCTAATTCGCGGCTCATTTAGGTACCTAGTTAACTCGGTAGCCATTTCGATGGAGCCGGAGTCTTCCAAATTCAAGAAATCATCCAAAAAGGCATTATCCCCAACACAGGAGTTACAAGATTGTTGATTCTTGGTTTTTTTTTGATGAGTTTTTTGACACAACCGTGTCAAACTTTGTTTTGTATGTTTGAAACAAAACTCCCATCCTTTTCACAACTTCTTTCAACATCTCCCTTACCATGGCATTAAGAGCATCATCGGATAAATGACTTTCACTAGACATGTTGTACTCCAACATCTTTTTGAACCCATGTGAAACTAGATGTTGTTTCATAGTCGGGTCCAATATGGTGGCAAAATACATATAATCATTAAGCTCATCAAATTTCCCCCAATACTTGTTATATTTTTTAACCATATCATCAACCATATGACAAAACTCAGGTTTAGTCGCCCAATAACGAAGATGTTTGTCTATATCTAGAGTTTCTCAATAAAACAGATGTGCTAAGGGCTTTGAAGATGAGGAAATTAGTTCGGTTTTAACTTTGAATTTTTCTAGAAATTCAACAATTCCTTCACACACACCAAAGTCCGAATGTTCCGGCACTCTCTCAAGATCACGATAATAACAATCATCAACAAGTTCATATTTGAAAAACACTTCCCTTAACGAGCATGCAATCTTTAACATATCATGCTTGGAATTCCATCTAGTAGGACATTCACTACACAAAAACTTATTTGATTCAAGGTTAACTTCGTTCATGCAACTTTTGAAATTGTTTATCCTTTGTGAGGAATACCTAATATACTTAACCGCATTTGCTACACATTCCACATGATAATTCTTTTCCTTTAAACCTTCTCTAACAATAAGATTTTGAATATGAGCCATGCATCTAATATGAAAATGCTTCCCTTCATCATATATTTTAGCATTAGGCAACTTTTTAATCAAATGATTTAGTGCCTTATCATTACTTGGTGCATTGTCTACGGTCATAGTCATCACATTCTTAATACCCCAACCAACAATACATTTAAGCAAATCACTACTAATATCCTCCGATTTATGACTATGAATGGGTCTAAAGTTAATAATCCGTTTGTGCATATTCCAATCGTCGTCAATAAAATGGGCCGTGACAACCATATAGTTTGTTTTCTTACAACTACTTGTCCATGTATCGGTAGTCAAGTGAACCGTAGTGGTTGGTTTTGTAAGATAAGTTGACAACTTGCTTCTTTCATCTAGGTAATACTTTGAAACATCCCTAGATAACTTATGTCTAGATGGCAACACAAATCTTCCATTACACGCCTTAGTATATTCAACAAAAACCTCATGTTCAACAAACTTAAAAGGTAACTCAGCAACAACAAACATGTTAATCAATGCTTTTTTTATCCTACTTTCATCATGTTTCCAAGTTTGTAAACTACTGGTACCTTCACCACTAAGATTTTTTTTTAAACTCTAAGTGAGTTTGTTGTTGATCTTGGTTTTTGGGGACATACTTAGGATTAGAAGGACAAGGATAATGTCTATGAAGACCGGACGTACCGCTTAGGCCGTTTGCCGCTAGAGTCTTATTGCAAAACTTGCACAATGCCCTTCTTGACCCATCCTTCTTCACTCTAACCGGATCAAAATGTTTCCAAATCGAAGCCCTCTCCTTATTTGTTTTTTCATAAATTTCATACTCTTCTTCTTTGTCATCATCTCTTTTTCTTTTGCTACTTTGAGATTTTGGAGCTTTTGTAACAACAACCGAGGGTTCATTATCATAACCCGAATCCAATTCATCAACATTTATCATTCGTGTTTCTTCAACAATTGTGTCATTTTCTTACATAAAATCAATGTGAATTAAAACCGATGTACTCTTCCAACAACCATATAGATTAACAATACAAAGTGGTTTTGATGTAAAATGAGGCAACAAAGATCCAACAAAACATCACAGTAATAACATCTATTATCTTAAAGTTGGTCTTAAAGTGCACATTATCCCTCTTCCAAGGGACTTATTATTTTCTGTATAGCAACATCGGTACTTATATCTTACTATCATTTAGGGGCATGGCTATTGAAGATATAAATGAAACATATGGGGTAAAACTAACGATAGAGGACTATCCATATGCCAATGACGGTCTACTTCTTTGGGATGCCATCGAACAATGGGCAACTTCTTATGTCGACCACTACTATCCACAAGCACATCTAGTAGAAGATGATGAAGAGCTTCAAGCATGGTGGACGGAAATTCGCACAGTTGGACATGAAGACAAAAAAGATGAATCATGGTGGCCAGAACTCAAAACCCAACATGACTTGGTCAAAATTGTCTCAACCATCATATGGGTGGTATGTGGACACCATGCAGCTGTTAACTTTGGACAATACGATTTTGCGGGATACTTCCCCAATAGACCAACCATTGCTAGAACCAATATGCCTAACGAGGACCATATAGAGGACGACATTTGCACTGACGAGTGGAAATTATTTCTAAAAAGACCTGAGGCTGCACTATTGCAATGTTTCCCGTCCCAAGTCCAAGCCATGAAAGTTATGTCACTTTTAAATGTTTTATCGGATCATTCACCAGACGAAATATATGTCGGTGGAAAAATAGAGCCTGCATGGGATGTGGAGCCTGTAATAAAAACAGCGTTTGAGAAGTTCAGTAGAAGATTGAAAGAGCTGGAAGTTATCATAGACTCCAGAAATGAAGATCCCGAACTGAAAAACCGAAGTGGTGCGGGGATAGTTCCTTACCAGCTTCTCAAGCCTTATGCTGAGAAACCTGGTGTTACCAGCAAAGGTGTTCCAAACAGCGTTTCTATCTAGTTCATGTTGATTTCGTTGTGAAGATCCTTGGTCCTATACTTGAATGATGGGTAGCATGTTGATTTCATATTCAAGATCACCAATCCTATGATGGAAATAGCTAGGTTAATGTTCTGTGTGGTAATAAGGTGATAATCTATGCTTTCTTTGTTGTGTATTATCATTTGCAGTAGGTTATAAGTACTTGTGTTGTGTTGTGTTGTACTATCATGCTAATAATAAGAGAAAAGTCCAAAATACATCCCTGTGGTTTGTCAAAAGACCGCTTTACATCCTTTTTCTTTTTTTTGGAACAAAATCATCCACCGTTAGTAAAGTTGGCACAAATACATCCCTCAGTTAGTAATATCAGTTACTATGGACTAACGATGCAAATGATTTTCCGTTATCTCCTAACAAGAGTTAAAATAGTTGCATCGTTACTCCTCATTGAGTTAAAATATTTGCATCGTTAGTCCTCATTGACTATAGAGTTAAAATATTTGCATCGTTAGTCCTCCTTAAGTTAAAATTTTTGCATCGTTAGTCCTCATTGACTATAGAGTTAAAATATTTGCATCGTTAGTCCTCATTGTGTTAAAATATTTGCATCGTTAGTCCTTTGTTACGTTTTCGTCCGCTTTTTTACGTTTTCGTCTGTTTTGTGTTTACGTTTTCGTTCCGATTTTTTACGTTTTCGTCTGATTTTTTATGTTTTCGTCCCGTTTTTTTACGTTTTCGTCCGATTTTTTTACGTTTTCATCCGATTTTTTTCGTTTTCGTCCGTTTTTTACGTTTTCTCTGTTTTTTTACGTTTTCGTCTGTTTTTAGTTTTCTCCATTTTACATTTTCGTCCAATTTTTTACATTTTCGTCTGTCTTTTTATGTTATCATCCATTTTTATACGTTTTCGTCCGCTTTTTTACATTTTCGTCTGTTTTTTTACGTTTTCGTCGTTTTTTTTACGTTTTCGTCCGATTTTTTACGTTTTCGTCTGTTTTTTTTACGTTTTCGTCCGATTTTATACGTTTTCGTCTATTTTTTTATTTTTTCTATATTCAAAACTACCCATTGATCTCGCGTATTAATGTACGTGTGGGTACGCGTGATTGCGTGTCAACATTTTAGTGGTCGGAAAAAAAATTAAATAAAAAAATTCATCACGCGTAATTTTAAACGTGTGGTACGCTAGATGTAAAAAAAAAAAACGTATATATTATTTTAAAATTCATCACGCCTAATTTTTTACGTGTGGATACGTGTAATGATTTAAAAAACAAATATAATCTTCTATTATTATGATCTTTATGCATGGGGAAGGAGCAATTCATAAAAGAAGCTATAGAATGTATCCACACATAAAAAAAACATTTATTTTCATATGTTAAAATGAATGAAAACAGAATAGGTTGTTGGACTGCAATCTTAGTTCACTAAAGATAATTTTACAATAATCCATGACTTACATACTTTAAGAGCTATTTGGACTCATCAAATTATGGGATATATATTTAAGTTTTAAGACTTAAATTATCAGTAATGGTGTGTTAAATTGTGTAACATTCTATAGCTTCTTTTGCATTTTCACACTAAAACAAAATATTGTACAAATAATTTTTAGAGAAAAGTAAAAAAAAAAACAGATGAAAACGTAAAAAATCGGACGAAAACGTAAAAAAACAGACGAAAACGTAAAAAAAACAGACAAAAACGTAAAAAATCGGACGAAAACGTAAAAAAACAGACGAAAACGTAAAAAATCGGACGAAAATGTAAAAAAACAGACGAAAACGTAAAAAAACAGACGAAAACGTAAAAAAACCGGACGAAAACGTAAAAAAGCGGACGAAAACGTAAAAAAAACTGACGAAAACGTAAAAAAAAACAGACGAAAATGTAAAAAAGCGGACGAAAACGTATAAAAATGGATGAAAACATAAAAAGACAGACGAAAATGTAAAAAATCGGACGAAAATGTAAAAAATCGGACGAAAACGTAAAAAAACAGACGAAAACGTAAAAAGACAGATGAAAACGTAAAAAATCGGACGAAAACGAAAAAAATCGGACGAAAACGTAAAAAATCGGACGAAAACGTAAAAAAACAGACGAAAACGTAAAAAATCGGACGAAAACGTAAAAAATCGGACGAAAACGTAAAAAAGCGGACGAAAACGTAACAAAGGACTAACGATGCAAATATTTTAACTCAATGAGGACTAACGATGCAAATATTTTAACTCTATAGTCAATGAGGACTAACGATGCAAAAATTTTAACTTAAGGAGGACTAACGATGCAAATATTTTAACTCTATAGTCAATGAGGACTAACGATGCAAATATTTTAACTCAATGAGGAGTAACGATGCAACTATTTTAACTCTTGTTAGGAGATAACGGAAAATCATTTGCATCGTTAGTCCATAGTAACTGATATTACTAATTGAGGGATGTATTTGTGCCAACTTTACTAACGGTGGATGATTTTGTTCCAAAAAAAAAAGGATGTAAAGCGGTCTTTTGGCAAACCACAGAGATGTATTTTGGACTTTTCTCTAATAATAATAGTATGCATTTTCTGTTGATTGTAAAATGTCAAGTGAAGGAACATTAGCTCAACAAATAATTGTAGGATCTAACGCTAAACCCTCAATCTTTTTAAGTTTTTACACGAATCAAAAGTTATCAAAAGTTAACATGTGATTTGCGTTGCTTTATGGAATATATTTACTTTGAATGTGTTTATAACAATTTTGCATTCGAGAAAAGCTTAAATTAACAAGTTTGAAGAAACCATAAAAAACATAGGCACAACATTACACATCCATTAATTAATTCACTTTCATTTACATGCCTAATTAAAGACACAAACATGCAGATATTAAACTAAGTTATCAAATAGGCAAATTCTACTTTTTTTTTTTTTTTTTTTTTTTTCTTTTTGAATGCAACAACTTTTATTAGTACCACAAAAATGAAAAATTGTCCACACAAATTGAAGTACGTCGATCTTAGCTATTCAAATTTTGGTTTTTCTTTTCTTTTTTCTCTAACAAAGGAAGGTTACTAAAATATCTAACAAACATTAATAATTCACTGATCACGTATACTATGGTAATTGTCTTTTTTTTTTTTTTTTTTGAAATTCAATTTTTGTTTTGTGTAGTATGATCATTTTGTTCAAAAAATAATGAAGCCTTCAAATTCTGTTGGAATAAAAGGAGGAAACTATTTAGCAATTGATGTTAAGATTATGCATTTATGTTTATTTAAACTAATGAATGAAATGATTAGGGGTGGTTCAGCATCCAATAGTCACTTTACTAGCTCCGCCCTTCGTTGAATTAGAGAAGAAGATGACAAAAACTACATTAACACGCAGCAATAGAAATAAAAATAAAATTATAAAGAAAATATTATCAAGGGCGATGAATGGATCATGCTAAACAAAAAGATATATATTCATTAAAAGTCACACATACATATAAAAGAAGTTACGGTACGCCACCGGTCTGTCTTATTTTACATGTTTAAATAAAGTACAATATCAACAATAATAAACAAATTCTAAAAGCATCGCAAATAATACGCTAAAACATCGAAAATACCTCGTGGGGAGAAAAGACAAAGGGACAATAATGCATACACAGGTGGCGCATAATGAAATTGCAAAAGCAAGGGAAGGCGCCAGAATAACATAAGTTCCTGTAATGAATGCAGATGCCATTGCTACCATCGCAATTCCCGTTAGCATATACTGAAGCGCAACTATATTTTCAACGCCGTATTCAATTTTATCTTCTATTTTTTTATTAGTAATATACCTGGGAAGGTAGATTTGAAGCCTCATATATCCAAATAAAACACAACACGAACAAGAGAAGGCTACAGCATTTGAAACAACAAATGCTTTGTAAGCTGTTTTCCTTAGTAGAATAGGCATTCCTTGTTTGGAGCCTTCGTTACCGTCGAAACCACCTGGTACTGTAAAAGCAGCTGCAAATGTTGCTGTTGCAATGAGAGCGGTCACTACAACAAGACTGTCTCCAAACTTAGTCATTATTTGTCCTTTTATTTCACTTTTATGGGGCACCTCATGGGATGGACTACTGGTTTGTAGATTTCTCCATACACCCGTTTCCACTGCCTGCAATAAGCTAATGATAAAGACTAAACATAACAAAAACAATTGAAGCCTACAACAATTTCTTGCGACTACATGTCAGCAATAGCAATTGCAAAGAACCCGGTTTATCTTAGTTACATAAAGCATATCGCACTGAAGCATCATTTTATACAAGATGTAACTGAAGATGGAGAGGTAAAACTTGAATTTTGTGGAACAAATGATTAACTAGTAGACATTTCCAAAAGAAGACTTCCGCGAGAAAAGTGAGCACCGAACAAAATTGAGAGTTTAGCAAAAACACACTAGGGGGAGAATGTAAACTAATGTTTTTTTTTTTTTTTTTTTTTTTTTTTTTTTTTTTTTTTTTTAAAGGGGGAAAAAAAGGATGGGATAGGTGAAATGCATTCTAGATGGAATGATCAGTTGGAATGGAATGGTTTAAAGTGTGGAAATTTGGATTGGTTTGAGCTTTAAAAGAGTTGGAATGTTTTACAAGATGAGATGCTCATAAGTTGGAAAAAAATGAAAAGTTTCGAGTTTTAGAAAAGGAGAAGTTTACGTTTATGTTTAAGTTTATAGAGTATTACTTTCATTTGTAATATTACCTTTTTGTCTACCAAATTATGTAGTTGTTAGTCTCCAAAATTTATCGAAAGAAGCATTTGAGTGACATCCGTTTTCTTTGAGTGTTTTATAAATTTTTCATCGAAAATATGTTGGTGAACAAGTTTTTGTGAGAGTATAATCTCATACCACCAACATATATATTAATAGTAATCTAAGAAGAATACGTATTTGTACCTCAATCAATATATGGCTTTTTTCATATGAAGATGCCACATCCAAAGTTGTCAAATTTTCGTTGTTGACGGCATAAATGTTGACCCCACAATCCATTCTCATTTCATCTATTTCAATGTCAGAAGCCATAAATAAATGAAGAGGAGTGTTCCCGTTGCTATCTCTTTGATTAGCCAGAGTTCTAAACTGTTTATCTCCAAACAGTTTTTCGATTGTACCCATTCTTTTATTTTCAACGGCAACATGAAGTATATTTCTTCCTTTCGGATCCTTAATATCTAAGGATCCAATGTTGGGATCTGCCTCTAATAGTGCATCTACTGTTAACTCTTCTATATCATGATAAACAGCATAATGGAATGGCGCCCACCCAGTCTTATCATGGATGTAGAGTAGATCAATCTTCTCCCGTAACAAGGATTTTACACACTCTAAGCCAGACATGCTTTTTTTCCAAAAAAAGACTACACATATAAAAGAGAAGTTGGTCATCATCAGTAAGTGCTATCGGACCATTTAAGGATTGGAAATATGCAAAAGCGGTGTTACATTAGAGCGGTTGAGGTAGTTATTTGTAAGGGGTACAAGGTTTATTTTCAAAGCATAAAAAATTATTTTTTATCGCATGTCGTAATAACTTTACCATAAAGGGTTAGCAAATTGCAAAGAAAAAAAGAAGAAAAATTAATATAGTTTACCTGATTCTTGTAACACGACTGCTGACATGACTGCTGCATGCAGTGCAGTTTTTCCATTCGGTCCCTCGAAAGATTTTTCTTTGCATTCATCCAATATTATTGGTGAAAAAGGTCATTTGTTGCTTATTTGAAGTTGAGGTTGAATTTTCAAGATTGTGTTTTGTCATATCTTTTGAAGAAAAGATAACTTGTTTGTGCTTCAATAATTATGGCGATGACTTGTTAAATCTAGTTTTCATAGGTCAAGGGGAGGATGGACGAAGACCTAGTTAACTATCACTTAAAGGAGTTGCTTTGTCGCACTCAGTGTCTCATTGGAGATGAAGATTTTATCAAGAGATTTCGATTTACTTATATGGTGTTAGTATAAGTTCAAAGTCAGTTTTTAGTACAAGATATAGGACACAATATTGGTTTATTTTATTTCATCAACGAATTGGTAATGGTTGGTTTTTCTTCATCAATCATAAAAGCCTACAGAATGGAAGATTCAAATGGTTAACATATGGGTTTCAGGGGAAGCTTGAATGTTTAGATGTATAACCATTTATTGTATTTGTGCAATACCACAAGGGAAAGTTATTGATTCTTTCTACTATTGATTAGTATTAGTTTGTAGTTGTAAAGATCATATTTGTAATATTCTCTATTTGTTGATAACAAAAAGGGGAAGAGACGTGGTGGATAGCATAGATTAAGGGGAAGACAATATGGTTTCATTCATGGTGAGATTTAGTTATCTCAATTTCTCTACTTCGTCTAGGGAAATTCGTACAAGAAAGTGTTTGTTTTGTAATCATCAAATAGGGGAAGATTGTTGGGAATTATATTTTCATAGATTTGATGGTACAAAACAAGAAGAATGAAACATGAAGAAATACTGAAATGATAAGCAAAATACGCTGAGTAGATACAGCTACTGGTCTGTTCCTGCCAATAGTGTAACTGTTACTGCCGATAGTGTAACTGTTCCTGCTGATAGTGTAACTGTTCCTGCCGATAGTGTAACCGTTCCTGCTGGTAGTACAATCGAAGTTGTTGCTGATCAGTGAGTCATACTGCTGCTATAAAGATAAGGATGAAAAAGATATTATTTTGTATGAGTCATGTTTATACAAAATATAAATCTAGATATTTAGTTAGTCAACAAAATTGAAAAGCAAGAAGCAAATTGTATTTTGATGACTAACTCACGTTAAAGAAAGTGGATGACTAAAGACTTATCAATTTGTAAATGATCTTCCTTAGACTATAAAAGGAAGATCATACCCTTAGATAAAAGTGTGGTTAGATGTGTTAATCACCAAATGTTTTACAAGTGTTGTAGTAAGCTTAGAATTTAAACACACTTAGTGTGTTAAAATGTAAAACATAAAAGAATGTGTGTGAGAACATCAGACGAGGGGTCTGATGTTGAACATTGGACATGGGGTTTGATGTTGGTTAAGTTTGTTTAGCCTCAAGGATCTTTGATCGCTGTTAGAGTGTAACCGTGCTATATTTGATCACATAGCATTGGGGCAAGTTGGAATAACAAACTGTGAACTTGGAAAAACCTTGTTGTGATAGTATTGTATTCTTTGTTTGAATATTCCGTCAATATTATCATTGTTCTTAACATAGTAATAATCCTAGATCAAAGGCTTAATACCCTAGAGCCCATAAACGATCAAGCTAACTTATTTATAGTTGTAAGTTCGAACTAAAATAAGTTTTCACATGTTGCAGCTGCTCAAGCCAGCATAGAAGCAATATGGTTAAAGATGTTGTTGGAAGAGCTCGGGCACGAACAAGAGAAAATTACTCTATTTTGTGACAACCAGAGTGCCTTGTATCTTGTAAGGAATCCAGCATTTCATTCAAAGACAAAGCATATACGAGTTTAGTATCACTTCGTTCGTGAGAAAGTGGAAGAAGGAACCGTGGATATGCAGAAAATTCATACTGATGATAACGTGGCAGATTATCTAACGAAAGCAATCAACTATGACAAGTTTATATAGTGCCAATCCTCATGCGGCCTAGCGGAAACGTAAGCAACATGGAAGTGCAAGGAAGGATAACGTGTGAAGATAGATTGAGTTTCAATCTAATCTTCAAGTGGAAGATTGTTAAAGTATAATAACTATGGTGGGCCCATTGAAAATGAAAGATGGTGAAAATGATGCATGAACCAAATGAAACAACAGGCGCCTGCCTTTTTATTTGTTGTGTTCATACGGGAAGAGTAGTTTTACAAACACTATAAATAGATGTGTTTGTAGCTTCAGTTAGTATCTCATTCCCTTCTTCTTTTTTCACATAGTAATATTTACTATGTTTCTCCTGTAGTACCTTGTGAGTTAACATTAGAGGGTTTGTGTGGTATCTCCTAATACAAGAGATATAACGATTAGTGTTTATCCTTGTACCGAGAGAGAATGTGTAACTCATAGTTTTCATAATAGTGAAACGTATATTTTCTTGCCCGTGGTTTTTACCCTATTTGGGGTTTTCCACGTTATTTCCGTGTGTCATCTTTTATTATATTTTCTTATTTTAGTTGTGGGTTTGCTTCAGTCTGGTGTAGATGTGCAAATAAATCGGTTAAAACCGGTTTTCGGTTTTTGGAAAACCGGTTATATAAAAACCAGCTTTCCCAAAAACCGGTTTCGGTTTTTTGGGTTTTTCCGAAATCGGTTTTTTCGGTTATAAATGTTCGGAATCGGTTTTCTCCTGTTATAAATTTTCGAAATTGGTTTTTTTATCGGTTTTTTACCGGTTCGGTTTTTTTCGGTTATAAATGTTCGGATTCGGTTTCTTTATCGGTTATTTACCGGTTCATTTTTTTCGAAATTTTACATACATGTTTGAACATTTATTTAATAAACTTGTTAATTATCAAACATTTAATTAAACAATACACCGGAAACATACTAAACAAATACAATCATAACTTTTTATTTGCACAAGAAACATACTAAAAAAATACAATCATAACTTTTATTTAAACAATACAATTATACAAGTCAACATAACAACCCATAATTTGTTAGTGGCCATCCCAATTGATAACCCAACAACACATTAAATTAACCCTAATCTTTAGGATATAAATACACTTACCCTAATTTTACTCCACATTCAACCCTAAACCCCCCCCCCCCCCCCCCCCCCCCCCCCCCTTCATATGCAGTCAAAGATATAGATTGTTCCTACATTATCACTCCAATCAAACAAAAAATACAGATCAACTCCTTATAACTACTTCCTTATATCTCCTAGATACACCATAGCAGCACATATCAAAACGTGGCACCCTCCTTATATCTCCAAAACATACGAAGCATCATCCTTATCATTCCATTGTTAAACGCATCGCCACTACAAACAAGTCGCAATAAAGACTTCTACCATATAACTCCATTTGAACGACATAAACTTAACAAATCAACCATCCTTATAACTCCATTCCGCAAAAGCCACTCCTCCTTATCACACCAACATGGCTAGTAATATATATATATATATATATAAACCGGTTAAAACCGGTTATAAAACCGGTAAAAAACCGGCCCCCTTATAAAATCAAAAACCAGTCTAACCGGTTCGGTTAAAAAAACCGTTTTTTTTAAAACCTGTTACGGTTTTTTGAGCCGGTTAAAAAAAAAACGGTTTGTTTTTGCATCTCTAGTCCGGTGTCACTTTTCTCAACACTTAAAAGTCAAGTACGAAGTACCCAACAAGTTTTTTATTCTTATTATTATAATTAATAAGGTTCATGTACGCATGAAGTTATAAACTAGTACGAGGGAGTTTTTGTTTTCTTAATCAATAAAATCTGCGTTGTAAAAAATTAAAATATTATTGTGTATAAAGTTGAAAAGGTAGTCACATATATCTCAAGTGTACATCTATAAGTGGTATACGAGCAACAAAAAGTTGAGCATATCGAATGAGAATATATTCATCGAGAAGATGAGAATAAATTCCGTAAAGCGGATAAAGATGCTTCAAACTCAAGCAACCAATCTTGGCTAGCTTAAAATAATACTGTAAAGCTAAGCAACTCGTTTAGTTCAATTAAAATATATAACAGACCTACAATTACTTAATTAACTAATGATACTCATCAACTAAGGGTGTGTTTGTTTTTTTATATAAAAAAATAATAATAATAATAATAATAATAATAATAATAAATAAAATAAATCTTACTAGCCCTCTTATTCTTACCAATAGGAGGTGGTCAGACGTTTTACTTA
Organism: Artemisia tridentata subsp. tridentata; assembly: GCA_021014915.2. Taxonomy (NCBI): domain Eukaryota; kingdom Viridiplantae; phylum Streptophyta; class Magnoliopsida; order Asterales; family Asteraceae; genus Artemisia; species Artemisia tridentata. Next base: position 17,649,792 of record CP139508.1, on the reverse strand, counting down.
TTTCTTTTTTCTTTTAAGTTAGACCCAGTTAGACATATAACATCTTACTCAGTAAGAGATGGGGGGGGTTGTCTTACTGCCTATTACTCGATAAGAGATTGAAGACTCGTGTTAATATAATATATTTGATGGTTTATTAACTAAGTTATATTTATCATAAAAAATATTGTTTCATATTTACATAAGTTACTTAAATAAATTGCAGAAACGAACACTTAAAATAATTCGGACAATTATAAAAAAACAAATAACATTATTTCGTTCAGATTTAGACTTTCTAACCAGCTCTTACTCTTAAGATGTGTTAGTTAGATTCAGACCTAAAACATGTTAATGAAACAAACACACTAAAAGTTAAAACTTACCTTTAATTTTTTTTTCTTCTTTTTGACGCACATGCTTTTGGTGATGTTAGCTAATTAATGCCGAGTAGATCTAAGTACTACGAGTGATTAACATAGTTATTAATGATACTACTACACAGTCCTTAGCGAAAGTAGTAATTAAGACATGGATTAGAAAACTAAAACTGTATAAGTTATAACTAGCTTGTGCTAATAAGAAGGTGTAACATAATAAAACAACCATACATAGGAGGTTTTTTCGGTTTTTTTTTTTTTTTTTTTTTTTTTTTTTTTTTTTTTTTTTTTATATATATATAAAGAAGAAGAAGAATTGAATGCGAATATTTTTTTGATTGTGAAATAAGAAAGCATTTATTCCGAGGGGTCTTCTTTTTAAAAATTTAGATGCTTTAAATATTTTAACCGTATATACTTAGCTAGCTAGTAGATTAATTAGCAAGTATTCGATACATGTATATATAGCTGTTCGTATTTTTAGTCTATTTTCTTAATAATTTTGTCAAACGAGTTGTTGTGGCCATATATATATATATATATATATATATATATATATATATATATATATATAGGATAAAGATCAAATAAAAAGACAAATATCCGTACATTACGTAAAAAGATTTTTTTTTTCAAAAATTTTCTCTAAAAATTCCAAAAAAATTCCACAAGATCAGGTATGTTGGTGCATGAAAAAGTTGTGAAAGAAGTTTTTCTAAAAGTGGATATTTTTTCCAAAAAAAATTTTGAAAAAATACGTTTGTGCGTTAAATCACTTTTTTGTGCATCAAAAATTCGTTTTTTCACCCAAGTTCTTTTAACTTTTTTAATCAAAATAACATTGCGCATCTAACTTAAACAAGTTGAAAATTTTGTGCATCAAAATTTTTTTGCGCATCAAAATTCTTTTTTTTGTGCATTAAAAAAAACGTATAAAAACTCAAAATTAGAAAAACTTCTTTCACAAAAGTTTTATGCACCAACATACCCGATCTTGTGGAATTTTTTTAGATTTTTTCGCGAACTTTTTAAGGAAAAAAAAATATTTTTACTTAGTGTACGGATATTTGTCTTTTTATTTTAACTTTACCCTATATATATAGGCCATGCATTAATTACATGTATATATATTGTAGGTACTAGTAGCTAGCTAGGTTTTATTTCACAAATATTTGAGTTAATAAAAAATCGATATGTATGTATGTGAAAGCATGCATGGCAGGTGGACAATCTTGTATTCCACAAAAGTATAAAGATAAAATTAGAAAGAAATTAAAAGAAGAAAAAAATTAAAATTGAAGTGAAGAATCCCTCGATTTAAGCACAAGAGAAGGTCCCCCTTACTTTAAATAGGTGTAACAATTTTTGGAAATGTTTTTTGTTGCAAACGGGAAAACCGTATTTAAATATATTGGATAATATATGCATCCTCATGTCTTCCCTTGTCAAAGTTAAGAGCCACATAACCTAAAGTTACTTATATCTTCTTCTTTAATACTTTCTTTTCCATATACAATAAATTTAGTTCCCACTATTTACCGTCTACAAACTCTTCTTCTTCTTCCTAGCTCTCTATCCTTATCTGCTTTACTTTCATCCTTTAATTTTTCTCTTTTCGTTTTTTTGGTGTTGAAACACATTGGAATTGGTGCACACTTTTAAAATTTTAAAAACAATGTACTATATCCTCGCTCCAATAAATAAGCGGGAGAACCATTAACGCTCACCTAATCACAGGTCCTATAAGAAACAATGTACTATTTTCCAGGCTTGTTTTAATTATGAAATGAAAGTTTCTAAGGTTACCTTGGCGGTTATCTTCGTCAACTGATATCGATATTGATGTTAATGATGAATCGACCTTTCCTTTTCCTGCTGCCTTCATGGCCTTAAATATAATTTCGTCAAATTCATGGTTACTCAAGAGATACATTAGAGCCTTTCTTCTATCGGTTATCAACTCCTGCCAAGATACATCCTCCAACAGAACCTTTACCACGCCTAAACTATTTTCCTCAATCACCACGTCCAAGGCGGTTCGACCAAAACGGTTTTTGTAGCCCAAGAACTCCTGAAGTTCCCCAGTTTCGTCGGTATGAAGATTTGTGTTGGTTTGTTTTGCATATTGAATAAACCCCCACACGATGTTATCTAAGCCAAGACGTGATGCGTAAATCAGAGGTGTATCTCCAAATTTGTTATTTTTTAACAAACTTTTGCATTTTATATAAATCTCTTTAACCTCCTGAATAACAGGAGAAGGCATAGGAATTTCCCTCGATCTACATAGCTTATCTCCTCGACAAAGAAGAGACCAGCAATCGTCGCCGCCCATGGAAGGTTGAGATGGTTTAGTAGTCAATGGGTAAGTAAGTTAAGGAATGTGGTTTGGTATGAAACTTAAGAAAATAATAATGAGTGAACGTGGTTGACCGGAAACAGTTTGATGATGATTCCGGTGAGCGAAGAACAATGATTTTTGTTGCCGGAGCTCAAAATCAGGCGTTCGCCGGAGCAGTTGAACAAAGATATAATTTTAAGTGTCTATTTAATTCTAAAATAAAAGCTTTACACTGAAACGGCAGGCAAGCGGGCAACAAGCTGCGCCGCTAGCCCTTTTTGAATAGCAAAACTTAGTCTTTTAAAAACTACATTCAGAGACCTTGGGTCGTAACATTGCTATGCATAACCCTTTGGACTCTTTTGAGCAGCTCCGCAGCCTCCGGTGCAAGGAAACCAAAAGTATCAAATGCAAAAGGTATAAACGCGTGTTGGTTATCCAGGCACGCTTTCTCGTGTTTGGTTACTTTGCATGAAGCGGCTTTCAAAGCAGCCTGACCTGCCGTAAAAGCATGATTCCCCAATCCCACAAGTGGAGAAACCCCCGTTAGATCTACACAAGCATGTTTCCCTTCTATCCATCCAAAGACCAAAATGTCAGCTGGTCTAAGTGTCGATCTTCCTTCCATCGGGTCGGTCAAGAAATTCACAGGTGCTTCTTTCTTAACTGAAATCCCAGCACGCCTGAATATGTCAAAAAGAACATCCCTAACCAAATCGTGTCGGTATTTGAACCCCGGAAGCTCTCTACAATGAACTGCATGCTCTCCGAATGAGTCCAAACAAGCTTTGTGACAAACCGGGCAACTTTCATCAACCGGAAAAATAGGGATCATGAGGCGATATTTAAGGATAGTGCGATACTCAATCGGCGACATATGTTGACCGAGACCGTCTATAGGGATGGCAAGAAGAAATTCTTGAGCATGTGGTGCACGCAGACACTCAAAAACAGCTTTTTGTCTAACGGTCATCTCAAAGTGAACTTCCATGTCCTGGACAATCTTGCTAAAAAGAGCACTCGCCAATGTGTGTTGGGCTTTAGTGGGGGCGGTGTCCTTTTTAGTGAAACCGCCAAGACAAGTCAAAGCACAATCATAATCATAATCCATATCACATACGCCACTGTTGCGTAAGATGTGGTCCTGAAGCACCCAAGATTGGGCCCTCGAGGCCACAAAGGCATAAGATGAAGCCTCTACCGCCGAATATAGCCCCAAACCACCAAACCTAATAGGTAAAGAAGCAAGTCGCCACTGGAGATCCCCAAAGAAGGGACCTCCACAAACCACCATATCCTCAATCGCCTCGCGCAATCCTTTGTCAAAAAGCAGAGCAGCCTCCTCCACATATACGGGTTGACACGTCCTCAAGCCAAAAAAGAGTTTAGCAATACCCATGCAAGATCGAAGCAAGAGAAGCTCACTCTGCGGGTCTCCTAGCTGGGGAAGAAGACGCATCATATCAACAGCACTAGTAGCTCTCTTCTTTGCCAACCCACTAATATAACCAGCGTCTCTACTAACTGCCCCCCCAAGAAGCTTCACCCCCAACGATGGCCTGCCGATGTCGTTTGGGAATAAACCCTCACGAAGCTTCCTACCATCACAAGAAGGCCAAAAAAGCTCGGTTTTCTTGATATTCAATTCGAGACCCAAAGCTGGACCCGTCGCCCTAATGATGTCCAGAGCCCTAGCCACCTCCTCAGTTTCACCAATGACAGTCCCATCATCAAGATACCACGCATGAAGAAGAAGCTTGCAATTGTTTCTGATTTGGTGCACGAGGGGATGCAACACAAGAGCGAAAAGAAGTGGTCCTAACGGATCACCTTGCGGAACGCCAGTGGTGGACCATATATGATTATCTCCAAGATACAATCTGGCTGGCTGCCTATATAGAAATTCTACCCATAAAGAAATAGAAGGGCACCTCATCCTGACTTCATGAAGTAAAGCTGATCTATCCACCAAGTTAAAAGCGTTAGAAAAATCCACTGTAAGCATCGCAAGAGACCCGTCAGAGTGACGATCACTTAACAACCTGTTAACGCTATGTAATATGGCCTCTGCTCCACTCGACACACCGACCCCAAACTGAAAATCATTAAGGTACTTGGTCATTTCTTTGCCAACGCCTTTCATAGCCACCTTGGAAACCAACCGCCTCCATATAGTACCCACTGCAATAGGTCGGATCCCGTTGTCGGGTTTCAAGAGCGGCGTAAGAGGAGCAGACGCAACAAACTCCGCAAGAACCGACGGACATCTCCCCCCTAACCACAAATTAACCACCGCAGTGATAGCACATAATAAACCAGTGGCAACAGCAGACCCATCTCCACATAAAGCATCCAAAATGTGTTGTGACCGCAAGCCGTCCCTCCCACAAGAAGTCCCTTTAGGGAAGGATTTAATACAACCAATGACGTTATCAACCTCCACAACAAGGGCAGGCTCAGCATATATAGTGCTCGGCATAGACGGAGGTGGTTTGTGCGGATGTTTAGCCTCCAAGGCCATCACGGTATCACCATTATGCGGAGCAACCCCTGATGAGCATAACACCTTCACCGCTGCTGTAAAGTGACCATCAGCAACCTTTCGAAGGCACGCTCTGATGTTGGTGTTACCAGCATTTTTCTCCTTTTGGATATCAACGCTTCCCTGGTTAAGAGGCACCGGACCCGATCCATCTAATATATTTTTAACTAAAATGGCAACACCATCCTCTTTCCCCCATGTGGCTAGCGAGTTCAGAATTGAACGATTTTGCAAGGCCTTTCGATTCCCAGATCTGCTTTCTTGTCTACTTGTGGGTTTAAACACTTGCAAAGTGCAACGAGGAAGAAGTAACAACTTAACCCATGCTCCAATAGATCCCGGTTGAGCGACTACTTCGTATAGAGTTGTTTTCAACGCCTGTGAGAAAGCCATACGACAACCATGTGGGATGCTTTTGACAGTAACGATAGGTGCTTTGAAAACACGATCAAGGAGTACAACATCCAATACAAACGGGTCATGATCATTGGTCTTAGGCACTATGATAGAAGGTTTCACAATCCCAATAATGTGTCCACTATCACTATCGGTAAAACGAACAAGGCCGTCAGGGTGATGACATGCCCGACTAATTGCATGTAATTGCATACACTTCCCACACATCCATTGACCAAAAACCTTCAATGTTTCCTCCATAGCCATGTACAACCCATGATCCGTAGATATAGCCTCTCGCAACACATCTCTACGTTCGTCTGAGAAAAGATGTAATCTTTTGATATGAGAAATCAACCGAGGAGTCCCTTTATTCCCCACTTCCCCAACTGGGCAACAATGAAAATTCTGAAATGGACATGGCCATGTGCCATCCGAGGATGAAGAAGAAGCCATAAAACTAAATAAAAAGAATCACGCCTCGAGATGAGAACGTGAAAAAAGGAAAATATATCCTAAAACAAAAGGTGGCATTTCAACAAACAGTTGGCGTGCACCACCATTTGCCCCAGAAAAATATCCTACTACATACTTAGGAACGGATCAGAAACTAAATAATTATTTGATGATGAAAGAAAGTGAAAGTGAAAGTGAAATTAAATAATTATTTGATGGATGGATTGATCGGGTGTAAGAATATGCTGATCGATGAGTAGGAGGGTGGAATAAAAGTCAGATATGTTGTGAAAAGTGGAAAAGAATTAGGAAGGTGAAATGAGTATTGAATCCTATATTTATATAGACCTATAATCAGTAGACATCATTTACTTTTTGTTGTTTTTCAGCTTGTCTTTGTGTATCTTTGGGAAAACAATATTCTTTGGCTAATAAGTAGGCAAACATTATTCTTTGGGTAATAAGTAGGTATCATACATTAATTCTTTAGTAAATTACACCGTTCGTCCATGTGGTTTAGAGTGAATTTCAATCTCAGTCCATATTTGTTTTTTATTGTTCTATTGGTCCCTGTGGTTTTTCAATTGCACACTGATGGTCCTTATCGTTAATTAGCGTTACCTTTTCCGTTATCATGTGGCAACGTTAGTCCATTAACCAAACAAGCGTTTGCAACGTTAGTCCTTTTACTAACGGTCGTTTTATATTTTTCTTCCGAAAATATTCTTTTTCCAATTTTTTTTTCTGAAAAATAAAAAAGATCTAAAAAAATTATTTCAAAAAAAAAATTATAAAATAATTCCATTTTTTTTTTCGAAAAAAGATTCAAAATTTTTTTTTTTCTGAAAAATAAATTTCAAAAAAAAATTTCAAAAAAATTAAAAAAAAATTGAAAATTTTGAAAAAAAAAAATTCTATAAAATTTTTCAAAAAAATTTCATAAAAAAATTTTTTCTGAAAAATTACAAAAATGTTCTAAACGAACATAAATTTTATTCTGAATGATTTCAAAAAAACTTTTCGAAAAAATTTAAAAAAAAATCTGAAAAATTTTTCAATTTTTTTTTTTTTTTTTTTTTTTCTGAAAACATAATTTTCTTTTCTGAAAATTTTCAAAAAGAAAATTCAAAAAAATTTCGAAGAAAAATTTTAAAAAAAAAATCGAAAAAAACATCAAAAAACAATTTTTCTGAAAAAAAAAATTAGAAAAAAATTTCAAGTTCCATATGCATTTTGTGTAGGCATTTTTGAGCGAGTCTCTTGTAATGAATCGACATTGACTTTTTCATTAAGAAAATGATACCGAAATTGTGTGTTTGTATTTGTTTGTTGCGGGTTATAACATTCATTTCATTAAGCGAGTTCATGAAAATGTCATGATCTAAGGATTCGATTCGATCTCTCAAAGTTTGCTTACATTTATTACGTTGAAAATATCAACAGCAAAAAATTTGCTTACATTTTTTGAAATATTTTGAAATTTTTCTGAAAAAATTTTCATAAATTTTTTTTTTGAAATTTATTTTTTAGAAAAAAAGTTTATATTCGAAAAAAGATTTTTCAAAAAATAAAATTTTTCAGAAAAAAAATTTTGAAATTTTTTTCAAAAATGAAAATTAGAGTTTTTTATAAATTTTCTTCTTGAAATAATTTTTTTAGAAAAATATTTTTTTTTCGAAATTATTATTCTTTCTTTTTTATTTTTCAGAAAAAAAATTTTGGAAAAAATATTTTCGGAAAAAAAAATGGCCGTTAGTAAAAGGACTTAGGTTGCAAACGCTTGTTTTGTTAATGGAATAACGTTGCCACATGATAACGGAAAAGATAACGATAGTTTGCGATAAGCAATTATTCTAAAAACACATAATTTCAAACACACTTCAAATTCAACTTCTGACGATGAGCAATTATTCTACGTCTTACGAGCAATTATTCGGTTCTTCGTCTTTCGCTGATAAGGAAGTTGTAAGTGAGTTTCTTGAGTTCGGGAGAGTATTGTTGGAACTCTTACCAGGCATCACAGCCAAAAGTTCCACGAAGGTACGTACGCAGGGATCATGAGGGTGCTCATAATCGTTTAGTTGCGGCATACTTCTCCGAAAACCCGTAGTTCGATGAAAGAACATTTCGTCGGCGATTCCGAATGAGCCGAGAACTTTTCACAGAAATTGTTCGAGATGTAATGGATTATTCTCTTTATTTTCAACAAACTCTTGACGCCAGATCCGCGGCTTGCTGAGCCAACTTTTTGTATATTAAATAGACACCCTGTACTATTTATCACACTTCCCAAAAATGCCTCGAATTTGAATTTATCACTGGAAAACAACTTCGAATTAACCAGCATAACACCACCACAAAATCGGGGTATTCGCTGCCGTGCACCCGCTTTTGAATATACATCACGACTACCACAATCGAATCAAAATCAAAACTCGTTTTACGTTAGTCGTCCATTCGTCAATCCATCTCGTCCTAATATGGATTATCACTAAGAACCTAGCAGGTCGTCATATCGTCCAAACATGGATTTCTTGCATTCTTCCCAACCGTATCAAGATTATTCCCCACTTCGTAGTGCTAATCGTGAAATGGATTTGGAGGATTATATGGCAGAATATCCGACTCAAGAATACTCGACCCAAAACTATCCAAGTCAAGATGCTTCGATGGGGTAAGGTTCGGGTCACGGTTTGTACCATGGTTCCATGCCTATTGAAGATGATAACGATGTCGAAGACACGTCACCCATCAAACCAAAGATGCCTTCGCGACGTGCTACAAAGGCGAAGGTTAAAGGCAAAAAGCCCGAACCGGCCAAAAAGAATGAACCATGGACAAATGCGAAAGAGATCACGCTTTGTAGAGCCTGGAGTTATATATTGGAAAATTCCGAGAGAGGAAACACTATAAACAGGCGCCGCTTTTGGGAGGAGGTGATAGCGGACTTTGAAAATGAAACTGGTTCACAAAGAACATACGACTCGATCACGAACAAAGGAAGAATATGATTCGTAGTAGGGTTGGGAATTTTTGTGCTATTATGGATAATATCAAGGATAATCATGGAAGTGGTGAGAATGATGCAGACGATAAAGAAAAGCTCTTAGAGAATACTGTGTGATTTACGGTCATGATTTTAATTTGAAGGACTGTTGGAAAATTTTGAGGCATCATGATGCTTGGAAGAAGGAGGTGCCTGCTTTCAGATCAAATAGTCGGAAGAAAACAAAGGGTTATACAACTACCTCGGGGTTAACACAAGGTCCCTTGAATTTTCAATACGTGGATGATTCTGATGATGAAGAAGAGACTAGAAAATCATGACCACAAGGTCGTGAGGCAGCCAGGAAGAAATTATCCTCCTCCTCTCATGATCCACCATCATTATGGACAAATTCGCTAGCCAAGACCTTTTTCAAGTTCAATCCGTCAACACCGGGGAAAAATAAGGACATTGAAGAGTCGTATGTTAGTTTCAAGGAATAAGAACTAGCGATGAAAAGAGAGAAAATTGAAACACAATGAAAGCAAGTGGAAATCATGGACATCACAAAATGGGAGCAAGATTAGATTTTCTACAATTCAGCAATCGACCCAAATTTACCCGAACGACAATGAAATGAACTTTTGCAGCTTAATGCAGCAATCAAGGCACGCTATTACTTAGATTACTAGATTAAGTTTTTAATAAGTACTATAATGTTTAAGTTTTTAATTTAGTATTGTAATGTTTTTATTTTCAATAAATTTTAAATTTGTTGTTTAAAATATTTGAATTAGAAAAAATAAATAAAAAAAATCGGTCACCACGGTGGCAACTTGGTCATGTCTGATCACTGGACAGAGAAAACTGATGTGAGAGCTGGTGACCCTGGTCACCACTATGCATTGCCTAATGGCTTCTAAATCTTCTTTTTCTTTTTTCATATTTTTTTTTCTCATTAATCTTATTATCCTTTCACTTTTTGTTGTTTTTCAGCTTGTCTTTGTGTAGCACTGTGGTGATACATCTTTGGGAAAACAATATTCTTTAATAAGTAGGCAAACAATATTCTTTGGGTTTGGGTAATAAGTAGGCAAACAATATTGCAAACAATATTCTTTGGTAATAAGTAGGCAAACAATATTCTTTGGGTAATAATTAGGTATATATCATACATTAATTCTTTTATTTTTTTTATTTAACACTATCAGCAAAAAAGCTGACTCTAATTTTTTTACTTATTTGTGTGTTTAAACATTAGCAAACAAAAAAAAATGAAAAATGAAAAAAAAATCAACCTTATAAATACCCACATTAAACACACAATTTCAAACACAGTTCAAATTCAACTTCCGACGATGAGCAATTATTCTACGTCTTACGAGCAATTATTCGGTTCTTCGTCTTTCGCCGATGAGGAAGTTGTGAGTGAGTTTCTTGAATTCGGGAAGTATTGATGGAACGCTTACCGGGCATCACAGGCAAAAGTTCTACGAAGGTACATACGCAGGGATCATAAGGGTGCTTATAGTCGTTTAGTGGCGGAATACTTCTCCGAAAACCAGCAGTTCGACCAAAGAACATTCCGTCGGCTATTCCGAATGAGCCGAGAACTTTTCACAGAAATTGTTCGAGATGTAACCGAGTATTCTTTTTATTTTCAACAAACTCTTGACGCCAGATCCACGGCTTGCTGAGCCAACTTTATGTATATTAAAAAAAAAAAAAAAAACTTTTTCAACTTTATAAATACCCACATTAAACACACATCTAAACACATAATTTCAAACACACTTCAAATTCAACTTCCGAAGATGAGCAATTATTCTACGTCTTACGAGCAATTATTCGGTTCTTCGTCTTTCGCTGATGAGGAAGTTGTAAGTGAGTTTCTTGAGTTCGGGAGAGTATTGTTGGAACTCTTACCAGGCATCACAGCCAAAAGTTCCACGAAGGTACGTACGCAGGGATCATGAAGGTGCTCATAATCGTTTAGTGGGGGCATACTTCTCCGAAAACTCGTAGTTCGACGAAAGAACATTTCGTCGGCGATTCCGAATGAGCCGAGAACTTTTCACAGAAATTGTTCGAGATGTAACTGATTATTCTCTTTATTTTCAACAAACTCTTGACGCCAGATCCGCGGCTTGCTGAGCCAACTTTTTGTATATTAAATAGACACCCTGTACTATTTATCACACTTCCCAAAAATGCCTCGAATTTGAATTTATCGCCGGAAAACAACTTCAAATTAACCAGCATAACACCACCACAAAATCGGGGTATTCGCTGTCGTGCACCCGCTTTTGAATATACATCACGACTACCACTGTAAAACCCCGAAATTTATATAATCCGAGAAGACTAAAATACCCTCCGAATTTGAACTTTTAAGAATATATAAAATATGTAATTAATCTCATTTGGACTCAATCTAAGTTACAATACAAATCAGGATGATATAAAACCTTACAATATGTAAATATTATGTACAAAATATTAATCCTACATCTAAAGACTAGGCGAATTACATTTTCTTTTTGTGCACTTATGATCTTCCAAATTTCGGCCCAAAGAAATAGAACCAAGAAGAGATGAGCAAGCATTAGTCCATATTAATTTGGCCCATCTTGGAGCTTGATCCATTCCCTTAATACCCAAAAACAAAGATCGGTTCCCATAATCCCAAAAATGCCGAAAATTACAAACCCTAAATTCCTCCCACTCAAAAAAATTCGGCATCCCCATTCTCTACCCCATTCGATCCAAAATTTGCAGCCAAAGAAGGATTTTAGTTGTGTTCTTGTTCAAGCTATATCAAGGTAATCTTGTTTTGTCAAAAAAAAATATCCATACATATTGTTGCAAGCCCTAATCGAACCAAGGTTTCTTCCTTTTGTTGTGTTTGTGTCGATCAACCCAAAGAAGAGGAGAAGGATGATTTGGTGGTGAATTGATCTCGTGTCGTGTTCTTGTCCTTCATTTGATCTTCGAGGGTATTGTATCACATGCCTTGTTCCATCCTTATTCATGTTCTTTTTAATTTTAATGGAAGTATAAATCACATAAAATGTCACATGAAATCATAAAGGAGGAAACCCTAAAATCTTATGTGAATCGGACCAGGAGTATATGTGATGAAATTATTCAGTTTGATTATGTTAAGACCTGTAATAATTGACCTAAATATGTGTTGGATCAACCTATAATCATTGTTTGTTAAGAAGTAATGAAATAGATTGAGAAAACCCTAAGTTGTACATGATTCTGTGAATGACTGCTACTGATATGGAATTTTGTTCGAATTTAACCGGCTGTAAATAAATGATGTGAGCGTGTATTTTGGTGTTTTAAGAGTCTAAAACTAAGTTCAATGAAATGGCTACCTGGAAAAATTTAGTTTGTAATTTTTAGAGGCCTGGAAGGTTACTTTTTGATTTTTAGAAAATTATGTGTCTGATCGGATTTGTGAGTCTGGAAAATCAGTCCGGGTTTTTGAATTTTAATTTCCAAACCGTGTCGAATTAAGAGGTTTCCTTTGAACTGGGTAATCCTTAGGATGTCTATTACTTCCTGGAATTTTTGTAGATTTTTGTGAATTTTTCTTAAAAGGTTTCTAAGTAATAATTTTTCGTATAGCAAAATTAATCAGAAATCTGGACGAGTTGGTTTAAGTGAATTTTAATCCATAGCTATGTTACTTAATAAAATCTGGAAAAATTAGATAAAATACTTAAGACATTTTAGCATCTCTGGAAAATTTTGGGGAATTTATTTCTGAGTTCTTTTATAATTTTAGATTTATAGAAAACCTAACAATTTCAAGCTTAAAACTGTTAGAACCTGATGAAAAGTATAAAAAGGGTTTTGAAAGGTGTTTCGTGTTATTTTAAAAACTAAAGGGACTAAATGTGTAATTTTATGAAACTTGAGGGTTTGATTCGTGCCACACTTATATTTGAGAGTATAATCTGTAATTTAGTAAATATGAGGGTTAGTTGTGTAATTATGAACATAATAAAGGTTGAAGTGTAATTTGTATAATTATAAGGTTTATTTTGTGATTTTGGTAAATCAAGGGGGTAATGTGTAAACTATGAAACTTAAAGGACGGGAGATGTGATTCTGAATAAATGATGTACTTAAATTAGTAGTTTGCAATATTTTCATTCAAGACCCTTAACTTTGGGATGTTTGCAATTAAAAACCCTAACTTATGGAAACGTGTCATATTTAACCTTGAACTTATGTAAAAGGCATTATGAACCTTAACCTACTAACATGGTCATCTTTAATAAGTTGATAAACAGGAATGATAATAACTAAAGTTACTGAATGTGTAAAGTTACCTAAGATGGAGAGAAACTAAAATGAAACCTTATGATTAAGAAACTATGAAATCATAAAGCTATGAAACTTATAAATACAATTATAATTCATGTAGATTCGCTGAAGCGGGAGTAATCCGGTGTTTTGTGATCTGCCTTTGGTTTGTTTTGCTATCGGATAAGGTACAGATACTCTGCCCTTTTTCAGTAAGGGTTCTCATATGTCATACATTGATTTTGAGTTATGATTCAGTTAAGATTTCCCAAGCCATTGCTATGTTCCCTTTGAATGAACCTTGATATTACTTTTGATATGACTTTGAGATGCACCTCTTGATATATGACCTTGTGTTATGATTTTGAGACATGACTCTTAGTTTGATACCCGAGCCATTTTTGTTCTTTCCTAGCCAGGAAGGTAACCTGGCCATGTCTGTGATGCACCACTGGCATGACTCCTGTGTGGGGGAGTGATTTCTCACACCGTCCCTTTTATATTATCTGCTATGGCCATTATGACTTTGAGATTATGACTTTGAGTTTGGGGGCGTATGGATTGCAATCCTAGGCTTGTTTGTGAATTTGAGTATGACTTTGAGTATGACTTTGAGGTGACTGGTGCTGTGTGCAATACACGCCTTTCACATTTCTGGGAGCTGATCACTCCACTATTATGATACATGAGGACACCCCTCATATTATCTGGTTGCCTGAGAGGTATCCCCTCTGATTGTGAGACTATGATTTTGAGATGGTGACTTTGAGATTATGATTTTGAGTTTTCTGGGCTCGTGGTAGATGACTATCCTACTCTTCTCTTATTATCCATGTATTTCGTTTATACCTTATGACATTCCCATTGCCCATACTATATTTTTCTGTTTCGTTATTCTTTGCTTTGTATATGTATCTGTTCACTGAGCTTTTTAAGCTCAGCCGCACGTTTTCTTTTCGTGTGCGGCAGGTAATAAACAGGACGACGGGTTTGGGTATGAGTGAAGAGACTTTTGGATTTAGAAGACTTTGATAGTGTTCTGAAGTAGAGACCATTAGAAGGAGTTGCTTTTGCAGACTTAGTGTTTAGTTTTGTTTCCGTTGTAACCATGTAAATTTCAGAATTTCATTTGTAACCTTTGAGAATTTCTGTATTATTTGAAATGTATGCTTTGTTTGATCTGATGTGAAACCATTAGTGTGACATCTTTACCCTTATTGGGTTGGGGTGTTACAATTATGGTATCAGAGAGACAGGCTGCGATTCGTAATACATTTACCCTTGACCTGTGTAAGTTAGGACCACTAAGCTTTCCCTGTAGGCACTCGTAAGACAACCTTTGAAAATTTTCCTTTAAGATTTCCCTATAGGAACCTAAGTTTTGACCAGTGAGGAATGGGTAGACTATAAGGCATTCGTTTAAGTATCTTTGCTTCCGCATCACTCTGATTCGTGCCTTGCTTTTGGTTAGATCCTGTTGATATCACTTTTGGAAAGCGAAAGCTTATGTTTTGCACCACCTAAGATTTGAACCCGATTAAAATTGGAAGACATTGAGGAATTTCATAATAATTGCCTGACACTATTTGATCCTTATCTTCAGATTTCTTTTGTTAATCATTTTGATTAAGACCCACGTTTCACTCTGATTCTTTGTTAATCACTTTGACGCCTCTTCAGGCATTCCGAGAACCTCCATGGCGATGACGTACTGGATATGTTTTGTGATTTGTCTCTTGCTTTTGATAAGTATCTAAAAATCTTCCGACACTATTTGATTTCGTTTCACCCATCTCTGTCCTTATAAGAAGCCTTGTGGGGTGTAACCACGAGGATAAGAATGTTTTCCCTCTCACTTTTAAATGATAAAGATTTGATTTATGATCCGTCTATCTTGGGTAAGTTAACTTCAATTTTATTCTGACAAGGAATCGGCTGACTGAGCATTCAAATATGGACAATTTCCCTTTTATGTCTCACCTTTAACGTTTGCAACAATTTTGAACTCCCTACCATGATTACCGAGTGATAAACCCTCTGCTATCACTATTACTCTGGAGTCTCTTGTGTTAATTTAGCGTGTATGAAGTTTTTCATAGAACCCATTTCGTACGCTAATGAATGAACCTTATCGTGGGAACTATTTGGCACTTGAATCGTCTGAGTATGAACCTTGTATTGAACGCTAATTGGCACCTTGAATTTTCTGAAACACGATTTCTGATTGAACCACCAAGTTTCCCACCGGAGTGTAAAGTAAGTTTACTTAAGTGCTTTCTCTTGGCGTAATTCAGTTTTGTTCGCAATAAAGAAGAATGATGACAGGAGATATGTATTGATTTCTGGAAGCTGAATCGTAATAATGTTAGGAACCAATATTCCTCCACCCTGAAACGACTATATGTTTGTTTAAATTCAGAGCGCAAAGTTTTTCCTTTCGGTTAAATTGATCTTATTCTTGAAATCGCCTTCCGTGTTCATAAACGACTGCTATGACGGTTAGTGACGCTAATAGTATTAGCTAAAGCTCTGACGATCTTGGTGAAATTGATAGATGATATTTTCTCATGAGTACTGGGCATATGGTCATTGTATGACTAAATGGTACATTCAGAGACGAGGAAGAACATGAAAATCATTTTTGCACCTTGTTAGAAATTTGACGATCATTTGTGTATTCTGAGAGTTTGATGTTTGTTGAGACAACGGTGTTCTTTGCCTGACCTGGAGTTGACAACAACGGAGGCTACCCTGAAGAGTGAAGACATTTCTTTCAATACAGAAGTGTGGGCGATGCAGAAGATCTAGTCAAGATGGCGAACCTGAAGCTGATGAAGACGCACAGTCTCACTTCCCTATTCATCTTGGTTGTACTAAGATGAATTGAGAGCGGAAGCAGACTGTATGATGAAGAGATTTAAAGATCGTGCCAGAAATCCACAACACTTCATCACATTCCAAGCAGAGATGCAGGAGGATCGACGAACCAAACACCAGTTCCCGACCTTAATTTCACTTCCCGACTGATGGACAGACAAAGACAGATTAACCGGACTTGAGGAGATTGGATGTGTTGAATGAACGGATTTTGAAACAGACCTTTTATGTTTGGAAGAATTGATTCCATGAAGGCCAAAGTTCTTGGCGACTAACTTTCATTCCGTTAACCCTCTTAAATTCGTTAAACAGTAATAAGATCCTCTTATGATTTAAGTTCCCTTGAAGCATTTCAGTTCGTATTTATTTTTCGTATGTTCGGTGATGACTTTATTTTGAGAGATTTTGGCGAATTGTGGAAGATATGATGCTTGTGACAGCATACCCCACTTCTGCTAGACAATCTGGGATTTTGATACTCTTGTGAATAGTTTGGTTTCCCCTGTTGTCTATGGTATTCGATTTTGGTTGACCTCTGAGACTGTAGAAATACTAGGTGGATTAAGATAGGTGGTTTTGATTACGATTTGGGATAAAGTTTGACCATCATGAGGGCATATTTATATGATGCCAGTATTATGACGTCTGACCAACGTGATAATACTTACATCATATAACGTGCACTTATTGTGGGCATAGGATATCTTGGGAAGTACCTAAGAAGTTTAGAATTTGAACTCCGTTGGATTATCCGTGAATAGTGAGGCACTAGGTTCATTCTACCTGTGTGTGTACCCTGCTTTCGTTCATTAGATATCTGGATGAGTTGAGACTCTCGTTTTGCATTCTGTTGACCTCAGTTATAAATCTTGAACTCTTTGTAGAGCTCTCTACTGTTGAAACAGTTAATTTGATTTGAAATACTCGTTCGTATTCCATATGAGCTTTCTAGAAGATTCACCTACCGTCCAGTTTATGTTGCATGGACCTTTTGTTCTGAATCAACCTAATTTGTCTTCTCCTGAGAAATTTGAACCCACCACGTTTTGATCTGAGTCATGAGAAACTTTTAGTCTGAAGATCTTTTTGAAAGAAACTCCCTGGGCGTAAGAATGTTGTGATGATCTTTTGCGACTTGCTACGACTTCGTTTAACTTTGCGACTTCAATTTTCGAGGACGAAAATTTCTTTTTAAGAGGGGAAGAGTTGTAAAACCCCGAAATTTATATAATCCGAGAAGACTAAAATACCCTCCGAATTTGAACTTTTAAGAATATATAAAATATGTAATTAATCTCATTTGGACTCAATCTAAGTTACAATACAAATCAGGATGATATAAAACCTTACAATATGTAAATATTATGTACAAAATATTAATCCTACATCTAAAGACTAGGCGAATTACATTTTCTTTTTGTGCACTTATGATCTTCCAAATTTCGGCCCAAAGAAATAGAACCAAGAAGAGATGAGCAAGCATTAGTCCATATTAATTTGGCCCATCTTGGAGCTTGATCCATTCCCTTAATACCCAAAAACAAAGATCGGTTCCCATAATCCCAAAAATGCCGAAAATTACAAACCCTAAATTCCTCCCACTCAAAAAAATTCGGCATCCCCATTCTCTACCCCATTCGATCCAAAATTTGCAGCCAAAGAAGGATTTTAGTTGTGTTCTTGTTCAAGCTATATCAAGGTAATCTTGTTTTGTCAAAAAAAAATAATCCATACATATTGTTGCAAGCCCTAATCGAACCAAGGTTTCTTCCTTTTGTTGTGTTTGTGTCGATCAACCCAAAGAAGAGGAGAAGGATGATTTGGTGGTGAATTGATCTCGTGTCGTGTTCTTGTCCTTCATTTGATCTTCGAGGGTATTGTATCACATGCCTTGTTCCATCCTTATTCATGTTCTTTTTAATTTTAATGGAAGTATAAATCACATAAAATGTCACATGAAATCATAAAGGAGGAAACCCTAAAATCTTATGTGAATCGGACCAGGAGTATATGTGATGAAATTATTCGGTTTGATTATGTTAAGACCTGTAATAATTGACCTAAATATGTGTTGGATCAACCTATAATCATTGTTTGTTAAGAAGTAATGAAATAGATTGAGAAAACCCTAAGTTGTACATGATTCTGTGAATGACTGCTACTGATCTGGAATTTTGTTCGAATTTAACCGGCTGTAAATAAATGATGTGAGCGTGTATTTTGGTGTTTTAAGAGTCTAAAACTAAGTTCAATGAAATGGCTACCTGGGAAAATTTAGTTTGTAATTTTTGGAGGCCTGGAAGGTTACTTTTTGATTTTTAGAAAATTATGTGTCTGATCGGATTTGTGAGTCTGGAAAATCAGTCCGGGTTTTTGAATTTTAATTTCCAAACCGTGTCGAATTAATAGGTTTCCTTTGAACTGGGTAATCTTTAGGATGTCTATTACTTCCTGGAATTTTTGTAGATTTTTGTGAATTTTTCTTAAAAGGTTTCTAAGTAATAACTTTTCGTATAGCAAAATTAATCAGAAATCTGGACGAGTTGGTTTAAGTGAATTTTAATCCATAGCTATGTTACTTAATAAAATCTGGAAAAATTAAATAAAATACTTAAGACATTTGAGCATCTCTGGAAAATTTTGGGGAATTTATTTCTGAGTTCTTTTATAATTTTAGATTTATAGAAAACCTAACAATTTCAAGCTTAAAACTGTTAGAACCTGATGAAAAGTATAAAAAGGGTTTTGAAAGGTGTTTCGTGTTATTTTAAAAACTAAAGGGACTAAATGTGTAATTTTATGAAACTTGAGGGTTTGATTCGTGCCACACTTATATTTGAGAGTATAATCTGTAATTTAGTAAATATGAGGGTTAGTTGTGTAATTATGAACATAATAAAGGTTGAAGTGTAATTTGTATAATTATAAGGTTTATTTTGTGATTTTGGTAAATCAAGGGGGTAATGTGTAAACTATGAAACTTAAAGGACGGGAGATGTGATTCTGAATAAATGATGTACTTAAATTAGTAGTTTGCAATATTTTCATTCAAGACCCTTAACTTTGGGATGTTTGCAATTAAAAACCCTAACTTATGGAAACGTGTCATATTTAACCTTGAACTTATGTAAAAGGCATTATGAACCTTAACCTACTAACATGGTCATCTTTAATAAGTTGATAAACAGGAATGATAATAACTAAAGTTACTGAATGTGTAAAGTTACCTAAGATGGAGAGAAACTAAAATGAAACCTTATGATTAAGAAACTATGAAATCATAAAGCTATGAAACTTATAAATACAATTATAATTCGTGTAGATTCGCTGAAGCGGGAGTAATCCGGTGTTTTGTGATCTGCCTTTGGTTTGTTTTGCTATCGGATAAGGTACAGATACTCTGCCCTTTTTCAGTAAGGGTTCTCATATGTCATACATTGATTTTGAGTTATGATTCAGTTAAGATTTCCCAAGCCATTGCTATGTTCCCTTTGAATGAACCTTGATATTACTTTTGATATGACTTTGAGATGCACCTCTTGATATATGACCTTGTGTTATGATTTTGAGACATGACTCTTAGTTTGATACCCGAGCCATTTTTGTTCTTTCCTAGCCAGGAAGGTAACCTGGCCATGTCTGTGATGCACCACTGGCATGACTCTTGTGTGGGGGAGTGATTTCTCACACCGTCCCTTTTATATTATCTGCTATGGCCATTATGACTTTGAGATTATGACTTTGAGTTTGGGGGCGTATGGATTGCAATCCTAGGCTTGTTTGTGAATTTGAGTATGACTTTGAGTATGACTTTGAGGTGACTGGTGCTGTGTGCAATACACGCCTTTCACATTTCTGGGAGCTGATCACTCCACTATTATGATACATGAGGACACCCCTCATATTATCTGGTTGCCTGAGAGGTATCCCCTCTGATTGTGAGACTATGATTTTGAGATGGTGACTTTGAGATTATGATTTTGAGTTTTCTGGGCTCGTGGTAGATGACTATCCTACTCTTCTCTTATTATCCATGTATTTCGTTTATACCTTATGACATTCCCATTGCCCATACTATATTTTTCTGTTTCGTTATTCTTTGCTTTGTATATGTATCTGTTCACTGAGCTTTTTAAGCTCAGCCGCACGTTTTCTTTTCGTGTGCGGCAGGTAATAAGCAGGACGACGGGTTTGGGTATGAGTGAAGAGACTTTTGGATTTAGAAGACTTTGATAGTGTTCTGAAGTAGAGACCATTAGAAGGAGTTGCTTTTGCAGACTTAGTGTTTAGTTTTGTTTCCGTTGTAACCATGTAAATTTCAGAATTTCATTTGTAACCTTTGAGAATTTCTGTATTATTTGAAATGTATGCTTTGTTTGATCTGATGTGAAACCATTAGTGTGACATCTTTACCCTTATAGGGTTGGGGTGTTACAACCACAATCGAATCAAAATCAAAACTCGTTTTATGTTAGTCGTCCATTCGTCAATCCATCTCGTCCTAATCTGGATTATCACTAAGAACCCAGCAGGTCGTCATATCGTCCAAACATGGATTTCTTGCATTCTTCCCAACCGTATCAAGATTATTCCCCACTTCGTAGTGCTAATCGTGAAATGGATTTGGAGGATTATATGGCAGAATATCCGACTCAAGAATACTTGATGCGTGGTTTTGCGACCTTACAACAGGTTTTACCTCTCGAGGGATCTCAAGAGGCTTGCAATCCCCACCAGGCAGTGTACCTGACCGATGTAGTATAGTGTAGTGGCAAGTACCGGGGGATTGATCGTTCTCTAGGGGAATAGTGTCATTAGGATTGAAAAACTACTCTAATAGGTCTAAGGGTGAGGGAAGATTCTTTTTGTATTTTTTTATATTTTATGAAAGCAAGTAAAATCTCGGGTTTGAAGGAGTGGGCGGAATTAGTTGCTAGTCAACTAACCCAAATAACTACAGATGCAAATAAAATAAAATAACTGAAAATAAAAAGGTTGTGGAACTTATATGGAGAGAAATGTGTTTACTTAGATTTCCTTACTCCCTAACTATCTTTTACCGGTTGATTAGTGTGTATTAATTGCGTGGATGACGGGTGTATTCCTTAATACCAATCGTGGGGTGGCGTACGTACTTCCCCAACTCTATAAGCTCCTACTTCACTCCTATGTCGAGCCGGCTAAGAAGCTCCTAACATGGGATCACTAGAATTCGCTCATGCATTAAATACAAACATAATAACCTTAGTACGCATTGGTTCATGTTTCTTAAGACGTTCAAGCAAGTTACCGTATAGGAGGTTAGCCAGTTTTCTTAAGCCTAACATCGATGAACAATCATCCAATACAATTAATAACACACCAACAACCAATAATCAATAGTTAGGTTTCATTAGATCTAAGCAAACACAAGATAAATCTAGCCTAGCATGTTAAATAAAAGACAAGAACAAGATATAATCAAACAACACATAGACATATTGAATGATTAATTGATTACTTATCTTCAATTGAACATGGGAGATCCAAGGGTATAAAAGCCTTAAAAAATGGCAGAAAAATCGTCTTAGGGTTTCTCCTCACAAAGTTGCACACTAATGACTAAAAATTATGAAAGTATATATAGGAAAACAGATCTGACGGCGTCACGTTATAGAGCGTGACGGCGTCACCTCTCCGCGGTTAGGGTTTCTTGATGGCCTTCTTGACGCCGTCCCCTTTTAATCCTCCAAAATCCTCTCTGGCGCGTCAAGGGTTGACGGCCTTCTTGACGCCGTCCCCCTTTAATCTTTCAAAATCCTCTCTGGCTTATCAAGGGTTGACGGCGTCACACTGGGGCTTGACACCGTCACAGGTACTTTTCAGCAGATTTTTGAGACTTTGTCATTTTCTTCACTTTTATGCTCCAAAAACGTCCAAAATGCTTCCTTTTCCAGATTTCTTCTCCAAAGTACCTAAAATGACAAAAGGAACGATTTAGGGCAATATTTGATCAAATAAATACGATTTAGGGCTTAAATGACCCCTTAAAAGCTGTACACTTTTCGCTTCATCAAATACCCTTACACTTGAGATTTGCTTGTCCTCAAGCAAATGCGCTTTTATTCTAATCAAAATACAAGTTAGGGGTCATTTAACGCTAATATAAAAGTAATTACAACAAATAGTCGTTCCACTTTAATCATAATAAGCACGGAGATTACAGACTAGCACCTCACAAGTAGTGTTTAGATACTCACATCTCTCAGGTGTCATAAAAGTATATCTCATAAATGAAAATGAATAATATCTCTCACTACCTGTCATAGCAAATAGATTACCATAGGCTTGGGAAAGGATCAAAAACCTCCTCCACTAGGCGTAAGCACCTAAGATAAACTATCAAAGAGGGCTTTTAAACGGGTTATAACGTTAGGTGTAGGGATATGATAAACACGGTTTTGTTGGATAAAGGATATTTTACTGGTGGCGAGTTAAAGATCTTGATTAATTACATGTACAATATGGCGTTGCTAAGCCAAGACTAGACTCGACTTAAGCTAATGAAAAAAATAACAAAAAGATAAAATAAACATAAAATGAAACGGGATGGTAGTCCGTATGTTTTTTTTTTTTTTTTTTTTTTTTTTTTTGACATACACTCTTGCCCTACCATCCAAAATAATACATCATAGGGGCCTCGGTTCTCCCCTTACACTTGAACTTTTACATAACTTTACAATTACTATTCTATCGACTCGAATTAAGATAATCGAAACACTTGGAGTACTTTTAAAATATTTAGCACATATGGGGGTAATAATGTTGTTCTTCCCCATTACTCCATTACACTAGTACTTTACCCATGAGTCCCAATCGTCCCAAAACAATATGTACAAGGATATGACTCGACTTAGCAACCATGTAATCAATTAGATAATTAACTTGGGGTTTAAACAAATGTTGTCACAATAATGCACTAAAAATGAGTGCATACAAGGTAGGCTAAGGCGATTTGGGTGTACATTTAAGTGGGGTGTAAACAAATTCTTACTTTAAGTAAAATGCTTAAAGTTAGAAACGAAAAGATAGGCTCTGAGGGGTGTACTAGGGGTATCGTGTACTACAAATGAGTACAACGCAAAGGGTGTGGGAGAATTACTTGACCAATGTAGCCAATGTAATTATAACAAAAACACAGGTGTAAAACAATGAGTTAATCCTAATGCCTCTTATCATGTAGTAAATCTAACTACACGAATGTAGTCTCACTTGTGGCCTCGGAATGGTCCTAACGCAAGTTCTAGAATCTAAGTGCTACCGGTACACAAATCATAGCATAAATGCTTTTCCTACCAATTCTAGGGGCGAACCTCACATATTTGGGGTGGAAAATTTTTTAGTGGTACGGTTTTTGTGCTAGTCATATAACTCCTATCCGTGAGACGCTCATTAAGACCAAAGTTTCACTCCTATATGTTGTAAAAAATTTTAAATTTGGCACTAAAATTGCCCTAACAAGTATTTATCTCAGTTTTATTACACATTTACTATTAAACAAAACAAAAAATCAAGCGTAATAGCATTCTCTAAAGTATCGTACTTTACCCCCCCTTACACTTAAGATGAACATTGTCCCCAATGTTCAAATAACAAGATGTAAAAGTAAATAAGGTAAAAGAATGAAATCAAATACTCCCCTGATTCGCTCGGTGGATAAAGGGGTAACATGGTTAGATCTTCTTCCAAGGTAATGTAGAAGCTCCAAGACTAAAGCATCGCCAAAAGCTTGATTCCACATACATCTCCTTGTCCAAAATAACCTGTTAATCCTGAGAAAACAAACACGAAAACCTGCATAACATCGGCGGGATAAATCTGTATAAGGATATAATGCTTGTGGAATGATAATTTTGCAGATTCCTGGAGTTTATAAGTTAAAGATTTAATAAAGCATTTTATGATTCCGGAAGAAAAACAAAACTTTCAAAAATTTCAGAAAATTAAAACCTGACGCCGTCAGAAATGATCTGACAGAATTCTCATGTTAAGTTTCCGGAAAATTTCTGGAAAAGCCTATACCTTACTTCCTGGAAATCCTGCAAAATATCATTATGACTCGATACAAGCATTTGACTCAAACAATTACTAATATGTATGTTAATTTAATATTGTTACGATTCATGTTCATTTGTTCTAATAAACCGATTTGGATTTCCCTTACACTTATCTTTTTGCAAAATACCTTTATATGTAGTTAAGACAAAGTTAAAAACAAGATAAAGCATTTTCACAATTTAGTTTCGAACATGAATCAATAATAATAAAAATTAAACATACATACGGAAGCAAATAAAATCAAACAAACAAATAAATAAACACACAAAGCAAATAAAGCTTGGGTTGCCTCCCAAGAAGCACTTTTCTTTATTAACGAGTCTTGTAGCTAGACTCAAAGTCCTTTTAACATATGTAAGTGAGATCGTCATCGAGGACATCTTTAGGGTTAAGCTTGGATTGAAGTTTTCTATTGGTCCGCATAGTACGATATATCTTTTCAAACCTCTCTCCATCTGGGTCATACAATGTCATCTTAATATGCCATGACCCATCTCCATCTTTGGGTGGTTTGTCCCAATCCCACTTATGATCATTGTCTTCACATGTCCACCTATTCATCCCTAGGTTAACTGGCAAAACTCCTAGGAAATCAATCATCTTCCTAAAAACTAGAGGGTCTTCAAATGGATCCAATTCGGTGTCCCTAGCCAAGAGTTGTTCTACCGTATGTGTTCGGCTCACAAAGTCCTCTTCTAGGTAAAATGGGTGTTGGGGTCCTATGAAGTCTCCATCGATCCAGGGTCCATATCTAGATGGTCTCCTATTTAATTCTAACCAATGGGGTGTTGGTTCCTTACTAGTATCATAGGCATGTTTCTTGACATCATAGACTGACCAAGTATCACCTTCTCCTACCGCTATCTTAGATTCCTTACAATCAATCATAGCACTAGCGGTCGCCAAAAATCCTCTACCTATCAACAAGGGGCATGTAGGGTCGCTAACCATATCAAGGACGTGGAAATCGGCTAAAATGGTTAGTTTTCCTATGTGTACTAACACGTCCTTGACTACTCCAACCGGGTAAGCAACACTTCCATCCGCTAAGCCTATTATTACCTCGGTTTCTTCAAGTTTCCCTAGTTTTAAAGAGGTATAGAGAGGTAACGGAAGTAGGTTAAGGCTTGATCCAAGATCGGCTAATGTGTCATAAGCCTCCGAATTACCGATCTTGCAAGGTAGAACAAATAAGCCCGGATCATCTAACTTCTTAGGTAGTTTGTTTTGAACAAACGCGGTCCCTTTGTCACCTAACTCGAGCTTCTTCTCATATTTTTCTAAGAGGGCATTATAATAGGGGACTCGTGCTAATACATCAATAACCGGACGTTCAAGGTGGAGCTCCTTGAATTCTTCGTCAAGGTTTTGAGTGGGAGGTGTTTCAACTATGTTGTTGACCAATTTAGTGTTGGATAGCATAACTTCTTGGTCATTTTGAACGACTTGGGTTTGTTTGAAACATGAGCTCATGGAATTGACCGAATAATATTGTGGACAAGAACTAGGAGACGAAACTGATGAAATGGCGTTGACGTTTAGTTTCGGGTTCTTGACTGTGTTGCTAGGGAATGCTCCCATTTCTCGGTCATTGAGGGCTTTCAACAAAGTGTCAATCTTATTGGTCATCTCGCTTTGTTTTTGTTTGAAATCGGCTTCAAACTTTGCTAAACGAGCTTCTTGAGATGTCACGAAGTTGGACATCAAACCTTCAAAGTTATTGGTACTACCATAGTTGGAAGGATTGTTGTTGAAAGTACGGTTTGAGGATGAACCGCTTGATTGAAAACGATTAGGTGGGTTGGAAGAATTGGTTTGTTGTGCGTTTTGGTTTTGTTTCCACCTAAGGTTTGGGTGATTTTTCCATGAGGGGTTGTATGAATCACCGTAGGGGTTTGGCTCGGGTTTGAAAGTGTACCGCTTGTCTCCCGCTCCGTCGGTACGCGAGGATGCGTAGTCCGCAAAAGCTTGTTCGGGGAGTTCCACGCAATCACGAGTGTCGTGGTGACCACTACATAATTCACACGAAGAAGTGATTTTGTTCATTTGGCTTGAAGGTTTAGGAGCCTCGTAGGATTTCATAAGAAACTTGACTTGGTCTTCAAGTTCTATGATCCTACGGTCGGAAGTACTTGAATTGTTCGAAGGCAAAGATATTGCCTTGACCGTTTTATTCAAATCACGGGGATCATTCCAACTTTCGTTGTTATAAAGAGCAAGATCTTCCAGGAGAGCCCATGATTGTTCCGCACTTAGATCACGTAGCTTACCACTGGCCGATTGGTCAATGGTTTGCCTCGTGGAGAGATTGATGTGGTCATAGAAGATTTGGACTTGGAGCCAAAGTTCTATGCCATGGTGAGGGACTTTTTGGAGTAAGTCCTTGAATTGAGTCCATGCCTCGTAGAGGGTTTCGCCTTGACGTTGTTGGAACATCAAGATATCATTCCTTAGCTTGGTAGTTCTTCCTGGTGGGAAAAACTGAGCAAGGAAACAAGTGGTGAGATCATCCCAAGAGGTGATGGATCCTGCGGGTAGGCGCTCTAGCCATTGACTAGCTTGGTCCCGCTGAGAGAATTGAAAAAGACGCAGTCGGGTCGTCTCTCGAGTGGTAACATCAAGGTCTATGGAATCAACGATTTTGAGAAAGTCCTTGAGATGTTGATTAGGATCTTCGGAACGAAGTCCATGGAATGCGCATCCGCTTTGCACCAACCGGATGGTGTCGGATCGCAAGGGAGTGACATTGGCTCCTTGAGTGAGCTCAATGGTGTTTCGATAGCCATGGTGGCTAGGACGAGAGTAGTCTCCTAAGGTACGGGCTCTAGGATGTGGGTGTTGTTGTGGTGGTGGGTTGTTGGGATCGAGGATATTACCACCTTCCATGATGTCGGATGGTAATGGTTACGAACAAAGAAACGAAGAAAAAAGATAGACTAAAGAAAACCTAGAAAAATAAAATAAAAATCTCACTAGAAGGGAATCTAGTGAGTAGACCTAATAAAATAAAAATTCAACCTAAACAATAACTATTCCCCGACAACGGCGCCAAAAACTTGATGCGTGGTTTTGCGACCTTACAACAGGTTTTACCTCTCGAGGGATCTCAAGAGGCTTGCAATCCTCACCAGGCAGTGTACCTGACCGATGTAGTATAGTGTAGTGGCAAGTACCGAGGGATTGATCTGTTGGAGTATGCTCGTGTCATAATTACTAATTATATGGCTAGACATATGTGAGCCTATGGGGTCACACACTTATACACTGAGACATCATTTTATAGATTGTAATTATCGTATTTACAATATATAAACGGCTATGTAACAAGGAAACTATAACGGGCCATAAAATACTAAGTTAGACTTAGCGTTTTTGGATTGGACCAACAATGGGCAAGCCCATTGTGGGCCCACTTATGGCCGGCCATATACAAGGGGTTTGGAAAGACTTTTAAAGTTGATTAGGGTGCTAAGTGTAAGTGTAATGTGATAAGATCAATCAATATTGATTGTTATCAATGACATTTACTATTACCACTAATCAAGGAGTAACTCTTCCTCCTCTCTCCTTTGTATCTCACGGCATCACACAAACACCCTCTAGGTTTTGTGTTTTTTCCCATCTCAATTAACAACTCATATTGTATGCCTTGTTATTTGATTGTTACAACCGTAAGACTAGCATCATGGTGATGATCAAGGAAGTGTAGTGTGGATATTCATAGAGGTGATCTCCATTGGTCACATGGGTTTCTCATTCCATTCGTTCATAGGAGATTGGTGGTGACTCCCGGATCACGGTACAAAGGTATAAAACATGTTTGATTTATTTGTTTTAATTTAGATTGATCATATGGCTATATGGATCCTTGTATGGTGATGTTTTCCGCTGTGCTCATTTGTTTAATATGTTATTTTATCATACATCACCTATAGTGGTATCACGAGCCATCATATGTTGTCATATGATCATCTTGTATGCGTAAAAATGGCTAAAAACATGTTTTTTTTTAATGGATTTAAAAGTGGGATTTTAAAACAGCCCCTAGGGCTTATATATTATGAATATGTCGACTTTAATAAGGTCTTAAGATCTGGACTTTTTGATCCTATGGCCATTTGTTATGCATACGTTGTTTGTTTACTTGATCGGTACCCGTAAAATGGCCTAAAAACGCGTTTTTTTGGAAGATTTTTAACCCGATTTCAAATCAGCCCATGAGGCTTATTTTTCTGTGGTAAAATGGTGTTAAGAAGGTCCTAACATCAGTGGGGTTTGAGTCTTTGGCCATTTGTCACGCGTACCATTCGGGGTTTTAATTCTTGTTAATTATTTCTTCGATTCGTTGGCTAACAATTTATTTCTTGTTATTTATTTTGTTATCCATGGCAAATACATGCATGTTTGTCCATGGAGTTAGCCAACACCATGTAATAATCTTTATTTGAATGTATTATTATGTGTTCATATGCAAAGCCGATGAAAACCTAGACCACTTGTGCGTTGTGATTGTGATTGTTGGTTGTTTTTTCTTGTTTTGGGGTTTGCCATTGTTTCGGCACTTTTGTAATGTATTTCAATTTTGGTTTTGCCAATGTTTGGGCATTTTACAGTAGATACAAAGTAGATTAGTTGTATTTTACTTTATATGTATTGTAAACAAGAGCTTGGAAGCAAATGGCGAAAGATTGAAGAGTTGTAGACTGAAAGTTGCTGCTGGACACCTGTTGGGAAAACGTGCTTACCTGCTGATTGGTAAGGTATTTTTTTCTAAAATTTTTGGTGCAGGTCCACAAGACATAGGGCTACAACTTTGTCAACTGGGCCGAATCATGAGGAGGTGATCTTCCTGGGCATTTGGGCCTTGCAAAACAGAAAAACTGGGCTGACAGAATCTGAAGTTCATGTGCATTATGGTTTTTTTTTTTTTTACTTGCTCATGATTGTCTTGGGGCAAGTGGGAGCCCTCCGTGTGGTTTTGGTTTGTGTCCCTAGTTGACTCTTGGTTCTCGTGATGGCTCACGAGACCAAGCATAGGATTTTCATCGGTTGAAGCTTTGCATATTGTGGTTGTATGTTTGTTTGGTTGTTTTATGTATGTTGTGACTACATGAAAAACGAAAATTGTTTTCTTAAAACTTAAAACGAAACATAAACCATTTTGAACTAAGTCTTATGATTTAGTTTAACTAAGTTTAAATATGATTTGAAACTTAAAAATCATTGTTTTCTAAATAACACTTAAACTAGTTAAGGTTGTTTATTTATTTATTGTATTGTCCAAACTTAATTATAATCCACTTAGGATTTATATTAGTCTTGAAAATGGACAACTTGACACACATAAATTAAAACAATGATTAGACTTAAGTTAAGAAAAGTTTTTAACTTGTGCTACGAAGAATGAATGCATGCTTCTTTCGTACACGTTTTTGATCCACATCAAAATATTTTACCCGTCAAAATTTAAGTCGTGCCGTCCAATTTTGAGGACACTTGCAATTACCTTTTGCCTATGTGTGGGACCTAGGTTGAATTGTAACCCAAGGTGACTATTCTCTATGCGTGAGACCTAGATATATTATCACACGTTTTCAAATTGGATGACTTAATCGAGTTAAGCGGTTAGACCTTGACCCGAGGCAAAGATGGGACTAAACATGCCTACATGACACTAGTTGTTTGACACTAGATGCCATGAGTCCCATAAGGATCTAAGAGTTGTACATGTAATACAATTGGTGATCGTCGCCTACCAATTGAATCTACTATTGCTAGCAGATCAACTGATGTGATAGTAGAAGCACAATGTGGATCTTAGCCTTTTCGTAAATTAATTGTTTTAAATTATAAACATGGGGTAGTTAATTTATAAAAGGATAATTATCGAAAATACTAAATATGAACTTTGTATATTCAATTAATGCAACACAACCGTAAACGAAAGTTTATTCTTTTCTTGTTAAAAGTACGAACTGAGTCGACTTTCCTTGTAAGAAAGAGACTTGTTCCTATCCTTTTTCTTTATGAGGAAAAGCCATAATAGGAATATTTGAATTTTCCTAATTCTAATAAAACTCAAAGAACACCTACTCTAGAAATCGTGATGTCTTGTAAAAGTCAAAACGGTTAAGTATGGTTACACATCTTATTCTTTCAAGATTGTTTTATAACCCTAGTTTCGGTTTTGAAACATTGATGAAATATAAGATATTTGGATAACTAGAGAACACATTTTCTATAGCTACCAAACTAAAATGAGTTTAAATAATTAGAAGATGGAAGTATCAATAAACCGCAAAGAGGTAAAGGCAATTACTAGCATGATTACCTAGCAGTTTGTCTTAACCTAATAAGCCTACTAAGGTACTACATACCATTGTGGTAAAGTAGACCGATTATGGAGGAAATGCATGCCTATTTTCAAGTTAAAATAGCAATGATGGCTAGCCCATCATCTATATGTTAGAACTTGATGCACTTTCTTGAATACCTAAGTACATGTTTACTAGTCAAAGTGACTCACATTAGCAATAATGTGTAGATATTCAATGAAAGAAGGAAAGTATCTAATCGCCGCTCACTCTCCACTGGTGACGAAACACATGTAATGTTGTCTAATCCAGTGGGAGCTACGTGATTATATTACTGGTGACGAAACACATGTAATGTTGTCTAATCCAGTGGGAGCTGTAAGCTTTATTACCTTGCAAGTTGCCCATCTTATTTCTAGATTGTCTTGAAATAATACATTACTTTCCACATGTCAAGCATCATAGTTTATATAAGAACCATTGCATAAATTTTATAAGATAACTTGTCGCGTTCCTGATGTTGCTTCCTGAAATGTTATCTATAAAATCGTTATGCATGATTCATTATTGAAACGATAAAGTTCTACATATTTATATTTTGATTTTAACTTAAAATCATATGTTATCTTAGACATTGTCATATTGCTCATACAAACAAACGAGTGTCGTGTTGTTTATATAATTTCATGATGTTGTGCCATGCACAAGTGGGAGAAATCTTAATTGTGTGCAAGGTACAACATATAACAATATGACTAATAGCTTTTCTTGACTGAAAGGTAAGAAACCAAAATTCTACTAGGACTTCTACACATAAAATGTAGGTTGCCCTAATTAGAACAAATATCAAGATAACATGAAAAGCTACTTCAACATATTCACTGAATTGTTTAGTAAATATGATTATGTCTTCTTGTAAAGTCATAATCATGAAGTATGAAATTAACTTGAAATTACTATTGAGGCCAAGTGTCGGCGCTCGTAATTACTTTAGTTGAATATGTTTAGGTCTCTTGTAAAGACACAAACATCAATTCAGTTAATTGTTGAAACACAAATAACGTAAAGTAAGACGTTGATTTGTTATGTCTTCTTGTTAAGACATGTACACTTACGATGTATAATATTAAATGTTTATGTTTTCTAGTCAAAACATGCACAGGATGTAAAGTATGCAGTAGGCTAAAATTACTATTGATGCCATCTGGTTTAACTTGGTTGGTAGATATGTAAGCCCAAAAGTATAAGTTCATCTAATGAGTTGTGTGATAGTCTCACAACATCAGTCCTCATGGAATACCACAACTTTATGGTATGTCCATCATGGAAAATCAAACACTATTGATATTGTTTGATCTTTGATGACTTAAACTGTTTTACCTCCAAAGCTATCAAGGTTAGAAATTGGGTGTGCCATGTGTATACTCAATATGATTCCAACCCATAAGGAATTTAAGACACCATTGTATTGTGGCATGAGATGAATCTCATTATGTCTTGATTGAAGTTCTAAATTTGTTAACTACTTAAGAGTAAGTAATTAACAAACTAGAGTTAAGAACTAACAGTGTATTTTGGTTGTCACACTTGAAAACAATTTATTGTTACTCAAGATGCTGAGTATCTAGAGATTAGTCTCTACATACAAAAGCAAGTGGGAGTACCTTATAGACCTTGAAGTTATTCAAGAACTAAATACACAACCTTCTGTGTACACTTGCTAATGTCATACTATGGTTGAACATGCATATGTTAAACCATAGATTGATATCTCTCATTCATAAATCCGCAAGGATACCTCTTGCACCTGAATGATATAGCTTTTATATCAATGCTGAGGGACAAAAGTTAGAGGTTCATAGTGAGCCTGCTAACTACTGAGATGCATTATCAGATATTGTATCTGATGAGTAGCTTAAAACTATGAATGTTAAGATGCAGTCCTAGAAAGACAATCACTCATGGAGTTTGATTGGTCTCTTACCAATCAGTTAGACTGTGAGGTCAAGAATGAGTTTCTTGAAAAGAAAACTCAAAAGGACAAACTCGTACACGCATTTAATGCACGCGTAGTAAAAAGAGTTTAGTCATACTCAGAATTTGACTATGATTAAATCTTCCTATCTACAAACATTAAATGTATAAAGATTAATTTTCATACTTGTTTTCATGTAAATGAAATATGACAATAGGATATCAAAACACTTTTCTTGTCGATTACCTTTGCGAGGACGATGAGTAATCAAAAGGGTTTATGAATCCATATAATCTTCATTATGTATACAAGATAAAATAATCCATGTGTGGATTAGATCATGCATCTAGGAGCAAAGATCTTGAGTTAATTATAAAAGCATTAATTTGATTTTTATTAATAAGATTACTCCTAAGTACACTAAGAGCAAGTTGGAGCACTGTATTTATTTTCTTAAATCTCATATGTCATTAACATATTAGAAACAATATTCCATCTAAGCTAGACTTTAATCCTTAGCTTGGAATGAAGTTTCTCTTGAGGGATTTATAAAATAAGACATACAACCTTGTTATGTATATGTTTATTAGAATAAACATAAGCGGTTATTAAGTCTAAACATAATATGACACGTTATTGAGGGGAGTCTCAATGATCAATCTCACTTGATGAGATTGAACACATGAGTGGAAATCTTAAGTTCAACTAAAGGATTCATCATGTAAGTCATATTACGCATTGGACTATGTATATATCGTTTGCATGAATGCAAGATGATTTGATAACAACAAACATCTAAGAGAAAGTCGTTAGATAATTGTTAAATGAACATTATATTGAACCTACATAGGACCAAAGATATGTTCAAAAGTTTACGGATATTTGAGGAGCTCTGTTTTGTTTGCATACGCTGATGCTTATTTAACTGAGATAATACTCAACCCTAGTCGTGGTAGGATGTCATCATGAATGATGACATTGCTGACTAGATGTGCTCGAATGAGAGCATAAATGCGTTATACATTAAAAGAATAAGAATACTTTATAGTTTGAGAAACTGTACAGATGACTGTCTAATATAGGTGTTTTGCTGGCTTCAAACACCCTATGGAATGTATTGTTGCAATCCTCGTCTTGTACTTGAATGCACACATACAAAGGACAATCATCATCCAAACCTTTCATGAATTTTGAAACAAGTATTCTCAAAGTTTATTCAGATGACTACATGTTGTCTTGTACAACATGATTTGATCATGGTGGGAACAACGGATTCCGACCTATGAGTAGTCTTATGCATATCTGTTTTTAGTATTTGGATAATGGAACTGTAAGCAGTCGTATTATACAATGAATTGATATACCTGGTATGATCGTCTTCATTTATACTACTGTGTTCTATATTTGCATGTTTAATCCATGAATAATTTATTTATTCTAAAATTATCCATTGTCGGTTGACGATACGGGAGTATCATCAAATTAAGACAAATGTGAGCGTGTTGGTGATTTATTTGCCACACTCACATGTTGTTCATTGTGATGAACATTGGATTGACCCAACCTACGAGTATTCACTACATGGATCGTCGTCAATAGTGAATCTCGCAAGAGGTTATGTCTCTTATCCTTAGACTTGAGATGCAAGCAGGTCTTGCATGTGTGGAATTTCATTCTTTGATATGGTTAAACGCTATCCTGAATAAGGTAGTTATAAAAGCCATTATCAGGAGCGATATGAAGCATGTGAATGACACGTGTAGTCAAAACGGGATTTGTTCCTCCACTTGCTTTGGAGTTAGATACTATTGGGCCCCTCGATGAATTGAACAGATGTTTGTATGGCCGTACCCAAATGAGATTAAGATGAATCTTAATTCACTTGGTAATCTTGTTCAATATCTATATCGAGAAACATAATAGTTGAACTATTAGAATGACTTTTGATCCATGTCTAATGTTCAACATGGTATCTGTAACAAAAGGATAGATGACATATAAACCATCTAAAATGAGACGTTTAAGAAACTTCCCTCACATATTTCTAGGGGCATTGGCGTGTTGCTAGACGCTAACCATTGCTTGTATAATTACTTGATTATTATGACGTCGCAAGTGGGAGCTGTTGGAGTATGCTCGTGTCATAATTACTAATTATATGGCTAGACATATGTGAGCCTATGGGGTCACACACTTATACACTGAGACATCATTTTATAGATTGTAATTATCGTATTTACAATATATAAACGGCTATGTAACAAGGAAACTATAACGGGCCATAAAATACTAAGTTAGACTTAGCGTTTTTGGATTGGACCAACAATGGGCAAGCCCATTGTGGGCCCACTTATGGCCGGCCATATACAAGGGGTTTGGAAAGACTTTTAAAGTTGATTAGGGTGCTAAGTGTAAGTGTAATGTGATAAGATCAATCAATATTGATTGTTATCAATGACATTTACTATTACCACTAATCAAGGAGTAACTCTTCCTCCTCTCTCCTCTGTATCTCACGGCATCACACAAACACCCTCTAGGTTTTGTGTTTTTTCCCATCTCAATTAACAACTCATATTGTATGCCTTGTTATTTGATTGTTACAACCGTAAGACTAGCATCATGGTGATGATCATGGAAGTGTAGTGTGGATATTCATAGAGGTGATCTCCATTGGTCACATGGGTTTCTCATTCCATTCGTTCATAGGAGATTGGTGGTGACTCCCGGATCACGCTACAAAGGTATAAAACATGTTTGATTTATTTGTTTTAATTTAGATTGATCATATGGCTATATGGATCCTTGTATGGTGATGTTTTCCGCTGTGCTCATTTGTTTAATATGTTATTTTATCATACATCACCTATATGATCGTTCTCTAGGGGAATAGTGTCGTTAGGATTGAAAAACTACTCTAATAGGTCTAAGGGTGAGGGAAGATTCTTTTTGTATTTTTTTTATATTTTATGAAAGCAAGTAAAATCTCGGGTTTGAAGGAGTGGGCGGAATTAGTTGCTAGTCAACTACCCCAAATAACTATAGATGCAAATAAAATAAAATAACTGAAAATAAAAAGGTTGTGGAACTTATATGGAGAGAAATGTGTTTACTTAGATTTCCTTACTCCCTAACTATCTTTTACCGGTTGATTAGTGTGTATTAATTGCGTGGATGATGGGTGTATTCCTTAATACCAATCGTGGGGTGGCGTACATACTTCCCCAACTCTATAAGCTCCTACTTCACTCCTATGTCGAGCCGGCTAAGAAGCTCCTAACATGGGATCACTAGAATTCGCTCATGCATTAAATACAACCATAATAACCTTAGTACGCATTGGTTCATGTTTCTTAAGACGTTCAAGCAAGTTACCGTATAGGAGGTTAGCCAGTTTTCTTAAGCCTAACATCGATGAACAATTATCCAATACAATTAATAACACACCAACAACCAATAATCAATAGTTAGGTTTCATTAGATCTAAGCAAACACAAGATAAATCTAGCCTAGCATGTTAAAGAAAAGACAAGAACAAGATATAATCAAACAACACATAGACATATTGAATGATTAATTGATTACTTATCTTCAATTGAACATGGGAGATCCAAGGGTATAAAAGCCTTAAAAATGGCAGAAAAATCGTCTTAGGGTTTCTCCTCACAAAGTTGCACACTAATGACTAAAAATTATGAAAGTATATATAGGAAAACAGATCTGACGGCGTCACGTTATAGAGCGTGACGCCGTCACCTTGCCGCGGTTAGGGTTTCTTGATGGCCTTCTTGACGCCATCCCCTTTTAATCCTCCAAAATCCTCTCTGGCGCGTCAAGGGTTGACGGCCTTCTTGACGCCGTCCCCCTTTAATCTTCCAAAATCCTCTCTGGCTTATCAAGGGTTGACGGCGTCACACTGGGGCTTGACGCCGTCACAGGTACTTTTCAGCAGATTTTTGAGACTTTGTCGTTTTCTTCACTTTAATGCTCCAAAAACGTCCAAAATGCTTCCTTTTCCAGATTTCTTCTCCAAAGTACCAAAAATGACAAAAGGAACGATTTAGGGCAATATTCGATCAAATAAATACGATTTAGGGCTTAAATGACCCCCTAAAAGCGGTACACTTTTCACTTCATCAATACTCGACCCAAAACTATCCAAGTCAAGATGCTTCGATGGGGCAAGGTTCGGGTCACGGTTTGTACCATGGTTCCATGCCTGTTGAAGATGATAACGATGTCGAAGACACGTCACCCATCAAACCAAAGATGCCTTCGCGACGTGCTACAAAGGCGAAGGTTAAAGGCAAAAAGCCCGAACCGGCCAAAAAGAATGAACCATGGACAAATGCGAAAGAGATCACGCTTTGTAGAGCCTGGAGTCATATATTGGAAAATTCCGAGAGAGGAAACACTATAAACACGCACCGCTTTTGGGAGGAGGTGATAGCGGACTTTGAAAATGAAAATGGTTCACAAAGAACGTACGACTCGATCACGAACAAAAGGAAGAATATGATTCGTAGTAGGGTTGGGAATTTTTGTGCTATTATGGATAATATCAAGGATAATCATGGAAGTGGTGAGAATGATGCAGACGATAAATAGAAGCTCTTAGAGAATACTGTGTGATTTACGGTCATGATTTTAATTTGAAGGATTGTTGGAAAATTTTAAGGCATCATGATGCTTGGAAGAAGGAGGTGCCTGCTTTCAGATCGAATATTCGGAAGAAAACAAAGGGTTCTACAACTACCTCGAGGTTAACACAAGGTCCCTTGAATTTTCAATACGTGGATGATTCTGATGATGAAGAAGAGACTAGAAAATCATGACCACAAGGTCGTAAGGCAGCCAGGAAGAAATTATCCTCCGCCTCTCATGATCCACCATCATTATGGACAAATTCGCTAGCCAAGACCTTTTTCAAGTTCAATCCGTCAACACCGGGGAAAAATAAGGACATTGAAGAGTCGTATGTTAGTTTCAAGGAATAAGAACTAGCTATGAAAAGAGAGAAAATTGTAACACAATGAAAGCAAGTGGAAATCATGGACATCACAGAATGGGAGCAAGATTAGATTTTCTACAATTCAGCAATCGACCCAAACTTACCCGAACGACAATGAAATGAACTTTTGCAGCTTAATGCAGCAATCAAGGCACGCTATAACTTAGATTACTAGATTAAGTTTTTAATAAGTACTATAATGTTTAAGTTTTAAATTTAGTATTGTAATGTTTTTATTTTCAATAAATTTTAAATTTGTTGTTTAAAATATTTGAATTAGAAAAAAAAAAAAAAATCGGTCACCACTGTGGCAACTTGGTCATGTCTGATCACTGGACAGAGAAAACTGATGTGAGAGCTGGTTACCCTGGTCACCACTATGCATAGTCTAATGGCTTCTAAATCTTCTTTTTCTTTTTTCATATTTTTTTTTCTTATTAATCTTATTATCCTTTCACTTTTTGTTGTTTTTCAGCTTGTCTTTGTGTAGCACTGTGGTGATGCATCTTTGGGAAAACAATATTCTTTGTGGTAATAAGTTGGCAAACAAAATTCTTTTGGTAATAAGTAGGCAAACAATATTCTTTGGGTTTGGGTAATAAGTAGGCAAACAATATTGCAAACAATATTCTTTGGGTAATAAGTAGGCAAACAATATTCTTTGGGTAATAATTAGGTATATATCATACATTAATTATTTTATTTTTTATTTAACACTATCAGCAAAAAAGCCGACTCTAATTTTTTTACTTATTTGTGTGTTTAAACATTAGGAAAAAAAAAATGAAAAATGAAAAAAAAATCAACCTTATAAATACCCACATTAAACACACAATTTCAAACACAGTTCAAATTCAACTTCCGACGATGAGCAATTATTCTACGTCTTACGAGCAATTATTCGGTTCTTCGTCTTTCGCCGATGAGGAAGTTGTGAGTGAGTTTCTTGAGTTCGGGAAGTATTGATGGAACGCTTACCGGGCATCACAGGCAAAAGTTCCACGAAGGTACATATGCAGGGATCATAAGGGTGCTTATAGTCGTTTAGTGGCGGTATACTTCTCCGAAAACCAGCAGTTCGACGAAAGAACATTCCGTCGGCGATTCCGAATGAGCCGAGAACTTTTCACAGAAATTGTTCGAGATGTAACCGATTATTCTTTTTATTTTCAACAAACTCTTGACGCCAGATCCACGGCTTGCTGAGCCAACTTTATGTATATTAAATAAACACCCTGTACTATTCATCACACTTCCCAAAAACATACAAGCTACTGGAATTCGACCCTTATCATATCAAATTCACAATTTAGGTCATCTTCCACAAACAATTTGTGCTCTAATCATCTCTGTAAGTATCCTTATCATACCTATATTCCTGATATGCGTATAGGATTTCTATTTCATGCACAAAATCAAAACTTGGGGTTTATGCATAATTTTAGTAAAAACATGAAGAACACTTTCTAAATTGCATAACAAATCATGTTCTCCTTAGTTATAAATTGCATCTTGTAGGAAATTATCATGATTCATCAAAAACCCCATGAGAAATTTTTACAAAAATCTTCTCACGACTAGGAAAAATGGTTTTTAGCACATTGTTCATACAAATACAAAACGTTATGCTTTAAACATCACATGCATAATGTCTCTTGAATGCTAAAGGGAATACATAACTAATATATATTTTCGGGTACATTCAAACGAAGCTACATTGAAGTAGGAGCGTTTGGGTTATCTCTCGTTTTATCATAAAACTTGCATAAACGAAATCTTCATGCATCAAAAGGAGTCGAGATAACAGCACTTCCACATTGTCCCCATATAGGTACACACTAGAAATATGTATACGTATTTTTGATAATTTCAACTAAACTATATTTTTCGTGTCTAGGATAATCATGCCTCTCGCGAATTTTTATGATCACAAAGAAACCACCAAATACCTACACAAACACCACAAAACCAAGGGTCTCACACAAAGATCAAGTCAAAATCTTTAAAGCCTTAGAAAAACGCTATGTTCACTAGGGTAGAACCGTTGACCCATCATTCTAAGAAGGAACCATTCTCCGAGAACAACTAGCCGCAATCCAATTCGATTGTCTTCTAGATATCGATGAACCCATAATTCCTAGATTCATACTTGAATTATATGCTAGTGTAGGTCTTAGTTCAAATGACTTTGGTTACATAAACATCCACTTCAAAGTCAACGGAAACCAATTCACCATACCTTTAGATCAATTTGGAGAAGTCCTAGGAGTTCCGAATCAAGGTTCTTGCTTCTATTCGGACAAATGGTCATTGTCCATTCTAGAATCCAACCTTGATCGATTGGCACCATATGACACACCACTAACTCCGAAAGAAACCATTCGGGAGCATCTCGTTGTGCCTAGGAACAACCAAACAATGTTAAGTCGAGGTCGTCAAATAGATCGAGATCCATTTTCCATGGAGTTAAATGAACTTAGGCCCCAATTTTAGAAGCTAGAATAAGTTTTGAGGGCTAATGTCATAAGCACCATAGGAAATAGAGACCATGTTAATGCATGCCTTTGCTACATGATGTATTGTGTGTCAAACCACCAACCATTCAACCTCGCCTATTATATCGCCAAAAGAACTACCGGTATTCCTGTTTTAGGTACCACCGCAATGCCTTACGGGATGTTTTTGACCCGTCTTTATAGAGATTTTGCACCTATTCCTCAAAACTCTAGTGGCTTTCTTCCTGACTACACCGAAATTGAACACGCCTTTGGTCCTCTTAGTGATCATAGGGTAGCCATAGCAAGAGAAAAGCGTGCTAATCCTCCTACCTCATTATCATCATCATCCGTTTGTGAAGAGGATGGTTTACCAAATTCTAGGATTTCTCCTCCCGAATACGTGAGCCAACTTCCTCCGATCGCAAACGAATCAGAGGAGTTTTGAAAAACAAAAGGAGGTAAAGAACTTGGGCCGTTGGATCATGAAGCTCAACAAGAAGTGAGATTTTACGAGTGTTTGGTATTAGACTTTTTCAAACAATAATGTGATGAACTTTTGTGTTTCTTAGGATATTATGTTAGCATTTGACTTTTATATGAACTAACATAACATTGCAGGATGATAAAACTCGTTGTTATCAATTTTTCGTGCTTAAGCCACCGTTTGGCTCAACTTCCTATTATGGTAAGTTATTATCATCGGATTAATCTATGTGTAAACATGTGTTAGAACCTGTTTTTTTAGTATTTTTCTATCATATATTA
Source organism: Artemisia tridentata subsp. tridentata (assembly GCA_021014915.2). NCBI lineage: Eukaryota > Viridiplantae > Streptophyta > Magnoliopsida > Asterales > Asteraceae > Artemisia > Artemisia tridentata. Next base: position 17,608,852 of record CP139508.1, on the reverse strand, counting down.
GTAGTTACATATTTTTGAGGACAATTTTCGGAATATGAAAAGATAAAATAAATTTGACATGTCCTCTGTTAAGAATTAGGACTTCTATATGGCGGATATGGCGGAACCAAAATTTGGCTTCCGCCTGTTGTATTCTTTGGCTCCGCCTGTCCTCACCCTGCAGATTTCGCGGAACAAAAATTTTGGTTCCGCCTTTGTTATAGGTTGGATCCGCTAACTCCAACAGTAGCTTTTTCAAAATTCCCGACTAATCCTGATCCTTAGATTTTTGATTCTAGTTCTTAGGATTATTCTACTGATCATTAGAGATATTAGGATGATTTAGGAACACTTAGAATCATAAGAAATCCATTTCCCACCAAAATTTGAATATTCAAATTTTCCATGTGAGTTACCTTTCTTTAACAAGCAAGAAACCCTCAAATTGGTTCCTTGAAATCCGTAGGAACATCACATCAACAGATTTCCCACTCAAGCATTACATTTACTGCATATCTTCAACCTTTCACTCAACTTCATCTCTATGGGTTGACTTAGATGATGTGACTAGCACAATTTTTTGTTCCAAATCATTAGGAACCTCAATCCTTCTATGGATGAACATCAAATCCAAACACCAATTTCTATAATCCTTCATGCCTATAAATTGGAAACTTTAGTTGATCAAAACTCACACCTTCACCATCAACTCTTAGTATCATCTCTGTACTTGTTAGCAAACTTTCTCATCTTAACCATGACAAAATCCAACAACTCTTCCACCGACAGACCACCACGGAGAACTGCTCGCATAAGTGTCAGACAGTGTTGCTTTGTGAACTTAGCATCTTCATCAGAGGAGTCATCACCTCTCAACATCTCCTCACCCAGAGCCAATGAAAATTTTCTCACCCTCTCCACTCTAACACCATCAAATGTAGTCATCTATACTCCACCACCAACAATCACTCTAGTAGCCACCACACCACCACCTGCTCCACCACAACCTGCTAGGTCACCATCACCTCCAAACTCACCCAAACTACAACTAATGGAGTTATATAGAACTCCACATACATCACCTCATGCATACTTGGATGATTTGGAAGACCTTCCACCAAGGTCAACCAATCCTCCGCCCATGACCTTTGAAGGTCAAGAACATATGCTCTTTCATCCCATTTATCGGGATATCCACGGTCCTCTATACCGTGATCCACAACCATCACAACCACAAACTCACCAACTTTCACCAAGATCCACCCTCAATGCTATAGAAGAGGAAATATGGATTAAGCAACCCAACATCCAAGGCGAGATCAACTATAACACCCCAACCCGACAAGGGTAGAAGTATCACATTATGGTGACAAATCAAAGCATACATAATACACAGCGGATGTAAAACCCTAAAATCTGAAAAGCATGTAAAATTACCAAAATGCCCCTGAAATTTTAAAATTTAATTAAAGCTTGATGAAAGTTCCGAATCGATCCCAAACTTCTGGTAATGAACAAGATATGATCCCAAATGAATTTGACAACACCATTTAATATTTTTGCAAGTGACAAATTACGAAAATACCCTTTGGGGCGCCAAGTATAATTTTAAGTATTTATATTATAGTTATAAATGGAATTAAAGTATATTTAAGGTGAAAATTAAAGGCCCATCAATTCCTAAATAAAAATTCCGAAAATTCCAGCCTAACCCTCCCCCAAGTTCGGCCCTATCATCATTACTTAGTTACCATTCCTTTTATTTCCTAAAAACCCTAGCCGCATAAACCAACACACACAAATAATTCTCCCTAGTGTTCATCCGATTTTTTGGAGGTGCAAGCTTATTTTTCTGGTGTTATACACGACCTAAGGAGGCCAAGAAAAATGGGGTTCGATTTATGGGTCGCTGTTTTAGGCGTGGCACATTTCTTGACGTTTTTACTCCATCCGATAGGTATAATTCTGAGATCTCTAATCCACACGTTATAAAAATTATCTAACATTTTTCTAGTGATCTATGGGTCAAATATAACCTGAGAAAAATAAGGAACTCGAATCATGCAGGGTTTTTGAGTCGTTTTGAATTTAATTGATTAAAACACACCTAAAATCCAAAATATGCAATACGAATTTTCTGAGGGTCATGTTTATTTTATTTGGACCTTATATGATGTGTATCATCTGGTAAAAATGATGGAATGATTTATTGAGGCCTAGATGAGTCGTTGTAATTATTGGGGTCTAAAACGTACCTAAAATCAAATATATGCTATGCGATTTTTCTGAGTTGGTTTTATAATTTTTATGAGTTCTTTATACATCTAATAACATGGGAAAAATATTTGTTTGATTTTTAGAAGCTTAAATGAATTATTGGAGAATTAATTTAAAATCGGGTTTTGTGAAAAGTGAAGAATAAATCAAATAAAATGGATCGGGCATTAGGGTTAGCATTTTGCGGCTTGGATCTGGTCAATTAAATGTGTTCAAAGATTATTCAATGATTGTTTTATGATTGGGTTTGTTAGGGTTTGAATTTGATAATTAAAAGTGGTAATCCGATTTGAAATTAAATCACAAGGGGGTGTTTTGTAACTTTTGAAACTTGTGGGTTATTTTTAAAATGTTATTTAGGTCTGTTACAATGTGGGAAAAATATAACTTGAGGGTCCTAAGTGTAAATATTTCAAGATAATGAATTAATGGTAATTAAAGGGTATGATTTGTAATTAATTAAACTAGAGGAACTAAAAGTGTAAATTCTGGAAATTTGAGGTTGTCCTGAGTAAATAATGATATTAAAAGTGTTTTGGGTAAATTTGAGTATTTATGGGCTTAATGTGTAATTAATATGGAATTATGATTTAATTAATAAGTTTTGTAAACTTAAGGGACTAATTATGTAAATTCTGAAATCTGAGGGGCTGAATTCGTACAATAGATATTTCTGAGATAACATTCTGTAATTTGGTAACTTATGAGGCTTGGTTGGTAAGTATGGATACTATGGGTGTGAAATCATGAATTAGGTAAGTATGAGGGTTGTTTTGTAAATATTATAACTAAGGGGTGTAAATTGTAAACATTGGAACATGAAGGATCAAATGTGTCATTCTGAATAAATTAAGTGTTTAAATCAGCAACATGTGATATTTTTCATATTAGACCCTTAAACTTGGTGAATTTGCATTTGAAACCCTAAATTCTGAAAACTTGTCATAAGTAACCCTGAACTTTCGTAACGTGTTAAAATGTACCCTATGTTCAGAATATGTGTAATGAAGACTCAACCTAATCTGTAATACTAGAGTCTGACTAAATATGGGAAGTTACTAAATCTGGAAAATACTTTAAAATGGAAGGTTAACCAAAATAGAAATCTGACTTAGAATCTTCTGTGATTCCGTCTTCTATTCCTTTAGGTGTGAAGAAGGAGAGATCTTGATCTGTCTTGTGCTCTATTTTCTGTCTTTGCTTTCGTAATAAGGTACAGATATTCTGACCTTCTCTGTAAGGTTTCCTATGATTCTTTTCTGATCTGTTAAATCTCTGATTTGATACTCTGTTACGATCCTTTGCTATGACACCTTTGCTTTGACCTTTGATCTCTGATTTTGGACCTATGATATGAAGACCTTTTGATATGAGATGGAAATGTTTTAAGTAAAGTATTTTGAAAGGGTTTTTCAAGCATGATATATTGACTTTAAGAAAACTATTTTTGAAGTTCGTTTTATGAAAACTATTTGAAAGACCATTTATGAAAACTATTTTGAAGGATTGTTTAAATGAACCTTAAGAGAAAACCTTTTGAAAAGTATTTTTGATATTGAACCTTTTGAAGAATTGACCATCTGATACTTTGACCTTTTTGGATATTGACCTGGGATATTTGATCATCTGATATGAACCTTCTGATATGACCTTTCTGATGTGACACTCTGATTTTGATATGAACCTATGACCTGGACCTTTGACTCCCAGTTTGATACCCGAGCCAAATTTGTGACCCTAGCCATGAAGGTAACATGGCCGTGTCTGTGATGCACCACTGGCATGACTAGTGTGTAGCCCTAGTGATTTGGTTACACCGTCCCCATTCTGATTCTGTTATGCGCGCTTATATGATTCTGATATGGCCAATATGATATGTTCTGGGGGGCGTCTGGATGCATCCTAGATCTGTTCTGTTTAGTGGATTTAATATGATATGGTATGGTATGATTTGTCTGGTGACTGGTACTGTGTGCAATACATGCCTTTCACAACCCTGGGAGCTTGCAACTCCAACCCTGGAGGTATCCCCTCAACCCTGTCTTGGTATGCTGAGGTCACCCCTCCATACACCCTGGTATGTGATTTGATATGATATGTTTCTGGGCTCGTGGTGGATTACTGTCCTAAACCTTTACTCTCTCTGTACCTTGACTTATCTATTTCGTTATACTGTATCTGTTCTTTTCCTTTTACTTTCATTTCTTTGCTTTCGTTTCCGTTTATTATATATCTGTTCACTGGGCTTTGTAAGCTCAGCCGCACGTTTTCTTTTCGTGTGCGGCAGGTTTTAGTTGGAAGCTGGGTTATTAATAGAGAGGACCTTGGACTTAGAAGACCTTGCTAGTTAATTTGGATTGGAGATGATTAGAAGAGTTATATTCAGACTTAGTGATTTTTGTTTATCTCATTTGTAACCTTGTAATATCAGATTTTCAGTTGTAACCCTTGGAATCCTTTTGTATTATGTATGTCATATGCTTGTGTTTGTTCTGATAAGAATCCGTATCTGTGACACCTTTGCCCTTGTCGGGTTGGGGTGTTACAATTATGGTATCAGAGAGACAGGCTGCGATTTCGTAATACATTTACCCTTGACCTGTGTAAGTTAGGACCACTAAGCTTTCCCTGTAGGCGCTCGTAAGACAACCTTTGAAAATTTGCTTTAGGATTTCCCTATAGGAGCTTAAGTTCTGACCGGTGAGGAATGGGTAGACTATAAGGCATTTGTTTAGGTATCATTGCTTTCGCATCACTCTAATTCGTACCTTACTCTTGGTTTAAAACTCTTGAGATCCCTCTTGGAAATTGAAAGCTTATGCCTTGCACCACCTAAGTTTTGAAACCTAAATGAATCTTGAAAGCATTAAGAATTGCATAGTAATTTCCTGACACTATTTGATCCTTATCTTCAGATTTCGACTCTGACCTCTGATCTTTGTTAATCATTTCGATGCCTCTTGGGCATTTTGAGAAGCTCCATGGCGAGTAGTTTGGCTTTCCCTCTTGATTATGACATTTGTTTTTGTTGACCTCTGAGACTGTAGAAGTACTAGGTGGATGAAGATAGATTGTTTTGCTTACGACTCGAGATAAAGTATGATCATCATGAAGGCATATTTATGTGGTGCTGGTATTATTAACGTGATAATACTTACACCATCTAACGTGCCCTCATTGTGGCCATAGGATATCTTGGGAAGTACCAAAGAAGTTTAGAACTTGATTTCCGATGGATTATCTGTGATTAGTGAGACCTTAGGTTCATTCTACCTATGCGTATACTCTACCTTCGTTCGTTAAATATCTGGGTGAATTTGGACTCTCGTATTGCATTCTGTCGACCTCAGTTATGAATCTTAAACTCCTTGAAGAGCTCTCTGCTGTAGATACAATTAATTTGATCTGAAATTTTGTTCGTGTTCCATATGAGCCTTTCCGAAGATTCACCTATCGTTCATTTATGTTACATGGACCTTTTGATTGGAATCAACCCAATTTGTCTCATCCGTAGAAATTTGAACCCACTTCGTTTTGATTCGAGTCATGAGAAACTGTTCGGTTTAAAGATCCTTTCTCGAAGAATCCCCTCGACGTGAAAACGTTTGTGACGATCTTTTGCGATTTGCTACGACTTCGTTTAGCTTTGCGACTTCAATTTTCGAGGACGAAAATTTTTTTTTTAGGGGGGAAGAGTTGTAAAACCCTAAAATCTGAAAAGCATGTAAAATTACCAAAATGCCCCTGAAATTTTAAAATTTAATTAAAGCTTGATGAAAGTTCCGAATCGATCCCAAACTTCTGGTAATGAACAAGATATGATCCCAAATGAATTTGACAACACCATTTAATATTTTTGCAAGTGACAAATTACGAAAATACCCTTTGGGGCGCCAAGTATAATTTTAAGTATTTATATTATAGTTATAAATGGAATTAAAGTATATTTAAGGTGAAAATTAAAGGCCCATCAATTCCTAAACAAAAATTCCGAAAATTCCAGCCTAACCCTCCCCCAAGTTCGGCCCTATCATCATTACTTAGTTACCATTCCTTTTATTTCCTAAAAACCCTAGCCGCATAAACCAACACACACAAATAATTCTCCCTAGTGTTCATCCGATTTTCTGGAGGTGCAAGCTTATTTTTCTGGTGTTATACACGACCTAAGGAGGCCAAGAAAAATGGGGTTCGATTTATGGGTCGCTGTTTTAGGCGTGGCACATTTCTTGACGTTTTTACTCCATCCGATAGGTATAATTCTGAGATCTCTAATCCACACGTTATAAAAATTATCTAACATTTTTCTAGTGATCTATGGGTCAAATATAACCTGAGAAAAATAAGGAACTCAAATCATGCAGGGTTTTTGAGTCGTTTTGAATTTAATTGATTAAAACACACCTAAAATCCAAAATATGTAATACGAATTTTCTGAGGGTCATGTTTATTTTATTTGGACCTTATATGATGTGTATCATCTGGTAAAAATGATGGAATGATTTATTGAGGCCTAGATGAGTCGTTGTAATTATTGGGGTCTAAAACGTACCTAAAATCAAATATATGCTATGCGATTTTTTTGAGTTGGTTTTATAATTTTTATGAGTTCTTTATACATCTAATAACATGGGAAAAATATTGGTTTGATTTTTAGAAGCTTAAATGAATTATTGGAGAATTAATTTAAAACCGGGTTTTGTGAAAAGTGAAGAATAAATCAAATAAAATGGATCGGGCATTAGGGTTAGCATTTTGGGGCTTGGATCTGGTCAATTAAATGTGTTGAAAGATTATTCAATGATTGTTTTATGATTGGGTTTGTTAGGGTTTGAATTTGATAATTAAAAGTGGTAATCCGATTTGAAATTAAATCACAAGGGGGTGTTTTGTAACTTTTGAAACTCGTGGGTTATTTTTAAATGTTATTTAGGTCTGTTACAATGTGGGAAAAATATAACTTGAGGGTCCTAAGTGTAAATATTTCAAGATAATGAATTAATGGTAATTAAAGGGTATGATTTGTAATTAATTAAACTAGAGGGACTAAAAGTGTAAATTCTGGAAATTTGAGGTTGTCCTGAGTAAATAATGATATTAAAAGTGTTTTGGGTAAATTTGAGTATTTATGGGCTTAATGTGTAATTAATATGGAATTATGATTTAATTAATAAGTTTTGTAAACTTAAGGGACTAATTATGTAAATTCTGAAATCTGAGGGGCTGAATTCGTACAATAGATATTTCTGAGGTAACATTCTGTAATTTGGTAACTTATGAGGCTTGGTTGGTAAGTATGGATACTATGGGTGTGAAATCATGAATTAGGTAAGTATGAGGTTTGTTTTGTAAATATTATAACTAAGGGGTGTAAATTGTAAACATTGGAACATGAAGGATCAAATGTGTCATTCTGAATAAATTAAGTGTTTAAATCAGCAACATGTGATATTTTTCATATTAGACCCTTAAACTTGGTGAATTTGCATTTGAAACCCTAAATTCTGAAAACTTGTCATAAGTAACCCTGAACTTTCGTAACGTGTTAAAATGTACCCTATGTTCAGAATATGTGTAATGAAGACTCAACCTAATCTGTAATACTAGAGTCTGACTAAATCTGGGAAGTTACTAAATCTGGAAAATACTTTAAAATGGAAGGTGAACCAAAATAGAAATCTGACTTAGAATCTTCTGTGATTCCGTCTTCTATTCCTTTAGGTGTGAAGAAGGAGAGATCTTGATCTGTCTTGTGCTCTATTTTCTGTCTTTGCTTTCGTAATAAGGTACAGATATTCTGACCTTCTCTGTAAGGTTTCCTATGATTCTTTTCTGATCTGTTAAATCTCTGATTTGATACTCTGTTACGATCCTTTGCTATGACACCTTTGCTTCGACCTTTGATCTCTGATTTTGGACCTATGATATGAAGACCTTTTGATATGAGATGGAAATGTTTTAAGTAAAGTATTTTGAAAGGGTTTTTCAAGCATGATATATTGACTTTAAGAAAACTATTTTTGAAGTTCGTTTTATGAAAACTATTTGAAAGACCATTTATGAAAACTATTTTGAAGGATTGTTTAAATGAACCTTAAGAGAAAACCTTTTGAAAAGTATTTTTGATATTGAACCTTTTGAAGAATTGACCATCTGATACTTTGACCTTTTTGGATATTGACCTGGGATATTTGATCATCTGATATGAACCTTCTGATATGACCTTTCTGATGTGACACTCTGATTTTGATATGAACCTATGACCTGGACCTTTGACTCCCAGTTTGATACCCGAGCCAAATTTGTGACCCTAGCCATGAAGGTAACATGGCCGTGTCTGTGATGCACCACTGGCATGACTAGTGTGTAGCCCTAGTGATTTGGTTACACCGTCCCCATTCTGATTCTGTTATGCGCGCTTATATGATTCTGATATGGCCAATATGATATGTTCTGGGGGGCGTCTGGATGCATCCTAGATCTGTTCTGTTTAGTGGATTTAATATGATATGATATGGTATGAATTGTCTGGTGACTGGTACTGTGTGCAATACATGCCTTTCACAACCCTGGGAGCTTGCAACTCCAACCCTGGAGGTATCCCCTCAACCCTGTCTTGGTATGCTGAGGTCACCCCTCCATACACCCTGGTATGTGATTTGATATGATATGTTTCTGGGCTCGTGGTGGATTACTGTCCTAAACCTTTACTCTCTCTGTACCTTGACTTATCTATTTCGTTATACTGTATCTGTTCTTTTCCTTTTACTTTCATTTCTTTGCTTTCGTTTCCGTTTATTATATATCTGTTCACTGGGCTTTGTAAGCTCAGCCGCACGTTTTCTTTTCGTGTGCGGCAGGTTTTAGTTGGAAGCTGGGTTATTAATAGAGAGGACCTTGGAATTAGAAGACCTTGCTAGTTAATTTGGATTGGAGATGATTAGAAGAGTTATATTCAGACTTAGTGATTTTTGTTTATCTCATTTGTAACCTTGTAATATCAGATTTTCAGTTGTAACCCTTGGAATCCTTTTGTATTATGTATGTCATATGCTTGTGTTTGTTCTGATAAGAATCCGTATCTGTGACACCTTTGCCCTTGTCGGGTTGGGGTGTTACAGCGGAAGTCTTAAACATAATTAATCAAAGAATTTAAGTCAACATGACTTAATACATAAGTTCAAGAGAAAAAGAAATACTCCAAATTTAAGAACAATGAATCCAAGTCTAATAAAGTCATAATATAAATAAATGGTAACTAAGATGACTAGGGTAAAGTCTCCTTAAGCTCAACTCTCAACCCAAAGCAATCCTCAGCTCCTAGCTTAGATACCTGCCGCAGAAAAAAGGAAATGCTGCTGAGCTTAAAAAGCCCAGTGAACAGATATAATAATAACGAAACAAAGATAAGGAAAGAACATATATATGTAGTGCAAATGGGGAAAAGCATAAGGTATAAACAAAACTGATAACTAGAGTAAGAAAGAACAGAAATCTACCACAAGCCTAGAAAAATCAAATCATATCATTGGATTCGGAGGGGTGACCTCGGAATACCAAAGATAAAAAAGGGGAGTCCTCAGTAACCATTGGAGTGATCAGCTCCCAAAAATGTGCAGACGTGGATTGCACCCAACATCAGACACAAGACAGATCAAAGCATAGCATATACAAAACATACACAAAACGTACCTAGGATGCATCCATACACCCCTGTAGAGATGTTAGTAGCCATATATATATATTATATATATATATATATATATATATATATATATATATATATATATATATATATATATATATATATATGAATATAATAATTGAGCTCATAATAAATAACAGATAAGGGACGGTGTGGAAAATCACTCGACCACACTAGAGTCATGCCATTGGTGCATCAATGACACGGCCATGGAACCCCCATGACTAGGAAACCAATTGGCTCGGGTATCAAACTGTAGGGTTTAGAAGTCATATTATATCAAAGGTCCATAGTGTCAAATCAAAAGTTCAATTCAAAGGTTTCTATCAAATGTTCATTTTAAAGAAAAAACTTTTTTTTTAAAATGGTTTTCATAAAAGTAGTCTTTAAAAGTAGTTTTTATAAAAGATAGTTCATAATTTTAGGGAAGCATGGCAAAGGCATAGATCATGCAGGAAAGCCTTAATAAGAACGCTCAAATCATAATCAAACTAGTATAGAAAGAATGCAAATGAATCATGAGAAACCTTAAGAGATAAGGTCAGAATATCTGTACCTTATTTAACAGCAAAAACAAACCAGAAATAGATGAATCACAAAGCACAAGATCACTCCCGCTTCACGGAACCTATACGGATTAATAACCACATATTACTTTAAGTTCATATGAATTAGGTTACTCCTTTTAGTACTCTTTCTCTTTTTAGTAACTTTCTATTTTTGGTAACTTTCCAATTATAGTAACCTTCCATTTTTAGTAAGTTTTCGATTTAAGTAAGTTAACCATTTTAAGTAACTTTCTATTTTTAGCAGGTTTCCAGAATTAGTAAGTTTCCATAATTAGAAGGTTTCCTTATTTAGTATCTTAGGGTTACTTATATCTTAATTAGGGTTTTGAACTTAGGTTTCACAAGTTTTAGGGTTTATTAAGTAATTATAAATAGTTTAGGGATTATAGTGCAATTATAATAAGATTAGGGTATGAAGTATAAATATCATAAAGTTACATGAATTAACAAGTTAAACCCTTTTAGTTTGAATAATGATAAGTTCCACCCTTAAGTTACACAAAAAATCCTTATTTAACCCTAATTAACCTTTATCAGCTTTAAACCTTAAACAGATCACAATTTGTCGAATTTATGAACCATATTAGAACTCAGAAATAAAATCCACAAAAATTCTCAGAGATACTTCAATGTCTTGAGAACCCACATGAATTTTTCCAGAATTTATTAGTTAGTTTAAACCCACACGAAAAATACTTCAACTCATACTACCCAGAAAACGTACCTGCAGCAGTACCCAAAAAGTATCCCCTTGGTAGATCCACCAAAACGTCCAGAAAAAATCCCCAAAAATTCATGACATTACTAGGAATATGGAAGTTAATTACTGAAAAGTTTCATGACCTAAGTCCTCATGGTTTGAAAATGAAAAATCGCAAACACCTACTGATTTTCCGGACTCGCAAAAACAGTTTCGACACTTGAACTTGTAAAATCAAAAAGTACATCTTCCCTACCTCTAAAAATTACAAGGCTTATATATTCAGAAAGCACTTTTCTTAAACTTAATTTTAGACCCAAGAATCACTCAAAAATATGTCACTATCATCAAAATCCACCCAAATCAATCTGACCTAAATTCTGGACAGAAACTGAGTTCATAATTTTTATGTAATCTTTTTAGGTTTTCCATTCCCATGACTTACATATTGATACAAATCAATTATATATTATATAAATTCGATATAGGTCGACTCTTATGTTGTCTTAACATGTACGTATCGGTCATTGAAACAATAACAATAACATAGGTCGATTATATAGACTTTCATAATCATTATTTTATGTAGTATAGTTATGATTTTACGTGTCCTTGTTCTATTGTCTTATGAGTATTAACAACGACAAGAACATCAAAGAAACGAAACAATAATCAAGAGAATAAGATTGAATTGAACAAGGATGATACAAGTTACCCTTGATGTGTGATCAAAAGAGGAAGAAACAATAGGATCGAACACCAAAAAAAATCTAGCCGAATACCTTAGCTATACCTCCCTTCGAATGGACTTTAAAACCCACGAGCAAGAACACTTCAAACCAGGAATAACACACCTAGAAGTCACGAGGAGAACCTCATGTTTGCGGCTGTCTTTGATCGAACAGAAGGAGGACAAAGAGGAGCAGCAGGTCGACTTTTTGGAAGAGGGTTTTTAGGGTTTGTAATGTGTTAAATGTTCGGTATATATAAAAAATATGGGGAACCGACTTTGTGATAAGGATTAAACAAGGAAGGACCAATTGTAGTGGGATTGTGATATCTTTTAATTTCAATGCACATCTGTCGCCTATTTTTCTGATTTATGGAAACCATTTATTTTGTGATTTTAAATTATAAGGTAATGTTTTATTTGCTAAATTTTATTTGTTGACTTAGAGTATTAATTATCTTAGGTTAAGTACAAATAATGCTCATTTATATGATTTTATATGTTATTTAAAATTTAAAAATTATAGAGGTATTTTGGTCATTTTAGATTATGCTAATTTTAGGGTTTTACATCAGCGAGGAGCTAAACCGTCTCTATGAATTCTCCAATATGGTGGATTCCCACCTAAGTGAAGCTATGGATCTTCAATCCATATTGCTTGCCTCCATCAAAACTCCACCTGACAACCAACCACCACCACCACCAAACAACCAAAAACCACCACCACCACAAAACAATTAGCCCACCCTTCCTCCCGAGTTTCCAAGGCATGGTTGCTCCATGTGCGAGAGGACCACTCATTTGACTCAAAGGACCAACATCTTGGTCCATGAGCTCCAAAATGAAATGAGGTTCATTTTGAACCGCATTCTCGATCGCCTTAATGCGCTTTCTCATCCTTCTCAATAGGAGATCTTAGTTTCTTCCTAGTTTTCTTTTGTAGGAACTTTTAGGATTTGTTTAGGTTGTTTTCTTTTCATATTATAACATCATGTTTTGTGACTTATGTCACAAACAAATTTTCAATGAATGGATGTTATATTTTTATGCTTATGGGTGATCACTATTTGACATAATGTCTTGGTTTGTTTGATTTACTAACATTATTGTATGATTGGTTTGAATTCTCATAATGATTTGACCATTTGTACTTAGGTGCATTTTTTTTTATCAGACACATATTTTTGACTTTTTAAAGTCAAATGGGCTGAACTATCATGCTTGGTTGACCTACACATATGCATTATGCTACTTGGTTGGATTGATTTATATAAAACTAACATTTGTTTTGTAGCATTTCTCATCCTTAAATCAAATACGTTGGTACCCTAGCAACGGGGAGTATTGATCGAGGGGAGAATTTCATATACTAATCTTTTGTTTTGTAGGATCATTTCATCATGAACTAGGACCTCCATATAGGGGAAGTATAATCCTAGGGGGAGCTTTAAAGTTCTCAAAATCATTGAATCAATTTCGGTACTCCAATTTGGGGGAGTCATAACCACATTCCGCTACGCATATCTTCTTTTTGGTTCGACAAAAATGGGGAGATAAGATTAAGTTCACACATCACTGTGAACATCACAGTACATATTTTTATGCTTAAAATATTTTTTAAAACTTGCATAAAACTAACTTAATCTATATTTTTAAAAGACTTTCACTTTACTTATTTCATTGCTTAAAAATAAACTTTATGTTTTGTCATCAACAAAAAGGGGGAGATTGTTAATACAAATATCGTCCTAAAAACATTATTTATATTTTACGATCTTTGCTTTATTTTGTTATGACAATTATAAGATTTATCTTTAAGCAAAACATAGATATAAGTTAAAGTCTTTTACATTTATAGTAACAAGTCTTTTAAACTAGGAATTACATTGCATACATATATACTTTTACATGTTTAATTTTATTTCTTAAAATAGAAATTTAACATGACATCATGGCATACCTCATTTTGATATCTTTAGGATATCTTGAGGATTTGTAAGATATATTGTAGAGATCTTGAAGCAAAGGAGTTGACTTTGGAAGATATGACAAGATATGGAAAGATTTGTTGAAATCTTAGCTGGCATGTCCCGGCGGAACCAAACCATATAACTGGCGGATCCCTTAGTTTGGTTCCGCCAGATCCGTGCCCTATTGATCAGCTTTGCCTATAAATAGCAAGCTGATCATTCAAGCACATTATCACTCATATAGCTTAAAATATATACTCATTCATTTGTACATCACTAACCCACATCATTCATTCATTCTTACTGATCTTTCCTTTTGTAGCAAAAGAGATCAAGCATCAAGGTTCAACACAGAGTTGTAAACCTTTAGTATAGTCACTGTGTGATTTGTTAGCGTTCACACATCATTTTTTATACCATTCATTCAGTAGAGTTTGGTTAGTGTTTTAGTCCTTAAAACACAAAGAGTGTCAGGAGTGGTTGTACCCTTGTTAAAGAACCAACGGGAGTGGTTGTACCCTTGTAAAGAACTCGGTATTTAGCTTAGTACCAGAAAAAGAGTAAGTGACGTGTAAAGGTTTTCTCCGCCTAGAAGGGAGCTTGTTTCTTAGTGAAGAAAAACTCTCGAGTTAGAGTCTTGAGGAGTGGAGTAAGGAAAGGAAGAGAGTCCTTGTAGCCGAACCACTATAAATATCCGTGACATGTTGTTTGATCATTCATTTCCTTACTTGTATAATATTTTGCTTGATTATTTGTTTCACTTTGAAATCACATTAAGTATACAAAGCGAATAAATTTTAAAACGGCAAAAACTATTAACCCCCCTTCTAGTTTTCCACAGTTCACGTGGTCCGTATCTTTAAAAGATGACCAACTTGTTCGTCTGGATATGTCATTCACTTCATTAACACTATCGTCACCATTTAGCTCAGTTGTCTTAGTAGAATGCACTTCTTCTAGCCAAAATGTATGGGTGCTTCACTTGAGTGTCTTATTGTCAGATGAGGGCAATAACCAGCTTCATTTTATCATTCCTTGTCTTAACATATGGTTATTTTTGTCAGACTGGAGTAAACTTATTGACCATATTAATTCCTGCACACAACTTCCAAATAATGAACCAAAAAAATCAGCTTTAGATCCAGTTGGTAGTCCAGAAACGTGTCTCCATCTATCATCATGTCAAGCTATGTTTCGTCACAAGACACAATGGAGCATCCGTTTTCGCTATTTGTGAAGTCGGATCATATAGGCCTAAAAGTTTGTGTTCCTGTGCAAGTTTCTGGAGAAGCATTAAGATATTTTGGGGCACACCACAAATTGGAGAGCCAATTCATCGGTGCACCACAAAGTAGGTGCACCGAGATGAATATTAATGGTCAAAAAGTAAATCTGAAGTCTAATATTGGGAAAACAACGGGAACAGCTGAAATATGTCAGGACAAGAATGTCCATTCCTGGCCCCTTTTTCAATTGTTGCAGGTTGATATTCAAGCTGATGTGGGTAATGATGAAATGGAGCACATGGATTTGAAGGCAGATGTTAACTGTGATAATTTAGATATTTGGCTTTCACATGATATCTTTTACTTCTTGCGAACTATGCAATTTATGTTTCCTGAGAAGTCAGAGTCTCCTCAAGCTCCAGTGTTCAGTATAAATTTCAGATTTTACCTACAAAAGCTTTCCATTCTTATAACCGATCAAAAGGAATGTTTCCAGATGTTTGATTGACAAATGTTTTATTTAAGCTAGGCACAAGACGGTTTTAGATTTTTTTTCTTCTTTCTAATGACTCTCTTTTTGTGGGTAACCATCATTGTGGGTAAATGATTAGTGTATCAGGTTTTATGATCTAAAAATACACTTTGGCGAATTTCAACCGTTTTGACTTGTTAGAGTTCATATATTACTTGTATCGAGCTATTCATCTATAACTGGGTCAAATTTGCCACGTTTATATATATCAAAACTTCTGATCGAATTTCATAATATTTTAGTTCGCACAAATAAATCTGTTTACTCAAATAAAAAAGAGGGCGGTGGAACTTGTGGAGCTCCAATGGTCCTCTACATGAAATTCTTATGGGAAGCTTGTTATTTCATGGTATCGTAACAGAAAATTTAAAGGAGGGATCAATTGAAAGTTAGCTTCAAGTGAACTACAATAATATTCACAAGGTAAAATATTTGTTGCCGCAGCAAGTGATATTATTCCAACTTGTGTAGTTTATGTAGGATTATAACCTATTTTTCATTATGGCTCCAGGTGTTGTGGGAGCCTTTTCTTGAACCTTGGAAGTTTTAAGTAAATCTTGAGTCAGCAATGAATCTCAATATTAATGTTACCGAATCCTTAATTGAAGTTTTCTATTATCTTGCTATTTTGTATCTATAATTATCGTCATCACTAAACTGCTTTAGAATCAATTTCACCTTTTTGCAAACTGATTCTTGCGAGACCATTTTTCTTTATCTGAATAAAGAAAAGGTTATTTAAGTTTTATATTGTTAGTTACTGTATTAATTATTTTTTTTTCCCAATTTTTTTTTTGAAGGTTGCATTTGATCGATATGAAGAGCAATGTTGGATCAAGTGGTTAACGCCCTTACCTCTGGGACAGAGGTCAAGGGTTCGATCCTCACCCCTTGCAAGGCCGGAGGTCCTTTTCTACCTTTGGTAGAACCGGAAGCAGTATCTCTACCTTATGTAGGGGTAAGGTTGTCTACGTCTCAACCTCCCCCATACACTGTGGAAGACGGTATTGGGAGTTACTTTACTTTTACATTTGATTGATATGATTAAGGATAAGGATGTTTGAGATCTAATGGAGCTGACTGGTCTTTCTGAAAACTCAAGATCGACGGGAACTGGCACCAATAAAAATGCACTTACCAGCAGATATGCCCCATATACGCTTGAAAATTTAACTTCGTTGCCGTTGGTTTTATATCATCAAAGGTTCTAAAACTGCTGATGGTTTCGATATGTCTTCATTATGGGCAGCCAGGTTCTTCATATCCAGTGTATATTGACGATACTACCCTAGATGAACAAATCTTCAACTTCAGGATTAGCCATTCTTCTGACAATGATTATATCATTGTTCAACTTGAGGGAACTTCCACACTGTCAACTCCTGTTTCCATTGATCTCGTTGGTGTGAGCTCTTTTGAGGTGGATTTTTCAAATTCAGCTAATAATATAGGAGTTGATAATGGTGGGGATATGTCAAAAGGCGTTAAAGAATTTGACGGGAACAAGCGATTATAATGAAAAGAGATTATTATTGTGTTTCTTTACATTTGATACACATTCACATATGCCTATATATAGGCGATTACAAATAATGAAACATAAATACAAGGGAGACATTTATGCAAATATACAAGGAAAGTATTGAATGTTGATGAAGATGATTGAGACTCGAAATCAGGAAGGAGATAATTATGCCTTGGAATATTCTATTCCCTTATACGCCCCCGCAAGATGGAGGATCCGTCGGATACGCCAATCTTGGAGCGATTACGTAAGAATGGTGCTCTCGTCAAAGGTTTAGTGAGCATATCCGTTAGTTGATCCTGGGAGTTGATGTGAAGTACACGAAGTTTTCCCGCCGATACTTGTTCTCGGACAAAGTGGTAGCCGAGTGCCACATGCTTCATGCGGGAATGGTATAATGGATTTGCACATAGATATGTAGCACCTGTATTATCACAATATAAAGATGGGGTAACAGTGGAAGGTATGCCAAGTTCTTGCAACAAGTGTTTAGTCCATGTAAGTTCTGCGGATGCATTTGCTAAGGCCTTATATTCTGCTTCAGTGGAGGACCGGGATACCGACTTTTGGCGAGTTGATTTCCAGGAGATGATGTTTGTGCCGAGATAGAGAATATAGGCTGTAGTAGACCGACCAGAATCATGTACACCACCCTGATCAGAATCAGAGAAGGCCGAGAGATCGAGAGAAGAGTTGCGATTTAGGAAAAGTCCGTGATGAATGGTTCCTTTGAGGTAGCGAAGAACACGTTTAAGGGCTTGCCAATGTGTTTGACGTGGGTTATGCATGAATTGAGAGAGCTTGTTAATAGCAAAGGAGATATCTGGGCGAGTAAAAGCTAGATATTGTAAAGTTCCCATGAGTCTTCTATACGGTGTGGCATCCACCGAAGGAGAAGAGTTGGAAGCGGATAATGGTTAGGTAGCACTTAGGGGAGTGGTAACATCTTTTGCACCGTCCATGTGAAATTGTTCTAAAGTATCTTGAATGTAACGGTGCTGGGATAGAAAGAGCCCTGTTGGTGTAGGAATTACTTCTACACCAAGGAAGTGATGTAGCATGCCAAGGTCCTTGATAGAGAACTGTGTACCTAAGGCATGAACAAGTTGATCAAGGAAGTGGGAGTCATTTCCTGTGAGGACAATATCGTCAACATAAACCATAAAATAACATGTGATGTGTTGATGTTGGTAGATGAAGAGTGAGTCATCGGCTCGGGATTTTCGAAATCCAAAGCGACACTAGTACAAACAGCACAATCGCAGGCGACATTTTTCACACGTTGCCGACGCCATGACGTCGGCAACATATCGTCCCGTCGACATGACGTCGGCAACATCTCGTCGATAATGCTTGGTCGGCAACGAATGATCCGAGATGATATTGTTGTACACAAGATGTTAAACGAATGATCCGATCAATTATGGAACTCGTGCTCAACAACAAAGTTCCAGCTTATCTTGTTCTAGTTTGAAAGATGCAATTCCTAACTAATAAGCCGAGTTGTTTCATTTGCTTGTCGAGTTGTACACGAGATGTTAAACGAATGATCCGAGATGATATGGTTGTACACAAGATGTTAAACGAATGATCCGAGATGGTAAGGTTATACACGAGATGTTAAACGAATGATTCGAGATGTTATTGTTGTACATGAGATGTTAAACGAATGATCCGATCAATTATGGAACTCGTGCTCAACAACAAAGTTCCAGCTTATCTTGTTCTAGTTTGAAAGATGCAATTCCTAACTAAAGATGCAATTCCTAACTTATCTTGTTCTAGTTTGAAAGATGCAATTCCCACCAAAACTTTCCCACCAAAACTTCCCACCAAAAAAGCACGCCGAAATTTTGGCCCCAAAACTTCCCACCAAAAGATCTATTTTTTTTTTACCATATATAACAGTTAGCAGATCTGCTCTTAACCACACAAACACATTATACACTCTCAAATCCTCACAACCACAAACACACACTGTTATCATGGTGAAGATGGCGGAATTTGAAGCTTTTGCTTGTCCTTGTGGACGAGGAGACTTAATTCTGCGACAATCGCATCGACCTCACTCCCGTGGTAAACAATACTATGCGTGTCCTTTATCCAAGGTGAACAATTACATACTTTTTTGTGTGTTATTTAAATAATTTGGTTAGTTGTTAAAAATAATAGTTTTTACTCTTTAACAGGGTGGGACAAAGGAGTATGGATGCGATTTTTTTTTATGGAAGGAGGAACGACTAGCCAAAATGACCGCTTCTGTTGGAGCTTCAACGCCTCCAACTCATTCCGCAAGACCATCCACAACTCCAACTCATTACACTGCAAGACCTTCAACATCAAGTCCTGGAAATACAGAGTGCTCAAACTGCATCAAACTGAATCACCAGATAATGGTACTCAATAAAATGCTAGAAGTGTATATGCATCCAAACAAACACACAACTGATTCAGCTGCCTTATTTCACGACCTTTATAATGACATGGTAGGTGATATGGGAAATCTTCGTATGTAGGTTGTTGTTTGTTGTGTTATTGTTGTTGTTTAATAAAATGTTGTTGTTGTTGTGAAAACTGATGTCGGAGATGTTTAACGAAGGGCCGTTTGGTTTATGTTGTTTGGTAAATTACTTCCAATGATGTTGTTGTTGTTGTGAAAACTTAAGTATCCATCAAGATTCAACCATAAGGGGCTGTTTGGTTTATGTTGTCCAAACAGGGCCGTTTGGTTTATGTTTTTTTGGTTAACAACAGCCCACAAGAGCCGTTTGGTTTATGCTGTCCAAACAGGGGTGTTTGGGATTGCTTATTTCCTGCACCAAAAGGGTGTTTGGGTTTATGACCTTATTTGAAGAAACAATATCACAATTAACAAACACGAAGGCAAACATTTTATTTAAAACACGACAACCAAACGAAACAACTCAAACTAAACAACTCGACAACCAAACGAAACAAGCCGTTTATTTTTTTTGCGGCTACTTCCCGCTTTGCTGGAACTCGCACCATCTTTTCCCTTCCTTGCTCTCATTTCCTTGATACGTGCAAACGTAGCTTCGAGATTTGTTACTCTATTTTCCAGATTACCAAATTCGGTGTCGAGGTCCAACGTGCTTTCAGCTTCATCGTCACCTCCAACAGCAGCAGCTTGAGCTTCAGCAGCACGTTGAGCTTCAGCAGCACGTTGAGCTTCAGCAACATCTAGCTCTTCCAAATACTCTCTATAATACGGCTTTCTCCTCAACCATTCCAGAATCTTGTCTCTCTGCCACGGTGCACAGTTCGCATAAGAACCATATTCATCAAAAATTTCCCAGCCCCAATGAACTATAATTTCATTATACAAGAGCTCGTGTGATAAAGCCTTTGACCATTCCTGTTCCGGCGTTAAACCATCCATTTTTTATGATATATATGGTTCGAGTTATGTGTTTTTGTGATAAGATTATATAATACATATATTTTTGTGATAAGATTATATAATACATATATAAGTAAAAAATTGGCGGGTAATTTTGGCGCCAAATATTCCCGTCGACATGTCGACGGGACAAAAGAGGGCATAATAATATTTTTTACTTAAATATTACCGTCGACATGTCAACGCTAATATAAGAATAAACACCGTAACAAACGCTAATAATACAATTAATCGTGATTAGCATGCTGCCGTCGACATGTGGACATGATAATATTGGCGGGAGAATTTCGCGCCCGAGTTTTGGCAATTATTGAGACCGAAAAGTTTGACCAATATGATCCCGTCGACATGTCGACGGGATAGTAATAAAGGAAAAAATTCAATGCGCTTTGCTTCGGTCAAGTGTTTTTTTTTGTCGTTTTCTGTGTCTTCCCGACGACATCTTGTCGACGGGAACATATTCATCGCCCGTTCTCCTATTCCTTGTAGTGCGAGTGAGAAATTGAGTGAGTTCATTGTACCAGGCACGAGGAGCCTGTTTTAAGCCGTATAGAGATTTTTTAAGTTTGCATATGTGAAGGGGGTAACGAGGATCCTCATAGCCTGGTGGTTGAGTCATAAAAACGTCTTCATGAAGGGTGCCATGAAGAAAAGCGTTGTTAACATCGAGTTGACGCAAGGGCCAATTTTTGGATAGGGCTATGGATAGGATTGTACGAATAGTGATGGGTTTTGTAACAGGGCTGAATGTGTCAAAATAGTCCTTTCCATGTTGTTGAAGAAAACCCTTTGCGACTAGACGTGCTTTATATTTGGCAATAGAGCCATCGGGATTACGTTTGATTCTAAAAATCCATTTGCAACCAATAGGTGCTTGGGAACTGGGTGGAACTAGTTCCCATGTTTGATTTTGTAGGAGAGCATTAAACTCAGAGTCCATAGCACGTCTCCACTGTGGATCCTTTGACGCTTGAGTATGAGTAGTGGGTTCAATGGTTGGTGGTAAAGGATGTAGAGTGGTGTGGTTGATAAGGTTGGGATTGTAGTATTTTGGGTTTGGTTTTCTGGTTCGGGATGGCCGATTGGGTTCAGTAGCGGAACAGGAGTTAGGCTCAGTTGGAGAATGGGTAGAGGAGGTTATGGCCAGTTCATGGTTGGATTGATGCTCGATGGTTATGGATGCAGGTGAAGATGGATTAGTGTAGGAGTTTGATGGTTGCGACAGAGGAGGTGATGATGTAGTAGGTTCGGTGTGGTCGGATGTAGGGGTAGGGCTGGGTGTGGGAGTGTGCGGAGTGGAGGCCGAGGTAGGAGGATCAGCTGCTGTTGGGGAAGGTGGCGGTGAAGTGTGAGTGAATGATAAAGAGTCAGAGGAGTTGGTTGTTGGCTGGGAAGTAGACGAAGGAGTGGAGTGGTGTGGAGCTGGAATATCTGGTGGAGATGAGGTACAAGTTTTACGAGTGGGAATGGGAGGCATAAAGGATTCAACAGTAGGTAAGGGAAGTGGGTTACCACTTGTAGTAAAGGGAAATATGTGATCAATAAACTCTACGTGTCGGGAGTGGTAGAGGCGATGAGTGGTAGGATCATAGCATTTATAGGCGGATTTTGAGGACGAGTAACCAAGAAAAATACACTTGGCAGACCGTGGATGTAGTTTGGATTTAGCATATGGACGAAGCCATGGGAAGCACAAGCAACCAAACGGTTTTAGTTTGTTGTAGGATGGATGAGTTTTATACAACTTTTCAAAGGGTGAAACGAAGTCAAGAATTGGTGTTGGAAACCGATTGATTAGATGCACAACGATTTGAAACGCATGAGACCAAAATGTTAGGGGAAGATGAGCATGGTGCAATAGGGATAACCCGGTTTCGACGATGTGTCGATGGTGGCGTTCGGCCACTCCATTTTGTTCTGGAGTGTGTGGTGGAGTTGTAAAATGGGAGATTCCATGTTTTTGAAGAAAGGGAAGGAGACCAAGATATTCTCCCCCATTGTCCGAGAAAAGGGACACTAACTGTGTATGAAAGAAATTTTCAACAAGAGTTTTAAATTGCGGAAATAAGATGGAGACATCAAATTTTCTTTTTATAGGATATAACCATGTATATTTGGTGTAGAAATCAACAAAAATAACGTAGTATTTATAACCATCATTTGACATTTGCACGGGTCCCCAAACGTCCAAGTAGACAAGTTCAAGAGGTTTAGTTGCACGAAAGGAATTTTCACCAAAAGGTTGTTTATGACTTTTATTAATTTTGCAAGCATCACAATGAAATAAATCGTTGGACATGTTATTATAATCAAAGCCTAACTTATTTAGTAGATTCTTTAGAACTTTGATAGATGGATGTCCGAGTTTGTGATGCCATGAAAGTAGAGAACTGGAGGTCTTGGTGCTTGAATTGAATTGTATCGGATGACAAGATATGGGTGTCTGATGCGTGGGTTTTGCAACCTTACAACAGGTTTTACCTCTCGAGGGATCTCAAGAGGCTTACAACCCCACCAGGCAGTGTACCTGACCGATGTAGTATAGTGTAGTGGTAAGTACGGGGGATTGATCGTTCTCCACAGGGAATAGTGTTCGTTAGGTGTGAAAGGCTACTCTAATTAGGTCTAAGGGTTGAGGAAGATTCTTTTTTATGTTTTTATATTTTATGAAAGCAAGTAAAATCTCGGGTTTTGAAGGAGAGGGCGGAATTAGTTGCTAGTCAACTAACCCAAATTACTACAAATGCAAATAAAATAAAATAACAAAAATGAAAAGTGGTGAGAAACTTATGTGTGGAGAAATGTGTTTACTTAGATTTCCTTACTCCCTAACTATCTTTTACCGGTTAATTAGTGTGTATTAGTCGCGTGGATGACGGGTGTATTCCTTAATACCATTCGTGGGGTGGCGTACTTACTTCCCCAAACTCTACAAGCTCCTACTTCACTCCTATGTCGAGCCGGCTAGGAAGCTCCTAACATGGGATCACTAGAATTCGCTTGTGCATTAAATACAACCATAAAAACCTTTAGTACGCGTTTGGTTCATGTTTCTTAAGACGTTCAAGCAAGTTACCGAATAGGAAGTTAGCCAGTTTTCTTAAGCCTAACATAGATAAACAATCATCCAATACAACTAACAACACACTAACAACCAATAATCAATAGCTAGGTTTCATTAGATCTAAGCAAACACAAGATAAAATTAGCCTAACATGTTAAACAAAAGACAAGCATAAGATAGAATCAAACAACACATAGACATATTGAATGATTAATTGATAACTTATCTTTCAATGAAACATGGAAGATCTCAAGGCAAGAAGCCCTGAAAAAGTAGCTAAAATCGTCTTAGGGTTTTATCCCAAAATTCCACACACTAAGCTCTCCCTTAATGACAAAAAATTAGAAAACTATATATAGACTTTGACATCTGACGGCGTCACCTTATGCATTGTGACGCCGTCACCTCGCCGCTTTTAGGGTTCCCGGGTGACCATCTTGACGCCGTCCCTCTTTAGCTCTTCAAAAATCCATTCTGGCTTATCAAGGCTTGACGCCGTCGGATCTATAACGTGACGCCGTCCCCTTATGATTTAAGCCGTGACGCCCTTGATTTAGTTAAAGCGTGACGCCGTCAGAATTCTCATGCAAACTCACTGGCCCGTCATGAGTAAATTTCACATCCAACTTTTCTTGCCAAGGCATGACGCCGTCTGGAGTTAATGTTGACGCCGTCAAAGGTGACTTTCAGCACAATTTTGAGACTTTGCCGTTTTCTTCACTTTTATGCTCCAAAAACGTCCAAAATGCCTCCTTTTCCAGATTTCTCCTCAAAAGTACCTAAAATGACAAAAGGAACGATTTAGGGCAATATTTGATCAAATAAATACGATTTCGGGCTTAAATGACCCCTTAAAAGCGGTACACTTTTCGCCTCATCAAATACCCTTACACTTGAGATTTGCTTGTCCTCAAGCAAATGCGCTTTTATTCTAATCAAAATACAAGTTAGGGGTCATTTAATGCAAACATAAAAGTAATTACAACAAATAATCGTTCCACTTCAATCATAATAAGCACGGAGATTACATACTAGCACCTCACAAGTAGTGTTTAGATACTCACATCTCTCAAGTGTCATCAAAATAAATCTCATAAATGAAAACGGATAATATCTCTCACTACCTGTCATAGCAAATAGATTACCATAGGCTTGGGAAAGGATCGAAAACCTCCTCCACTAGGCGTAAGCACCTAAGATAAACTATCAAAGAGGGCTTTTAAATGGGTTATAACGTTAGGTGTAGGGAAAAGGAAAACACGGTTTTGTTGGATACGGGATATTTCACTGGTGGCTAGTTAAAGATCTTGATCAATTACATGTACTCTACAATGTTGCTAAGCCAAGACTAGACTCGATCTTAAGCTAGAAACAAAATAACATAAACATAAAATAAACATAAAATAAAACGGGATGGTAGTCCGTATGTTTTTTCTATTTTTCTTTTTCTCATTTTTTGTATTTTTCTTGATTTTTTCGATTTTTTTTTTTTTTTTTTTTTTTTTTTTTTTTTTTTTTTTTTTTTTTTTTGCATACACTTTTGCCCTACCATCCAAAATAATACATCATAGGGGCGTTGCATCCCCTTACACTTGAACTTTTACATAACTTTACAATTAACTATTCTAATGACTCGAATTAAGATAATCAAAACACTTGGAGTACTTTTTAAACTATTTAGCACATATGGGGGTAATAAATGATGTTCTTCCCCATTACTCCATTACACTAGTACTTTACCCATGAGTCCCAATCGTCCCAAAACAATATGTACAAGGATATGACTCGACTTAGCAACCATGTAATCAACTAGATAATTAACTTGGGTTTAGACAAATGTTGTCACAATAATGCACTAAAGATGAGTGCATACAAGGTAGGCTAAGGCGATTTGGGTGTACATTTTAGTGGGGTGTAACAAATTCTTCCTTTAAGTAAAATGCTTAAAGGTTGAAACGAAAAGATAGGCTCTGAGGGGTGTACTAGGGGTATCGTGTACTAAAAATGAGTACAACGCAAAGGGTGTGGGAGAATTACTTGACCAATGTAGCCAATGTAATTATAACAAAAACACAGGTGTAAAACATGGGTTAATCCTAATGCCTCTTATCATGTAGTAAATCTAACTACACGAATGTAGTCTCACTTGTGGCCTCGGAATGGTCCTAACGCAAGTTCTAGAATCTAAGTGCTACCGGTACACACATCATAGCATAAATGCTTTTCCTACCAATTCTAGGGGCGAACCTCACATATTTGGGGGTGGAAAATTTTTTTGTGGTACGGTTTTTGTGCTAGTCATATAACTCCTATCCGTGAGACGCTCATTAAGATCAAAGTTTCACTCTTATATGTTGTAAAAAATTTTAAATTTGGCACTAAAATTACCTTAACAAGTATTTCTCTCAGTTTTATTACACATCTACTATTAAACAAACAAAAAATCAAGCGCAATTGTATTCTCTAAAATCGTACTTTTACCCTCCCCTTACACTTAAGATGAACATTGTCCCTAATGTTCAAATAACAAGATGTAAAAGAAAAAGTAAAAGAATGAAATCAAATACTCCCCTGATTCGCTCGTTGGATAATCAAATTACACGGTTAAATCTTCCTCCAAAGAGAATGTTGAAGCTCCATGACTAATGCATCGCCATAAGCTTGATTCAAAACATTTCCTTGTCCAAAATAACCTGTTGAACCTGAGAAAACAAACACGAAAACCTGCATAACATCGGCGGGATAAAATCTATATATAAGGATATAATGCTTGTGGAATGATAACTTTGCAGATTCCTGGAGATTATAAGTTGGAGATTTTAATAAAAACTTTTTATGAAAACAAAATTTTCAAAAATTTCTGAAAATTAAATCTGACGCCGTCAGGTTATAACCCCTGACGCCGTCAGAAATGACCTGACAAAAATTTTCGTTTTAAGTTTCCGGAAAATTCCTGGAAAAAACTTTTACCTTACTTCCTGGAAATCCTGCAAAACATCATTATGACTCGATACAAGCATTTGACTCAAACAAATACGAATATGTATGTTAATTTAATATTATTACGATTCATGTTCATTTGTGTTCTAATAAACCGATTTAGATTTTCCCTTACACTTATCTTTTGCAAAATACCTTTATATGTAGTTAAGACGAAGTTAAAAACAACATAAAGCATTTTCACAATTTTAGTCTTGAACATGAATCAATAAGAATAAAAATTAAACACACATACGGAAACAAATAAAACAAGCACACAAATAAATAAACACACAAAGCAAATAAAACAAATAAAGATTGGGTTGCCTCCCAAGAAGCGCTTTTCTTTATTAACGAGTCTTGTAGCTAGACTCAAAGTCACGTACATTACGTGACTCCATCATCGGTCACGGTTCCTAGGCCATTCTCCTTCCCGGTTTTATATTCCGGTCCTAATTTCAGACAATCCTTGTAGAAACCGAATATCCTTTCCATAACATAGTCTACTCCTTTACTTCTATCCTTATCATTCCTATAGTAGACCGCTTGTTTAAGCTCCTTCTCAACATTTGACAAGTGTTGGAATTGTTCTATCTTATATGGCATTTGGTAGCTTACTTCATCGGTCTCATCCTTAAATCTAACTATCCCTAAGGAAGGTTCATAAGTCATTCTAGAGACCTCAACAAATGGTTTTCCAAAAACCACTTGAGTTAAGGATGCATCGACTATTGGGCGGATATCTTCAACAATTACAAAGTCGGTGACATAGGTGAAGTTTCCTACATAAACCGGTAATCCCTTAACTCTTCCCGTGAAGTTACTCATCCAACCCTTGTCAGGGAACATCCTATACCCAAGCTGATTTTTCATTATCAAGTTGTAGTGGGCTCTAGTCATGATGTTTATGGGTGATCTAAGGTCGATATAAGCTTTCCACACATGTAGATGCCCTATGTTGCATGGTATGTTGAGATTAGAAGGGTCGCCTATTTCTATGATTGGTCTACCTAGGAAGTATGGTGTCTCGGGGTCATCGAATAAGTTTGTATGATATGCACGCTCTTCCATAGTGGGTAGCCTATTGAAGTAGTCCTCATCATCATCTACTTCTTCAATCTCACTTGTCCTAACTTCCTTATCAACCTCGACTTTCCTATCCTCATCCTTTGGTTCACTTTCTTCCATGCTCCTATCGATTGGTTTAATAGTGACAATGTTGACGAAGTGGACATGTTTGGATGAAGAAGGGTCTTTGACTTGGGGTCCGCTATTTGTGTTCCTAGCGTCCTTATGTGGAGGTGATAACACTTGGTTATGGAGGGCTTTCAACAAGTTGTCAATTTTATTGGTCATCTCAGTTTGTTGTTGATTGAATTCGGTCTCGAATCTAGCTATCCGAGCTTCTTGAGATGCCATAAATTGAGACATCAATCCTTCAAAGTTATTGGTACTACCATTGCCGGAAGGATTGTTGTTGAAAGTACGGTTCGAGTTGGAACCGCTTGATTGGAAACGATTAGGTGGGTTGGAAGAATTGGGTTGTTGTGTGTTTTGGTTTTGTTTCCACCTAAGGTTCGGGTGATTTTTCCATGAGGGGTTGTATGAATCACCATAATGGTTTGGCTCGGGCTTGAAAGTGTACCACTTGTCTCCCGCTCCGTCGGTACGCGAGGATGCGTAGTCCGCAAAAGCTTGTTCGGGGAGTTCCATGCAATCACGAGTGTCGTGGGGACCACTACATAATTCACATGAAGAAGTGATTTTGTTCACTTGGCTTGAAGGTTTAGGAGCCTCGTAGGATTTCATGAGAAACTTGACTTGGTCTTCAAGTTCTATGATCCTACGGTCGGAAGTGCTTGAATTGTTAGAAGGCAAAGATATTGCCTTGACCGTTTTATTCAAATCACGGGGATCACTCCAACTTTCGTTGTCATAAAGAGCAAGATCCTCTAGGAGAGCCCATGATTGTTCCGCACTTAGATCACGTAGCTTGCCACCGGCCGCTTGGTCAATGGTTTGCCTCGTGGAGAGATTGATATGGTCATAGAAGATTTGGACTTGGAGCCAAAGTTCTATGCCATGGTGAGGGACTTTTTGGAGTAAGTCCTTGAATCGAGTCCATGCCTCGTAGAGAGTTTCGCCTTGACGTTGTTGGAACATCAAGATATCATTCCTTAGCTTGGTAGTTCTTCCCGGTGGGAAAAACTGAGCAAGGAAACGAGTGGTGAGATCATCCCAAGAGGTGATGGATCCTGCGGGTTGACGTTCTAGCCACTGACTAGCTTGGTCCCGCAGAGAGAATTGGAAGAGACGCAATCGGGTCGTCTCTCGAGTGGCAACATCAAGGTCTATAGAATCAACGATTTTAAGAAAGTCCTTGAGATGTTGATTAGGATCTTCAGAACGAAGTCCATGGAATGCGCATCCGCTTTGCACCAACCGGATGGTGTCGGATCGCAAGGGTGTGATATTGGCTCCTTGTGTGAGCTCAATGGTGTTTCGATAGCCGTGGTGGCTAGGACGGGAATACTCTCCTAAAGTACGGGCTCTAGGAGGTGGTGGTGGTTGTTGTGGTGGTGGGTTGTGTGGGTTAAGGATATTACCATCTTCCATGATGTCGGACGGTAATGGTTACGAACAAAGACACGAAGAAAATAGATAGACTAAAGAAAACCTAGAAAAATAAAATAAAAATCTCACTAGAAAGGAATCTAGTGAGTAGACCTAATAGAAATAAAAATTCAACCTAAAACAATAACTATTCCCCGGCAGCGGCGCCAAAAACTTGA
This sequence comes from Artemisia tridentata subsp. tridentata, assembly GCA_021014915.2. Classification (NCBI taxonomy): domain Eukaryota; kingdom Viridiplantae; phylum Streptophyta; class Magnoliopsida; order Asterales; family Asteraceae; genus Artemisia; species Artemisia tridentata. The sequence continues at coordinate 17,579,383 of CP139508.1, read as the reverse complement.
TGCGTGGGTTTTGCAACCTTACAACAGGTTTTACCTCTCGAGGGATCTCAAGAGGCTTACAACCCCACCAGGCAGTGTACCTGACCGATGTAGTATAGTGTAGTGGTAAGTACGGGGGATTGATCGTTCTCCACAGGGAATAGTGTTCGTTAGGTGTGAAAGGCTACTCTAATTAGGTCTAAGGGTTGAGGAAGATTCTTTTTTATGTTTTTATATTTTATGAAAGCAAGTAAAATCTCGGGTTTTGAAGGAGAGGGCGGAATTAGTTGCTAGTCAACTAACCCAAATTACTACAAATGCAAATAAAATAAAATAACAAAAATGAAAAGTGGTGAGAAACTTATGTGTGGAGAAATGTGTTTACTTAGATTTCCTTACTCCCTAACTATCTTTTACCGGTTAATTAGTGTGTATTAGTCGCGTGGATGACGGGTGTATTCCTTAATACCATTCGTGGGGTGGCGTACTTACTTCCCCAAACTCTACAAGCTCCTACTTCACTCCTATGTCGAGCCGGCTAGGAAGCTCCTAACATGGGATCACTAGAATTCGCTTGTGCATTAAATACAACCATAAAAACCTTTAGTACGCGTTTGGTTCATGTTTCTTAAGACGTTCAAGCAAGTTACCGAATAGGAAGTTAGCCAGTTTTCTTAAGCCTAACATAGATAAACAATCATCCAATACAACTAACAACACACTAACAACCAATAATCAATAGCTAGGTTTCATTAGATCTAAGCAAACACAAGATAAAATTAGCCTAACATGTTAAACAAAAGACAAGCATAAGATAGAATCAAACAACACATAGACATATTGAATGATTAATTGATAACTTATCTTTCAATGAAACATGGAAGATCTCAAGGCAAGAAGCCCTGAAAAAGTAGCTAAAATCGTCTTAGGGTTTTATCCCAAAATTCCACACACTAAGCTCTCCCTTAATGACAAAAAATTAGAAAACTATATATAGACTTTGACATCTGACGGCGTCACCTTATGCATTGTGACGCCGTCACCTCGCCGCTTTTAGGGTTCCCGGGTGACCATCTTGACGCCGTCCCTCTTTAGCTCTTCAAAAATCCATTCTGGCTTATCAAGGCTTGACGCCGTCGGATCTATAACGTGACGCCGTCCCCTTATGATTTAAGCCGTGACGCCCTTGATTTAGTTAAAGCGTGACGCCGTCAGAATTCTCATGCAAACTCACTGGCCCGTCATGAGTAAATTTCACATCCAACTTTTCTTGCCAAGGCATGACGCCGTCTGGAGTTAATGTTGACGCCGTCAAAGGTGACTTTCAGCACAATTTTGAGACTTTGCCGTTTTCTTCACTTTTATGCTCCAAAAACGTCCAAAATGCCTCCTTTTCCAGATTTCTCCTCAAAAGTACCTAAAATGACAAAAGGAACGATTTAGGGCAATATTTGATCAAATAAATACGATTTCGGGCTTAAATGACCCCTTAAAAGCGGTACACTTTTCGCCTCATCAGTGTCGCATCGTAGACATCATTAATGTTGACTCCTCGCATGAGTCTCGCCCCCGTGCGAAGATCCTTAACAAAGAAATGAAGAGGAAAAAATTCAACAGAAACTTGATTAGCTTTGCAAAGTTTTGCTACGGAAATAAGATGATTACGCAACTTAGGGACAAGTAAAACATTAGGTAATTTAAGGGAACGAGTAGGAGTTTGAATAGAGCCATGACCAGTATGAGTTATAGTGAGGGTATTACCATTGCCTAGAATGATCTCATCAGGCCCTCCATATTCGGAGAGATGGTGCACAAAAGTCTGATCAGCAGTGGCGTGATCTGATGCACCACTGTCAAACATTAGGGAGGATGACGAGGTCGCCATGGTAGAGTTGACTGTCGAGTTTGTTGCTGGAGTAGCCAAGGCAAGGTTATTATTTTGTAGAAACCTTGCAAACTTGCGACAATCCTTTGTATCATGCCCTGGAATGCTGCAAAACTGACAAACTAAATTGTTACGATTAGTGCGATAAGTATTGGTAGAGCTATTGTTGTTTGCTGATGTGATTTGTCGAGGCCCTGATGCACTGGGCCGATTTGAAAAACGAGCAGCCGAGTTGGGTCGATACTGATTGCGCGGGCCTTATCTTTGGGCTGTGTTAACAGTAGTAAGAACGGGGGCAGATTTGGACTCCAAGAGAGATCGCTCATGGTCAATGAGTTTCTCATAGAGGTCCGAAAATGTAATGGAAGTATGTATCATTTTGAGGGCTGCAGTGATTTCCTTGTAGTCTTCACCAAGATGGGCGAGAATGTGGGCTGTAAGATCGTCATCATCAATGGGTTTTTGGGCCAAAGCTAATTCGTCCGCAATGGATTTCATCTCATTGAGATATTCAGCTACAGGTCTGTAGCCTTTGTTGGTGGTGGAGAGTTTAGTGCGCAGTGATATAATGCGAGAATGCGAGACGCTAGCATAGCTCTCGGATAGTCGTTGAATGAGTTGTCTTGCGGTTTCGGCGGAAGATACGAGCGGTTGGATAGTGTCGGAGCAGCTTCCAAGAAGTGCCCCGAGCAGGATCTGGTCTTGACGATACCAGCAGCGATATTCGGCATTTGGTTTTCCGTTGAGGACTTTTGGTGGTGGCTCGGTTAAGCCATCAACAAACTGTTCGAGCTCGAACCCTCTGAGGGTGGACAGGACCTGTTTGCGCCAGGAAGAGAAGTTGTTTGTGGTTAACTTGATTGGGAAGTGGGTGTGCGTGGATAGTTCAACGATGTCGGGGTTAGAGGTGGACATGGTTGTTGTTTGCGGTTGAAGAAACAACAGGACAAGATCGGAAAAAAAAAGTTCTCAGAGGAGATTTGCAGCTCTGATTACCATATAATGAAAAGAGATTATTATTGTGTTTTCTGTACATTTGATACACATTCACATATGCCTATATATAGGCGATTTCAAAAAATTTATAAAAATTCGAAAAAATCTTAAAAATTAGAAAAAACTTATAAAAATTCAAAAAGTTTATAAAAATTCGAAATTTTTTTAAAAATTAGAAAAATTTATTAAAATTCAAAAAATTCAACAAAATTTATATAAATTCGAAATTTTTTTAAAATTTCAAAAAATTCGAAAAATTTTAAAAAAATCCAAAAAAAATTTTGAATACGAAAAAAATTATAAAAATTCAAAAAATTTATAAATTAGAAAAAACTTATAAAAATTCAAAAAATTCGAAAAAAAATATATAAATTCGTAAATTTTTTAAAAATTCGAAAAAATTTATAAAATTTATAAAAATTCGAAAAAACTTATAAATTCAAAAAATACGAAATTTTTTGATTTTTTTTGAATTTTTTTGAATAAAAGGAATAACTTTGCAAACGCTTGTTTGTTTAAGGGACTAAAATAAAACGGCCGTTAGTTAAAGGACTAACTTTGCAAACGCTTGTTTGGTTAAGGGACTAAAATAAAACGGCCGTTAGTCAAAGGACTAACTTTGCAAACGCTTGTTGGTTAAGGGACTAATGTTGCCAAATTTATATGTCAATTGTGGGCCAAATTTATATTAATAAAAAAATAATAGAATGACACGTGTCAATAATGGAATGACACGTGTCGGCAATTTTATGGGGTCGAGCAGTCGAGCGGTCAAGCGTGGACAAAATGGGAAATAGATAAGGTTTGTGGCTTCCTCTTGAAATAGGCCAAAAGTTGTTTTTTTTTTTTTTTTTTTTTTTTTTTTTTGTTTTTTTTTTCAGGTTATACTCTTGAATGAAACATCAGTGCCATTTGAAGTGCGGTTTGATATTCCATTTGGCCGTATCGCCTAAGGTAACCATGTGTAGAAAATGCGTTTAGGAAAGTGGCAATTTCAACCATTTCCTTGCATCGGAGGCTGTGGAGCTGCTCAAAAGAGTCCAACGGGTTATGCATGGCAATGTTACGACCCCAAGGTCTTTGAATGTAGTTTTTAAAAGGCTAAGTTTTGCTATTCAAAAAGGGCTAGCGGCGCAGCTTGTTGCCCGCTTGCCTGTCGTTTCAGTGTAAAACTTTACTAGCACTAATTTAATTATCATTCTTAGTTGGCTTATAAATGAATTGATTTAGGATGCTTTTATCTATAAGGGTTTAAATAATAACTTATTAGCTAAATGGTCGAATAGGTTGAAAGTCACTCAAAGTTTTATTGGAATGAATGCAACCTCCCAAAATGTTTTATAGAAGATTGGTTAACATTGTAATAATATTGTTTTTGTACACAATAACTATTAATAATGGACAAGTAGTGTTGTGGGTCAACCCAGTTGCTTGCTGGTGTGTCGATTTGGTTTGTGTTTTTTTCAAAACAGGTCAAAAAATACTTTTAGCTAAAGGGGCAATGGGTCTAACGGGTGTCATGGGTCAACTAGATCCGAGCAGGTGTGTTTTAATCTGTAGAGACCTTGTTTCATATATTTCGTGGTTCGGGTGGCCGGATTTGGTGAAAGATGAAGATGTTCATCTTTCTAGAGAGAGAGTAGTGAGAGGGTGGAGAGAATATGTCAAATGTTTATCTTTATTGAAAGTAAACAAATGAATGGTACAATAATCCCACACACCCACATGGAGAGTCATGTGGGTACTTATAGGCCCTTTTACATCACAAGTTTGCCAATTAAACATAAGTAGTCCCTGTGTGAGCTACTTAATACAAACCTAGTCCAATTCACGTGAGTGACGACATCTTTATAAAAAAGCGAGTCTAACAATCTCCCTCCAAGATGTCGTCACAAGTGAATGGTTACAATGAGACCTATAAACAATACAAAGTAAATTACAATAATAAACTTTTGCTGAAGTGCAGAGTCTCTGTAGTCTAGATCCTGAGGCAGACTTGAAGTTCTCTATTCCGAAAGATCGCAGCTTCGATCTTTGGTGCTGACGGCACACATCCTTGTAGCTCTGAACTTCAACTGTAATATACTAGCTAGGTTATTACTCCCTCCTAACTAGTGAGCCCTTTATTCTTTTCTGCTCCCTCCTGAATCGACAACACTCTTTAGCCTTTTAACCACGCAGCGGAGACTGTAAGCACAATGGTTGTCGTTCGGGAGCATTAACATATCTCACAAAGTAATTGCATCAAAGTAGGTAATAAGCCGTACTTCTCTCTCCATTTCCTTTTCCCTCCTAAGGGCGTACTTCTCCCTCCTGATGATTGCGAGTCATCGTAATCATCATATAATAATGTACATGGCTTGGAGTACCTTGATCTTGAAGCAATACTAAATCCATGATAGCACGTCGACAACCCGTCGAGGCTTAATTATTGTGAGAATATGTTAAAAAATACTCTCAATACGTCTCTCAAACCAACCGTAAAATTCACCGGCTTCTAATAAATGACCACATGTGGAGATAACCCGATATGACCAACTTGAACAAGAAGTAAACACCTCCCCTCAAATGTGACTTAATCTTGTACGATAATGTGACTAAGAACCTATACTGAGCACTACAACGTAACTCCTTAAAGCATAGGATGTTTCATATACCCATCCATCCTTCCTTAATAGCATATGAACATCTCTTGAACTATCCACATCTTTGTGTGTCACTGAGTACTCCATCTCAGTTTTGATAGTTAACTAGGTCTTCGTCCATCCTCCCCTTGACCTATGAAAACTAGATAATCCAAGACTTAATCACTACACCCATGAGAGCCCAAACAAGTATCTCAAAAAGTCATGCATCCAACCAACCTCTAGACTTTGAGATAAATAAGTACACATGCACGAAAAATGTCACTTCAAAATCAAATCAATAATACCATTCTTCTCCCGTAGTCATTCTTCTTAACCATATTAGCTGTGAACGATGTATCCCCGTGATTGTTGCGATGGTAACCCTATATCCCTCCTCTCTCTCTTTTTTTTTTTTTTTTTTTTTTTTTTTTTTGACATAATTAGAAATACACAAGGAAATGCCGTTACAAGAAGGCTAGAAAAATTTGAGTATAACAGATTTTGACGTCAATTTTCACCTAAAAAATTGGAATTTTGACAAAAAAATTTGAATTTTGGGCCAAAATTTTCACTATTATACCAAAATTTGAATCTCGCGTAAAAATCGAACGTTTAATCACCTGAAAAAATTAAATTTTACTCCAATTTTCCCGCCAATTTTTTTTTTTTTTTTTTTTTTTTTTTTTTTTGTAAGGGATACTAAGTTGAAGGGTATGAAAATGGAAAGGTTATAATCGGACATATTTCTCAATTTCAAAAGAACTGAATCGCGATAACATCCCAAACGAGATAACATCCCAAATGCGATAACCCCAAATGCGATAACCCCAACTGCGATAACCCCAACTGCGATAATCCCAACTGCGATAAATCCCATTCGCGATAAATCTCAAGTGCGATAACAGCCCAAATGCGATAGAGCTCAAACGCGATAAAGCTCAAATGCGATAAAGCTCAAATGCGATAATCTCAACTGCGATAGAGGCGTTGACTTTTATCGCATTTCGTCCAGAAATTGAGTCCAATAATTGAGGTCCACTGTTCATTTTCCGACCATCTTTTTCTGCCCAGATCTGACCATAAAACCCATTTTGAGCATAAAACTCAACCGTATATCCATCAGATCTATCACATATCACGGATTTAGAGGACAAAAACGAGCTCAAGCAAACCTTTAAGCTAGAACTGTTACCAGATCCAACCTCGTATGACCATGGATTTGAGATGTTTTTGACCATCAAGGATACATAAGACCAGTAATAAGCCCGTTTTTATCATATGAAACGGAAATAAATTCCGATGACCGGAAAAACGAATTTTCCGATGACTAAAATGAAGATAAAAACAGCCTAAAACTTTGAATCGAACCACAAAAATCAGTAAACTCACCAAGAATCTCCCAGGTTTGCTGCTGATACCAATTGTAGAGACCTTGTTTCATATATTTCGTGGTTCGGGTGGCCGGATTTGGTGAAAGATGAAGATGTTCATCTTTCTAGAGAGAGAGTAGTGAGAGGGTGGAGAGAATATGTCAAATGTTTATCTTTATTGAAAGTAAACAAATGAATGGTACAATAATCCCACACACCCACATGGAGAGTCATGTGGGTACTTATAGGCCCTTTTACATCACAAGTTTGCCAATTAAACATAAGTAGTCCCTGTGTGAGCTACTTAATACAAACCTAGTCCAATTCACGTGAGTGACGACATCTTTATAAAAAAGCGAGTCTAACATAATCCGTTCCGAAGTGACCTAATTTTCACCTGTTGCCCGCTCTCCCATTTCGTCATCTCTAGCTTATAATTTTTTAATATTTTCTGTAATGATATTTTTCCTTCTTGTCCAGTTGTCATTTGGCCATATCTGTCTCACATTGTTCCTCAATTTCAGATTCTGGACCCAGTATATCCTGGTCATGAGTTTCCTCTTCCCCTACATTTGGCCATATCTGTCTCACATTGTTGTTTATATGGGTAGTTTGTGGTGAATAAATTATAACCCGATAGAAATCCGAAGTCGTGTATGTACACTTTCAGATCAATAAAATGGAGTGGCTACCAAGTTATGATCGGATAAAATCGAATTTGATTCAAGATAAGTATGTATTTATGTATGCAGAAAATCATGATCTAAGATGGTTTTGATCAATCCCACTTTTCCGTGTATATGTGTGTATTTGTCTCTGTGTTTTCTCTATCTCGAATTGAGAATCAACAAACCAAATTATAGGGTCTAAAACAGTTATTAAAAACGGTTTTACAGGGGGCAATAACTGTATGACAGTTATATAAAAAATTGCATCAACACTAGCAGGCTCTTTAAGGCTAGCAGTACCTTCATAAGCCTAGCAGTACCTTAGCATAAACACTAGCAGTACCTTAGCATAAACAGCCGTACTGACTGCTATAACTAGCCGTACCATCTCCCCTTTGACCCTCGTTAGTCCCATTAATATGCAAGTAAGTATTGACCCTCATTTGCAACTAAGTGTCAACCTTATTTGCATATTAAACACAATTTAGTTTACACTAAAATACCAACAAACCTCCCCCATTTTAGTGTAATCATAAATTAACTAACTCATCACCGCAAACAATCAAACTAATGCTTAAATGAAATGTCGAGACGATTGAATTTCATCTTAGTATATTACGCATTCCAAATATTCGAATACCAAGGTTTCCCGAAAGATTGAACCTTGTAGTATTGCTATTGAATACCTGAAGATAATATACACATTAGCTTTTACATACTTAATTCTTACTTGACACTTTATTTTACTAGCCTGTGTCCCTATCCTTCATAAGTATATCAAAGCCAAGTCCCAGCTTCTTGAAGCAGCTAAACTTCATACTTAATAGGTAGTTCTTTTAATCTCGCACCCGCAAATGAAATTTTTCAAAAGAACTATTAAGAAGAACACTTCAACCTTCCTTAACTTGCAGATCCGAACACATACTTTGGGATAATTTTACATTGTGTTCCAAACTCTAGATGTTAAGCTTTCCACATTCAAAATTCAGCACCTAACGTCATATTAGGTGGGAATTGGGTATCTTAACATGAGAGCTTTCATATGGACTTTAATTCTATCCCATAGCTGATCCTTTCACGAGTACTCTACATAACCCTTTGGTTAAATGATCAGCTTTGCTTCGATGAGTTGTAATCCACTCAACGAATATGACACCTTGCATTATGAGCTCAAAAACCATGCTGTGTCATACACCTAAGTGCCTTGACTTGCCATTATACACGTGACTATAAACCTTAGCCAACGTAGCTTGACTATCACACCTGATAGAAATAGAAGAAATCTGCTTTGGCTATATTGGAATTTCATGAAGCAAATTCCTTAACCATTCAGCCTTATTACCAGCTGTTGCCAAAGCAACAAACTCAGACTCTATAGTTGAGTTAGTCATGCAAGTCTGTTTCTTTGATGCCCAACGAATGGCACCTCCCCCAAGAAGGAACACCCATCCAAATTTAAAAGACTAACCTTCTTTATTGGATATCCAACTTACATTGCAAAAACCTTCAATTACCGAAGTAATCCCAATGTACGTTAATTGATAATCAACCGTTCCTTTCAAGTACTGAAATACTCAACCCAAAACATGCCAATTAAATGTACTAGGATTGCTAGTAAACCTACTAAGCTTTCCAACCGCATATGCTATATCAGGCCTTATAATTACCATGGCATACATTAACGATGTAATCCTTTTGAGTATTCAAGTTGAGACACTGCTTTACCTTTATTTGGTAATAGCTTAAGATTTCGATCCATGGGAGTACCTATGGGAGAACAATCCTAGAAATTGAACTTATCCAAGATCCTCTCAATATAATGTGATTGAGGTACCTTTGTTCTCACGAATGATCTTGATACCTAAGATCACTTCCACCTCCCCCATGTCTTTCATAGCAAAATTTAGATGACAATAATTCCTTTGTCTCATCAACTTGATCTTGGTTGGTACCAAAGATCAACATGTCATCCATCATATACGCATATCATGACTCTATTTCCAGAATCATCAATTTACTATAACCACTTGTCAGCTTGATTTAAAACAAAACCACTTGACAATATTTGTTTTAACCCATAAAGAGATTTAACCATTTACATACCTTGTTATATGTCCAGGCATAACAAACCCTTCGGATTGTTTCATGTAAATCTCTTCATTTTCTTCACCATTCAAGAATGAATTTTCACATCCATTTGGTGAATTACAAGATTGTGTATGGCAGCTAAAGCCAATTAACAATCTAATGGTAGATATCCTGGCAACCGGAGCATAAGTATCAAAATAATCGATTCCCTCCTTTTGTCTAAAGACTTGGATCACCAACCTTGCCTTGTACTTGTCAATAGTACCTAGTTTTTCCTTTTGAAGATCCATTTACATTTCAATGGTTTACACCCAGGAGGTAAATCAACCAACTTACAAACTTAATTTTGCAAGATAGAATCCATCTCATCTTAGATTGCTTCTTTCCAAAAAGCAACGTCCCTTGAAGCCATTGCTTCACTATATGTCATTGGATCTTAGACTGCTTCTTTCCAAAAAGCAACGTCCCTTGAAGCCATTGCTTCACTATATGTCATTTGATCCTTATCAATATTGAAACAATATTGATATTGAAATTAATTTCATCCCTAGAACCTTCAACTAAGTAAAATTGAAAATCATCACCAAAAGTTTTGGCTTTTTAACTCTCGTACCTTTTCTTGGTTCAGTGCTAGTTGAAGGAACATCCTCGGTATTAACCGGTGCTTTCGAACTATGATTCATGTTCCTTGACCTTGGTATAGATGTGAATCTTTCTGTATCTAAGATTGCATCTCGTGACTCTATCACCGAGTGCACCAAAACATACTCATTTGATTATAATACATAGAATCTATAAGCATATGAATTTTCAGCATATCCAATAAGTATGCTACCTATACCTCTTTCACTTGAAGTGTTCCTTTTAGGTTCCGTGAGCCTAACTATAGCCCTACATCCCCAAACTTTGAGAAAATTCAAGTTTGGAGCTCGTTTGTGCCAAAGTTCATATGGGGTATTCTTGTTGCTTGTACCGAGGATACGATTTAGCAAGTAACAAGCCATTAACATGGCTTCACCCCAGGATCCTTCACTTAACCCAGAATAAACCAACATTGAAATCACCATGTCTTTCAATGTCCACTATCGGTACGTAAGATTTTCACCAAACCCTTTTTGATGAAGTTCTACCTCTTGTTATAAATTCAAGAAGTTAACAAGAGCTTCATCCTTTTCATGCAATAAGCAAACATAGCAGTAACGTGATGAACATCTATGAAAGTAATGACATAATATTTATAACCTAGAGATGGAGTAATAAGCAATTTCCATAAAGCACTATTGAGCAGGCCTTTTATATGATTATATTAACCAAGCAATCAAATTAGACAATTAGGTACTTGCACAATATTGATAACACATCAATGGATGACACAAACACGTAATTATTGCAAACATGGAAGTGAAATAATTAATCAACATGATAGTAACCAACGTACTAAAACTTGAGCCACGTATGTTTAGAACAAATCATTTGATTAATAACTTAGGGAAACTTCTACCCGTCCATTAAAATTTCAGCAAACAAGATGCCTCATGTTCACTAACAGTGGAAACTTTATCAACAAGCCTACACATTCCAAGGACTAGTTTCACTTTGTTCTTAGTTTGCATCAAAACATATTTTCAAAACTGATATCACATGTTTCATGGTTTTTTATATCTGTCAATTTAACCATGCGTAACAATTCATGCACATGAGATAATACATCCCATCTTCAAACCAGTTATATGCATGAATCAATTCGAGGAAGTACCTCACGCTTCAAATGACAAAAACATCAACACAAACCAATCCAAGATTCACACCATTTATTATTTCTACCCAACGTTCGAAATCATGGTTTTGAAAACCTTTATGTTGAAACATAACAACATAAAATTCAAAACACAAATCGTAGTAAATCTTTATTTCTTTTCCATGTGATTGTTGAAAATAAAACTGAACTTGCAAACACCAATCCCATAGTTTTCAATTGAAAACACAATAACTACTTAGTCAACCAATGATAACATCACTTTCAATAATCACATAAAGCAAGATCCACATGGAGGAAATAGATGCGAAAACCAATTGAAGATATAGTAATATTTGCAAACACAATTCTAGAAACCAACTGGAGTGGTAACCACCAAAACTTACATTATTAAATAATCATCCTACAATGTAACTCGATGGAATATTATAATCCAATACCACATGAAATTCCAGTATATCCAAAATTGTACCTTGCCTTATCTTTTCCAATTACTTTGCCAAGTTTTATCAAGACAACAAAAGATATCAGGCACTTCCAAATATAATAAATATCTTTCAATTATATATCAAGTAACCAATTCCTTATAATAGAACAACAAGCATGAAATGCAAACTGCCAATTCATAATCATTCAATAATAATAAAAGAAAACCACTTGATTCCTCCACTACTTACCCTTTTGAATTGTATATTCATTGGTCCACCATTATAACACATGCTAAATTTCATTTATATGCCTTGATGTTTTTTTTTTTTTTTTTTTTTTTTTTTTTTTTTTTTTTTTTTTTTGCTTGAAAAGAAACCGCATGAATCCAGGCCACAAAAACAATATTTACCAGCAGATAAATAATCTATTGCAAATCTCATCATGCAAATTAAACATATACATATTTCTTTATTACCCATATGCATAAATTGAATTTAATAATCATCTAAAGCAAGCATATCAACACAACATATATATTTCAATGATTCACATATCTATATATTAAATTCTAATCTATCAATTCTTATAATAAGAACATAGCCATGATAGACACTTCGTTATCTTAATCAATTCAAAGAAGCGTACCGTACTCCGATGTTCGAAGGAATTCAACCTTACTGAATATCCAAAATATATATAAGTATATATATTTCCCAGTATCATTCCTTTCTAAACATGCCATGCGTTCCAAATTCTTATGTCTTCTCCCAAGATCATATTCCCATAACATGTCTTGTCCAACAAATATCGCCTACTCCACGAACTTCTCGAAATAGATTCACCATCCATCGTCACTCAGATTTTATTGATCTTTGTTGTTTATATGGGTAGTTTGTGGTGAATAAATTATAACCCGATAGAAATCCGAAGTCGTGTATGTACACTTTCAGATCAATAAAATGGAGTGGCTACCAAGTTATGATCGGATAAAATCGAATTTGATTCAAGATAAGTATGTATTTATGTATGCAGAAAATCATGATCTAAGATGGTTTTGATCAATCCCACTTTTCCGTGTATATGTGTGTATTTGTCTCTGTGTTTTCTCTATCTCGAATTGAGAATCAACAAACCAAATTATAGGGTCTAAAACAGTTATTAAAAACGGTTTTACAGGGGGCAATAACTGTATGACAGTTATATAAAAAATTGCATCAACACTAGCAGGCTCTTTAAGGCTAGCAGTACCTTCATAAGCCTAGCAGTACCTTAGCATAAACACTAGCAGTACCTTAGCATAAACAGCCGTACTGACTGCTATAACTAGCCGTACCATCTCCCTTTTGACCCTCGTTAGTCCCATTAATATGCAAGTAAGTATTGACCCTCATTTGCAACTAAGTGTCAACCTTATTTGCATATTAAACACAATTTAGTTTACACTAAAATACCAACAGCGTCCCCTTGGCAGCACTTACCTTTGGAGTGAAGCACATAGTATCTCTAATATTCTTTCTAATGAAATTAAGATCAGATATTTGCGTTCATTCGCCTGCTATCCTTCTCTTCCCAGTAGTGATCCTTTTAGATGCTGTGTATCAGTGCATGACATGTGTTTGCCATCTATTGGTAGGATAAACAAAGGATCATCTCATTATATTCATAACGCTTCAATGAAATCAGATGAGAACTGCAAAGGTGACAAGATAGGGAACCAGGATCGCTCAAATAAACGTTGCATTCACCTGGTTACATTGAGTAATCCTTTAATTGTGAAAAACTACTTACCAATCACAGTATCTTTGATGATTGAAAATGGTGGAGCAACACGTAGCATGCTGCTTTCAGAGGTTGGTAGCTTGTTAAAAGACTTTCACGTTCTTGTTATGTACTTTATCTTTTCATATGATTTAATCTCTTAACTGGTAAAACTTAACAAAAATGTCCTTTTTATATTTAGGGAATTAAGTATGCAAATAAAGACATATTTTTAAGTTTTATGAACATAAAGGACCTTCAAAAAAAAACTTTGTTGAGTTTTATAAGTGAAGGATTTCAACAACAACAATACCCAATCCCGCCAGGGCAAGGTATAGGGTTATAAGTGAAGGATTTGATTGCGCAAAATGAAAGTCCAGGGATTTCAGACTTGTGTATGAGTTCAGTAAAAGTATATTGTGTTTTTTTTTTGTCCTCTTTTGAGGTGCATAGAATTTATCATGACTACTATTTATTCCAACATCTGCAGGTTGAAACTTCATTCTATCATATTGATTCGTCACATGATCTTTCTTTGACTTTCAATATACCTGGGTTTAGACCATCTGTTCTGAAGTTCCCCCGCGCAGAGAAGTTTAGTGAAATTGCTAAATTTAGTGGAACAAAGTTTTCTTCATCAGAATCTGTAAACTTTAGTGCTGATACTTCCAAAGGTGATGCATGCGTGATCTTTATTTCATCACATGCACACACATGAACACACACACTCGCAAAAGCTGATTAGTTTGGCTGCTTTTTATTGTTTAGGTCCATTATATGTGACAATGGAAAAGGTGATGGATGCGTCCTCTGGTGCTCGTCAAATCTGCATATTCGTTCCATTCTTATTGTACAATTGCTGTGGCTTTCCCCTCATCATTGCCAACTCTAGTAATGAACTTACAAAACATGGCTGCATTGTGCCATCCTGTTATGATTTGGATGAGCAGGACGCATATTTAGGCAAACAAGATGGCCTTAGCCTTTTGTCTTCCGATCAACTTTTGCGTAATGATGGTATGAAGAAGTTTCCCTTGAATGATAATCTAGTTTCCACGAGAAAGAGCTTGGACACATATCATGGTAAGTTTCTGAAGGAACCCGTCAGTTCATCTTGTCCATCTGTTACGACTCACGGAGCTTCAGACGAGATGAATATTGATAAGGAAAAAGGTTCAGTCTCGAGAAGTCGGTCAAATTTCAAGCTGATTGATTTTGATGAGACAAATCGCAAAAAGGTCAATTTTTGCATGTATTCTCCTGATCCTAATATTTCTTCGAGTGAGATCATGGTTAGGGTTAGTAGGTGCCAATCTGATATGGGTGTTGAAAGTACCTTAGATCATGCATGGTCGAATCAATTTTTTCTTGTTCCACCTACTGGTTCTGCGACTTCTTGTTCCCCAATCATCCACCAATGCTTCATATGTGCTATCTGTTGCATCCAGTGCTGTTGCTGGGCCATTTTCCGGAAGGACAAGGATTATTAATTTCCAGCCCAGGTATCTTGTTTTGAGTTTTTGACATCTTTGTTATTGGGTTTGGGTCAAAACAGGTTTGACTTTGGTACGGGTTAAAACAGGTCAGGTTGACCCGAAAAGTTTTGTGTTCAATATCTTCAAGTTAATGTAATCAATTAGTGTGTCAAATACTCAGATTATGATAGTCACATCATTCAGATAATGATCCAGTTTTAATTGTTAAAAACTGATATTGGAGGTTTTATGCATTAAAAATACATTTTGGCCATTTCTTTTTATCAATTTTTAAATTTACCCATTCTAATGAAGTAGGTCAATATCGCAAACCTCCGTTGGTAATAGAAACAGTGTTTTTTCTCTCCTTGTTACTCGCTTATCCATTTTTTTCTCTTATACTCCAGATATGTAATTAGCAATGCATCCAGTAAGGACTTGTGCTATAGACAGAAAGGGTCTGACTTCATTTATCATTTGAAGGCGGGACAGCACTCTCATATTCATTGGAAAGACATAACAAGGTAGAGTAATTTTCTCTTACATGCTGTTGTTATGACAAGAATTCAGTTGCTACTCTCATGATAGACTTTCATCTTGAGCTCGAGCAAGATGTCATCTTGGGTCTGTTTGACTTTTTTAAGAGAGTATCATCAAGGTTCCATAGCAGAGCAATGCCACATTTGGATTCAGCTCTTCATCCTCTGTCCTCAAACTTCAGCGTAAATATCACAAATAAAGTTTCTGATGTCTATCAGACTGGAAAGACAAATGGGAATCCTATGTTTGTTGACCGTCAAAGACAAAGCCTCCCTTTGCTACCATCAGTAGTGCCAATTGGAGCACCTTGGCAGAAAATCTATCTCCTTGCACGAAAACAGAAGAAAATATATGTTGAAGTGCTTGAAGTAGCCCCCGTCACTTTAACTCTAAGGTGAAACATTCATTGATTTTTGAAATTTATTTTTTAATATGTTGATCCTATATTACAACACACATTCACGCTAATAAAGGGCATAAATGTTAACTTTTGGGCTGAATTTATATTTTGCAGCTTTTCAAGCAGTCCTTGGATGCTTAGGAATGGAATACTTATTCATGTGAGGGTGACTACAACTTTGATGTGTTTCTTACTCAATTTGAATTTAGAGCCGGGAATATGTTCTTAAGATCAGATAATAACAGCTACTACTTATTTGAATACTTGTATACAGAGAGGTCTTATGGCTCTTGCGGATGTAGAGGGAGCATGGATTCATCTTAGGCGACTGATGATTTCTCATCAGTTGGCTAGTTTGGAATCTATTCGAGAGATCTTGATCATACATTATACACGCCAACTTCTTCATGAGATGTATAAGGTTGGAGTTCAGATTCCTTAAGCTTGTGATATTTCTATATTTGATTATTTTCGATGTCCAACTACTTATCTGCTTTTCTGTGGCGATATATGTGTTAAACCAATGCTTATAAAACAATTGCAATATGGGTTCAGGTTTTTGGTTCTGCTGGAGTTATAGGCAATCCCATGGGTTTCGCAAGGAGTGTATAGTAGGACTTGGCATTAAAGATTTCCTGTCAGTTCCAGCCAAGAGCTTTATGAAGGTAAATATCATTTTGCTTTCTAGACCTAGCCAAATGTCCAGGGTTCTTATATGTGGCAAAAATGGGCTGTAGTCATGACGGACCTTTTTTGGTTCGAGTTGGGTTGGACCTGAAACTCTTCTTATCCTATGCATTCAGTTTTGATTTTAAATTAACAACTACTTTTACAGAGCCCAGCCGGACTTATCACAGGCATGGCACAAGGAACTACTAGCCTTATCAGTAATACAGTTTATGCCGTAAGTGATGCTGCAACTCAAGTCAGTAGAGCAGCACACAAGGTATTATTTACCGATTTAAATTACTACAGTAGTTACCTTTACCTTTTGAATTCTATCAAGCCAATTACTCCCATCACCAAGTTCGTCTTTTGGCATCAAACTTTCTGTTAACCCCGTGCCACTTTGCTCACCTTCAAAGGTACTGATGAACTCGCCATCTGAATTTGCAAATGAATCGAAACTGTCACTAGTGTTGCTACAACTATTCTCTCTTTGTAGTTCATCACGTGTACGTTGAATGTTGATCTCTTGTGGTGGTTCGATCATCTCCTTCGGATTATTCTTCTTGTTGTAAAGACCACATAGAACCCAATCATCCAGCTACAATCATCAAAACATACCAATAAAACATGAGAAGTTAACAAATTGACAGTATGACCAATTGGGATTACCCTGAAAAACACACCTTAGGTGTAGTGGCATTGGTGTGCTAATTAGAAGTTGCACAATTCGACATTGGAAGTCTATATTCATGCATTATCCAATTCGTCTTGATTCCTTTAACCCCTTTTCCTGCGTAAAAAACCAACGCTTTCTTTATCCCAACTATCACATTCAGGTCGGATTTTGACTTAACAGGTTTATCCGCTCCGGTAGCTTTCCAGTACCCGTTTCTCGTCTCCCGGTTTGGCCTAGAGCCATTATTAGGATATTTCCTGTCTGTTGGTGTAAAAAAGTACCATTCCTTTGTTCCAAACAGAGCCATTTCTAAACAAATTTAGATGAAAACTAATTAATCATAACTCGACTAAATTACGAAGTAACACTTGGCAATGAACCGAGTTGGAGAAAACGTACCAGGAAGCTCCCATGGTTCGTGTTTGTAAAGATCAACATCCGGAATGATCGATGGTGGTTGAGCTACATTAACAATGTTCAACTCTGGACAGGCTTTACGAGAAAGGTAATGAACAATTAGCTCCTCGTTTGTCGGGTGAAACCGGAAACCAGGAGGCAAATTTAACTCAGCTTCAGCTTCTCCAACTCTTGTCACTGATGTTGATCTCATGTTATACTGCATAGTAAAAATAGCTAAAGTTGAGTTAAATAGTTAAATATCTATATAATAACTTTGAAGTGTGAATATATATGGAAATTTTATGAACCACGTAGGAGTGTTTATATATACATGGGTTTGAATTAATATTGGATTCAAAAATGGTGTTTTTTGTTATAGAATATTGAAGGTGACAAAGATATAAACAAGAGTACATATGATGAAGATTCTAATCACGTGCAAAACAACGTGTTTTTTTTTTTTTTTTTTTTTTTTTTTTACTAGTAGAAAAAATTCAAGTTTTTATTGACAAAGTTAACTTTAAGTGGTCACGCCAACCTTCTAAAAAGGGAGAGTTTTACTTGGTTTGAGTCTGTGTGGCGGTGGATTCAGACCCCGTGAATTAATCGGCCAAAAGGTCGGAACTCATGGTTGACAAAAGGAAAAAAAATAAAAATAAAATAAAAAAAAATAAAAATTAGTTAAGTGTAATATTGTTATTCTATAAAAAGTAAGAAAAAATAACTAGTACGGTGTATTAGTTATACTTTAAACCGTGTAATTTTGTTTATATTTCAATCGTGACAATTGTTAGCTCTTTCTTTCTCCACTAATGTCCCCTTGTTTATAATTCAATCGTGACCATTGCCAACTCTTTTTACCCAAATATATTACCTCCGCACGTATACATTTTCTTAAAAATATAAACAGAAAAATGTCAAAATATATCTGCAAAGTAAATTCTCGCTTGAGGATGACTGATCGAGTAGCATGATGACAAATGACGATCACCAACTATATAGTATTATACACTTAGAGTTAAGATAAATTTAAATTTCAAAAATATAGAATTTGATTTGATTTAGCATTACTTTTTTAAATATTAATATATCATCAACATAAAAATATTTGGTCAAACTAAAATATTTGCATGATTTGGTTAAGGGAGGTGATTCGCACACCAACTTTTTTTTATTCTTGCACCACACTCTGTGCATTAAAGTGTTGTACTGTGTACTCTGTGCATTACAGTGTTGTACAAAAATGTGTTGAAAGGTGGAGTGGTATGAGATGGTTGGAAGTGAAAAATGAGATGGTGGTAAAGGAGAGAAAAAGTTGATGTGGCGCTGATATGGAAGGTGTAGTGGTGTAAGTGTTTGGGGTAGCTTAAACAAAGTCACCTCATTCATAACCATAATCTGTTGCGCAGATTCTTTCTCCTCATTTTCTACTCTTTTGATTGTTTCTCTCAAATATAACGTTCACAAACTGATGACGTATAATCCATATTCGGGCCACGAACCCGACCCATACTTAAGTCCATCACGAATGGACTCTAGCCCATCACGATATGGGCTATTGCGATAACAGTTTGGGCTTACGATTGGCCCAAACCCAACGTTATTTATGGCTGCGATAATATATCTTCTATTTATGGGATATATATCGACTAACCGCCCTACGCGGGATAGACCAAAGATTGGGGAACACGAAACCAATAAGGATTTCGTGTCCATATATAGAGGGCACCTCAGCCCTCACAAAGGTACGACACATTAACCTTAACTCTTCAACTAAACCCTAAAACCGATGTGGAAACTCGTTTTAGAGGTTACTTAAACTAACAACGAGTTTGCTTGATCGTTTATGGGCTCAAGGGTTTTAAGCCTTTGATCTAGGATTTTGTTTATGAAAAGCATGATGATAATATTGGCGGAATATTCTATGAAAGAAACAATACTATCACGACAAGGTTTTTGTCAAACTTTCTCTTTGTTATTAAACTCAGCCCCAATACTACTTGATCATTAGTAATACGGTTACACTCTAACAGGGATCAATGATCCTTGAGGCTTAACAAAAATAAACAACATCAGACCCCTCGTCTGATGTTCCCACGCACACTCTTTTAGTGCTCTTACATTTTAACACAACTTTGTGTTGTTGTAATTTGAGAGTACGAAGCACTTTGGTGTTGATTGTTTCAATCACAACCAAGACACACTTTTATCTAAGGGTATGATCTTCCTTTTATAGTCTAAGGAAGATCATTTACAAATTGATAAGCTTTAGTCTACCATTTGCTATATCGTGTGTCAGTCAAGAAAATACAACTTGTATCTTTGTTTGCACACCTTTGTTGACTGAACAAATATCTAGATATTATCTTTTGTATAAGTGTGACTCATACAAATAATATCTTCTTCATTCTTATCCATCTAGCAGCAGAGTGACTCATTGATTCAGCAGCACCTTCGTTTGAACTAGCAGCAGGTTGTTACACTAGCAGCAGTCTCATTTTGTACTAGCAGTACCTTGTTGTACTAGCAGTACCTTTGTGTTGAACTAGCAGTACCTTTGAGTTTGCATTGGCAGTACCTTGCTTGTGAATCAGCAATACCTTGTTGGTCTAGCAGTACCTTGCTCTTGGACCAGCAGTACCATGTATTTTGCTTATCATTCAGTATTCTATATGTTTCATTCTTCTTGTTTTTGATCATCAAATCTATGGAATATTTAATTCCTTACAATCTTCCCCTATTTGATGATTACAAAACAAACACTTTCTTGTACGAATTTCCCTAGACGAAGTAGAGAAATTGAGATAACTAAATCTCACCATGAATGAAACTATACTGTCTTCCCCTTAATCTATGCTATCCACCACGTCTCTTCCCCTTTTTGTTATCAACAAATAGAAAAAGTATACAAATATGATTTTTACAACTACAAACTAATACTAATCAATAGTAGTAAGAATCAATAACTTTCCCTTGTGGTGTTGCACAAATACAATAAATGGTTATACATCTAAACATTTAAGCTTCCCCTGAAACCCATATGTTTAACCATTCGAATCTTCCATTCTGTAGGCTTTTATGATTGATGAAGAAAAACCAATTATTACCAACTTGTTGATGAAGCTGAACAAACCATCCTTGTGTCCTATATCTTGTACTAAAACTGACTTTGAACTTATACTAACACCATATAAGTAGATCGAAATCTCTTGATAAAATCCTCATCTTCAATGAGACACTGAGCACTACAAAGTAACTCCTTTAAGTGATAGTTAACTAGGTCTTCGTCCATCCTCCCCTTGACCTATGAAAACTAGATTTAACAAGTCATCGCCATAATTATTGAAGCACAAACAAGTTATCTTTTCTTCCAAAGATATGACAAAACACAATCTTGAAAAATTCAACCTCAACTTCAAATAAGCAACAAATGACCTTTTTCATCAATAATAAATTGATAAACAAGCCTTTTAAACTTTTAAGAACCAACTCTCTTCCGTGTGTGATTCTTCCCCTATGTGTGTGAACTTTGAAAGAAAACCAAAAATTCGACCATACCTCAACTGTTTCTGCAGCAGTATTCAACGATGCATATCTTGCAACCTAAGGCTCAGATTGAAGATCCCTCTGGTGAGAATCTACCTTGATATACCAAGAACCTTCAACAAAAATTTCAGCCCGATCCAACGGTTAACGAAGGAGTTATCGCCTTTTGAAAACAGCCCTGCAGTGAGTTACGAAAATACGAACCAGATTCGAATTTTTCTTCTTTCTTTAGCTAAAACATTTTCTTTTCCTAGATCCAGAGCCTCCCGCTCTGATACCAATTGTGGAAACTCGTTTTAGAGGTTACTTAAACTAACAACGAGTTTGCTTGATCGTTTATGGGCTCAAGGGTTTTAAGCCTTTGATCTAGGATTTTGTTTATGAAAAGCATGATGATAATATTGGCGGAATATTCTATGAAAGAAACAATACTATCACAACAAGGTTTTTGTCAAACTTTCTCTTTGTTATTAAACTCAGCCCCAATACTACTTGATCATTAGTAATACGGTTACACTCTAACAGGGATCAATGATCCTTGAGGCTTAACAAAAATAAACAACATCAGACCCCTCGTCTGATGTTCCCACACACACTCTTTTAGTGCTCTTACATTTTAACACAACTTTGTGTTGTTGTAATTTGAGAGTACGAAGCACTTTGGTGTTGATTGTTTCAATCACAACCAAGACACACTTTTATCTAAGGGTATGATCTTCCTTTTATAGTCTAAGGAAGATCATTTACAAATTGATAAGCTTTAGTCTACCACTTGCTATATCGTGTGTCAGTCAAGAAGATACAACTTGTATCTTTGTTTGCACACCTTTGTTGACTGAACAAATATCTAGATATTATCTTTTGTATAAGTGTGACTCATACAAATAATATCTTCTTCATTCTTATCTATCTAGCAGCAGAGTGACTCATTGATTCAGCAGCACCTTCGTTTGAACTAGCAGCAGGTTGTTACACTAGCAGCAGTCTCATTTTGTACTAGCAGTACCTTGTTGTACTAGCAGTACCTTTGTTTGAACTAGCAGTACCTTTGAGTTTGCACTGGCAGTACCTTGCTTGTGAATCAGCAGTACCTTGTTGGTCTAGCAGTACCTTGCTCTTGGACCAGCAGTACCTTAAAATACACTAACAGTATTTTGCTTATCATTCAGTATTATATGTTTCATTCTTCTTGTTTTTGATCATCAAATCTATGGAATATTTAATTCCTTACAACCGATTACTTACTCTCACGCCGGAGGATAATCGTGGGAGACAATCCCACGATAAGCCTAACGGTGTTTTTCTGTTTTCTTAGTGCGCAGGTCTCAAGCATTAAGATCGAATTGGTACGGAATCAAGGAACGCCCAACTTTTGTATCAACAAGTGGCGCCATCCGTGGGACCCTACACTAAGAGCTTTGCCAAAAAACTAGAATGACGAAGCACGGAAAGGAGCGGACTCCGCATGCGAAGAAAACGCATGACGATTTACTAGGGAAGAAACAGCAAACTGATGCGGCCTCCAAGCAGACCTCTGGAACAACCAGTGCGCCTAGAAGCTTAGGAGCGTACTCAGATCTGCTCTTTACTCCAGTAGAACCGCCCACTATGACTACCAATGCTACTACAACAAGTACTAGCGCGGTAGACCCACAGCGCACTCCTCTCGCCATGCCAGAAGTAAACTTCACTGAGCCACCAAATGCGCCTATCCGAAACAAGGATCTTGTTTTGGAAACGGACTCCATCGCGCTAGAAGGAGTCACGCCTGAACTAGCGCCAAGTGACTTCGTATCTAAAAACTACGAAGCCTTGGCTGCGCTCATGCAAGAGGAGGCAAAGAAGAGGTCAAGCCAAAGTCTGCACGCCAGGCTCAACTTCGACCCTGAGTACGAAGCATCCCCACCGCGCTACCGAAGGGAAAGACGCGAGAAGGATAGCCGCAAACAACCAGTGTTTACCAGGATTGGAAGGAAGGTTGTGGATGATGAAGCAGCCGAATTTCAGCATATGGAGGAGCATGAAGATGGTGAACGGCGCGCCAATGTCCACGCTAGGCTTGGCAGTCGCAGGGTTCAGGATAGGCTTGGGCGACGGTGCTCCCCAAGTGAAAGCCCTTCAAGCTCTGATTTCGAGGATAGTCGGCGCAAGCGCCGCAGAGGAGCAAGCTCAGATTCTGATGATAGTCGACGCAAGCGTCGCAAAAAAGTAAAAAGTACGCTCATCCTCAAGTGATTCCTCGGACCACGAGGACAAAGAAACTGGACACTGGAAATCAAGAGGAAAATACCGCGACCAGGAAGACGAAGACATGTCTCTTCCCTGGCGTCGCCAAAAAGTTGATGCGTTTACTAGGCGCATCAGCGATTTTTCGGAGAATAAGAAAAGGCGCATGCCTGCTAACATCAAAACATATGATGGGATAGGTGATCCTGATGATCACCTAAATATTTTCGAATCAGCAGCCACTATCGAAAATTAGCCACAACCTGTGTGGTGCCATATGTTCAACTCTACATTAGTAGGGAGTGCGCGCAACTGGTTTAGTAAGCTTCCACGCAGAAGCATCGGTGGGTTTGAAGAGTTGCGAAAGGCGTTTCGTTTAAATTTTACTCAAAGGAAGAAGTGCGCCAAAAACCCTGTCGAACTCGCTAGGGTTAAACAGCGACAAGGGGAATCCACAAGCGCTTTCATGGAGCGCTTTAAGGATGAATGCATGCAAGTCAAGGCGTGCCCAGAGATACTAAAAATATCGGGTTTTATGAACGCAATCAATAACCCAGATTTGATTAAAAAGTTAAACGATAGCGTTCCCCTAACCTTTGACGAACTCATGAAGCGCACGAGGTCCTTCGTCCAAGGATAAGCAGCCGCTGCGGATAGCAAGAAAGGCTACTCGAACCATAGGTCACAAGAAGAGTCAAGGAGACAATCCAATGACCAGAGTGGCAATCGTAACAAAAGTTATCGCACCCAAGGGGGCGGAAGGGGAAACGACAAGTACACCCCATTAACAAAAACTCCAAAGGAGATATTCGCGACGGAAGGTGCGAATTTTCCAAGACTCCCACCTATGCGCACCCCTGAGGATCGGCGCGTAGGGAACGGATACTGCGAGTATCACGCACAGAAGGGCCATACCACTAATGAGTGTGTCCAGTTACGCCAACTAATCGAGAAACTAGTGAAAGAAGGCAGATTGGACCACCTCGTTAAAAATATTAAGGAGGGGAAAGACAAGTAGAGAACCGGAGGCAAGAAGGAAGCGCCTAAGGAAAAAGCTGATACTATCTACATGATACAATCATGGCAGCAAAAAATTAGGCAAAAGGTGAGCCAGAAATTCTCTCATGGAAGCGAAATCTCCTTCCCCACTTGACTGCGGACAACGCAGTGGCAGAACCACTTACCATTGAAATAAATGCGAGGGGTCACGACATCCACCGCATGTATGTCGATGGGGGCGCATCAGCGGATATAATGTATGAACATTGCTTCAAGAGATTGCGTCCTGAGATACAAAGACAGTTAACTCCAGCCACGACTGCGCTTACTGGCTTTACGGGAGAGAAGATATGGCCTATGGGGCAACTGCGCCTACTAGTTGCTGTCGGTAATAAGGAACACTCCACGACAGCCTGGATGAACTTTATGGTGATCAAATCCCCTTCGCCATACAATGGCATCATTGGAAGGTCAGGAATCTCGGCGTTGCGCGCGGTACCATCCACAGCGCATGGGATGCTCAAATTCCCAGTAGAAGGTGGCATTGTCACCATTTATAACAATGCTGCTCCACCAGAAGAATGTAACACGATTACATGTGAGACGACGCACGTCCCAGAATAGAGCGCAGCTAAAGTTCCAAATTTGAAGGTCGCAATTCACCCTGATTACCCAGAACAAGAAGTATCAATCGGAGGATCGCTGTCTGACAAAGGCAGAGCAGCCGTGTGCGCACTCTTATAGAGGAATCTGGATATCTTTGCCTGGGAACCAAAGCACATGATTGGTGTGCCACGCTCGATCGCAGAACACAAGCTAAAAATCCGACAAGGATATTCCCCAGTGCGGCAGAAAAAGCGCGGCCAAGCTCCAGAGCGCGCAAAAGCCATTCTGGAGGAAGTACACAAACTTGTGGACGCAGGCATCATGCGTGAAGTCTACTACCATGACTGGCTCTCTAATCCAGTCATGGTCAAGAAAGGTGATGGAAGTTGGCGGATGTGTGTGGATTTCACTGACCTCAACAAAGCATGTCCACAGGACTGCTATCCGCTACCAGAGATCGACTGGAAGGTAGAATCTCTGTGTGGATACCCCTTTAAATGTTTCTTAGATGCATACAAAGGGTACCACCAAAGCCAAATGGCCAAGGAAGACGAGGAAAAAACAGCTTTCCACACAAGCCAAGGTGTCTATTGTTACACAAAGATGCCTTTTGGCCTGAAGAATGCGGGCGCCACCTACCAGCGATTGGTAGATAATGCATTTAAAAAGCAAGTGGGCCGCAACTTAGAAGTTTATGTGGATGATCTTGTCATAAAAAGCCATACTGAAGACGAAGTGGTGCGCGATATAGAAGAAACATTTAAAACGCTACGGGCGATCAACATGAAGCTAAATCCCAAGAAGTGCACTTTCGGTGCTACAGAAGGCATGTTCTTGGGATATCTGATAGAACCAGATGGCATTAAGCCATGTCCAGAAAAAACAGAGGCTTTCATCCAACTTCCTTCACCACGCACGCAGAAAGAAGTTCAGTCTCTAAATGGAAAGCTAGCCGGTTTGAACAGATTCCTGTCCAAATCAGCGGATAAGTCACTTCCTTTATTTAAAACACTCAAGAAGTGTACTAAAAAGGGAGACTTTCGTTGGACTGTGGAAGCGGAAGAAGCTTTCACTCAGCTTAAGCAACATATAGCAGCGCTTCCTAAGCTAGTCGCACCCCGACCAGGGGAGGAGTTAATCATCTACTTATCCGCGACCCATGGAGCGATCAGCGCAGTACTACTGACGGATAGGAATTCTGTGCAAACACCAGTGTATTTTGTAAGCAAAGCACTCAAAAAGACAGAGATTAATTACAGCTCAATGGAGAAGTTGGTTTTGGCATTAGTATTTGCTGCCAAAAGACTGCGCAGATACTTTCAAGCGCACCCAATAGCAGTGATTACCGACCAACCTATCAAACAAGTTATCTCTAAACCTGACGCGTCGGGGCGATTACAAAAATGGAGTGTGCTGCTAGGCGAATATAACATTTCCTATAGGCCACGCACTGCGGTCAAGGGGCAAATACTAGAAGACTTCATCATCGAAAAGCCAGACACCGATGCCGCACCTCCACCAAGCAAGGTAGAACTACAAGAGCCATGGATCTTATTCACGGATGGATCTTCATGCGTGGATGGGTCAGGCGCTGGCCTTATACTTACTAATCCAGAAGGAATGGAGTTCACTTACGCACTGCGTTTTGAATTCACAGCCACGAACAACGAGGCAGAATATGAGGCCCTAATCGCTGGATTGCGCATCGCAACTCGAATGGGTGTACGCAACCTAGAAGCAAACGTGGATTCTCGATTAGTAGCCAACCATGTGTTGGGCGAATATGTGGCTAAAGAGGACAACATGGTTCAATACCTTGAAAAAACAAAGTCACTAATTCAAAGTTTTGATAGGTTTACCATCAAACAAGTTCCTAGAGGGGAAAACAAAAAAGCAGATGCACTGAGCAAGATCGCATCTACAAGCTTTGCGCACCTGTCGAAACAAGTATTGGTGGAGATTCTAAAGAACAAGTCCATCTCGGAGATGGAGATATCTACGGTGATAGAAGAACAGGATCCTACATGGATGACCCCTATCATCGATTTTATAAACAAGGGCAAATTGCCCGAGGAGCAAAAAGATGCTCGACGGATACGGCGCACGGCGCAGAGGTTCGAACTTAGGGATGGTATCCTATATCGGCGCTCATTCCTACAACCATGGCTTCGGTGCGTTGGACCTCTTCAGGCAGATTACGTACTTCGAGAGATCCACGCTGGTTCATGCAGTATGCATTCAGGACCACGGTCCGTTGTAGCACGCGCATTGCGCTCAGGATACTACTGGCCTACTATGCACCGTGATGCGCGCGATGTGATAAGGAAATGCAACGACTGCCAAGTTTATAGACCCATCCTGCGCAGACCACAACAAGAGCTAACGCCTATTACTTCTCCATGGCCATTCTATAAATGGGGCATTGACATTGCGGGTCCCTTCCCTGTCGCAGCAGGAGGACTGAAATTCCTTATTGTGGCAATAGATTACTTTACTAAGTGGATTGAGGCAAAAGCAGTTGCGACAATCACAGGTAACCAAGTAAAACGATTTGTTTGGGAAAATATTGTATGCCGCTTTGGATTACCTGGGGAAATCGTTTCAGACAACGGAAAACAGTTCCGTGATAACCCGTTCAAAGACTGGTGCGCGGAGCTAAATATCACACAACATTTTGCATCAGTTAAACACCCACAAACCAATGGTTTAGTTGAGCGCGCAAATCGCAGTCTAGGCGAAGGAATTAAAGCGCGCCTGGACAAACACAAAGGAAGATGGGTGGACGAATTGTCGCATGTCTTATGGGCGCACCGCACGACAATCAAGGTTAGCAATGGAGACACTCCTTTTTCCCTTGTCTACGGGACAGAAGCTGTTATACCAGCTGAAATTGGGATGCCAACTATCCGCACCGCGGAAGTTAATGTCGCGACCAATGACGACGAACGACGGATAGATTTGGACCTGCTGGAGGAAAGGCGCGAGCGCGCAGCCATACGAGAGGCAAAAACCAAGTCAAAGATGAAGGGATACTACGATGCTAAAGTTCGAAGCACCTCATTCAGACCTGGCGACTTTGTATACCGCGCTAATGATGCAAGCCATGCAGAAGACATAGGTAAACTCGGACCAAAGTGGGAAGGACCCTATGAGGTCATTGAAGCACTAGGGCAAGGCGCGTACAAGCTGCGTGACATGGAAGGCCGTGAGCTACAACGCACATGGAATATCTGCAATCTCAAGAGATGCTATCTTTAGGAAAGGTTACGACCCAATGCATGGACACATACGCACTTTAGTAAGTGCCAAATAAATATCCATGTATTTACATTCTTTGTTTCATTTAGACAAATGTTTTTATCTTTTTACAAAAACTTGCAAGTATTAATAAAATGTTGCGGTTTCTAGCTAACTCCGTGACACACTTTACTTTATTGTTTACATATAATTTATGTCTCAATATTGTTTGTTATATTATCTTTTGCCTACATGGCGTGCATGCACTAATTAAAAACCCACGATGGTAAAAGGATGAGTAAACCTAATAAATGACTCGTTGAGTAAGAGGGTTGCAAACCCATCAACACTGGATCACGCATCCTTGTTAAACACCTTATTCTCAAGACGTTGGAGTAAGTTCCATGCGTACCCCACGACGGATACACATCAATGCACACTGTGCGCGTTTAACAAATTAGGAGTTAAGACAATTAACCCCTTAGTATGGTATTAGTAGCACGCTGTAATCCATACACTTGTGCACCCCACGATGGGTACACAGCAACTTGTAAATTTCATACACAATTATGTTATATACAACCATGTCATACACGACTATGTCATAAACTTCATACAAGATAAGGATAAGTGATTATGAATCCTTGTAACCTTCTTCAAATGTGTTTATACAAGCGATTTGACTCTTAGACATCTTTTACGCAAAGATAAAATAACTAAGTACAAACGTTATAACCATAGCCAAATTTGATATAATATGCATACAATGGTATTTTTCAAAATCAACGCTTCATTATAACAAGTTCATCAAAAGTACACATCCAACAAGCATATGTACAACAAAAAGTGGACACATAACAAAATACCACTACCCCAAAACTACCAAGACATGCTACGAGTACGCCTGAGCCCTGAGCTACCTGCCTGGTGCGCCACACGACCAGCATCTGTAAGCATCTGCAACAACTCAGCATCCCTGGGCGCTACTGTTGGTACGCTAACAGGCACCCCATCAGATCTAGGAATGTGGGCTGCGCCAAGACCACACAGGATAGCCTTCCCCTTCTGACCCCTCTTCTTGGCAAGTCTCATCTCATGAGCTTCCAAGGATGTCTTCAATGGAATTTCTTTCTCAAGAGCAAAAGGGTTGAGGATGTCACGAGGGCGAGCGAAAATGGGCACATGTAGCTGCGACACATCCGGCTTCAAAAAATAGTCAAGCTGCTCCTCAGCATCCTCGGATGAATGCCTAGCCAAGGTCAAACCCTCCATAATCACACTAATAGGGAAATCCTGGTCACGCTCCAGCTGCGCTATATGAGGAAGCTCAAAAAGTTTTAACCTCTCCATAGCAGAAACAAGCTCGCCATAAGCATTCTCATTATAACCAGGCACTTCTGAGGGAGACATCGCCAAAACCTTGGCCGCGCACAGTTCCTCTACCGCTTCCGCCTTACCACGCGCTAGGGCACATTGAACCACATTCCCGAAGGACTCCTTAACCTCTCGAGACTCCAGCGTGGTCATGGCAGCCAGACGCAAACCATGGCTGATAAGCCACCTACGCTCAGCTATAGTCGACACCAAATGAGGATACAACTCCTCATCATACTCTATGCTGAGCTTGCGCAGCTTACTCTCCTGACTCTCCAGCAAACTCTGCACAGCCTTGCGGAATTCATCCAAGTCAGACATGAGTTTTCCTTTGTTCAGCTCCATATATCTCATGGCCCAAAGGCAGGAGGCCTTGTACTCTTTCGCTCCAGTGCGCTCTTTGGCCAGATCGGCCATGAGCAAAATCTTCTCATCAGCAACCCTTTGGTCATACATAGCAGAGGCTCTCAATTCAGCCTGCGCATCAGCCAACTGCGCCCTTAGAAGATCAATTTCCTTATCTCTCTGCGCAACCAGGCTGCTCTCACCAACATACTCAGCCTGCAGCCGCGCAACCAATGAAACCTGGTGCGCAGCAGCCAACGCCAACTCCTCAAGAAGGCTATTTCTTGGCGCATCTCCAGCAGATTTTTCCTCATCTACTGGACTCTCAGGCCCAAACTCACCAACATCAGTCTTGGGGGGCGAACTCTCCACATGCGCATCATCATCAACAGCAGTCTCAGCCCTACACGCAAATAACAAAGTTACTCTATAATACTAATAGCGAAATAAAGGACTGAAGATCTAAAGACACAAATGCTTACGTGGGGGGAGGAGTTTTATGCGATGACGCATCCTCTTCGGTTGGTCGCTCGACAAAAAGAGCAGGGCGCTTACTTGATGTCCCCGCGCCATCATCACCAGACGACCTCTTGCGTTTCCGCACCAAGCCTTCCTCTCCAGACTCGTCCATAGCACTTCCCGACGAATCTACATGTAACATCTCAACAGGGATCTGTGACCCAGCAGAGGGAAAGCTACGCAGAGGAGTTGCCATAGTGACACCTGCGGGGACCTCCCCTACCTCCTCTGTCTCCTCTGTTTCCTCCTGCGCAATCACCATTGTGCGCCCTGCAGTAGCCTGAAGCAATGGCTGCTCCCCATCTCTCAAGGGGCGTACCCCTACGATCACCTTCGCGGGCTTCGCCAAGCGAACAACATCAAACAAGTCCATCTCTGCGCAACAAAGCAACAAACAAATAGCGAATGTGTTAGAAAAACTACAAAGAGAAGAATGCTTACAACTACTAAGTGAAGAGGAAGGAAGAGACAAGCACCCACCCCAGCTATTTTCATCCAAAAATGTCGGCACCTCTTCCGGACTACCAAAGTAGTTGCGACTGATGCCCATATGCACCAGAAACTCTTCTGGATACGGTTCAATAGGTATGCGATTGGTGTTTATCGTATCCACATCCGCCACATTATACAATCCGGGGTCTGGGCGCTCATCTCTCGGTAGCGATTCTTGAGTATAGAACTCAAAAACCCAGGGAAAAAATGCACTATCAACCCAGAAAATTTTTTCCCTCCATACCCTTAGTGCGTCTAATTTCTTTGTATAACACTGCAGAGATCCTGCGCGCTTAGCAAAAGATACCCACCCGTTTGACCACGACGTGTGGTAAAACGCGTGGAATAGATGGACTGTGGGTTCAATCGCCAACAGGCGATAATTTACCTCAAAATTGGTAACTTTCGCCGCACCTATACAGTGCAGCTGTGAGATATGCAAGCGATAATGGTTTAAGATATCGCACAAAAACAGGGAAATGGGAACACGCTGGTTCGCAAATTCGAAGAAGCGCGTATAAACCCCCACCTTCCCTTGCGGGAAATTCGCTATTGACGCATTTGCGGCCGGAACTACCGGATGCAATGCGAGAGGGATATAATAGTCTGAGGTGAACTGACGAAGTTCATCCTCAGATATATCGAAACTAATCTCAGATAATTGAAGAACCATGATACCTATTATCAGCGCAAGCGCTATTATCTTCGCTTTTGTTGATTTGCTGATCGCTTTTTTGAAGGTTTAACAATGGCGAAAAATGATGATTTCTTTTTACTGTGGTAACCACAGTCAAATGACGGCTACAGTTTATATAGGGTACACATATTCATGGATGCACGACATGTGTACCCCACTTGCTCCAATCGGATGGTTGGGAACCCAAAAGGTAAAGCACTTTTTCACCCACCCTCACGATTTTCGAAGAAGATACTTGGACTAGGTTAACTTGCTAATTTTGGCGGGAAATACTTGAAACTTCCCCGCTACGCATCAAGGAATATTTTTTAGTTAGTCTAGCATCCGCAATTTCGCATTGCGCACACTAGACTGGGGGGACATGATAACGTATAGTTCATATTCGGGTCACGAACCCGACCCATACTTAAGTCCATCACGAATGGACTCTAGCCCATCACGATATGGGCTATTGCGATAACAGTTTGGGCTTACGATTGGCCCAAACCCAACGTTATTTATGGCTGCGATAATATATCTTCTATTTATGGGATATATATCGACTAACCGCCCTACGCGGGATAGACCGAAGATTGGGGAACACGAAACCAATAAGGATTTCGTATCCATATATAGAGGGCACCTCAGCCCTCACAAAGGTACGACACATTAACCTTAACTCTTCAACTAAACCCTAAAACCGATTACTTACTCTCACGCCGGAGGATAATCGTGGGAGACAATCCCACGATAAGCCTAACGGTGTTTTTCTGTTTTCTTAGTGCGCAGGTCTCAAGCATTAAGATCGAATTGGTACGGAATCAAGGAACGCCCAACTTTTGTATCAACACAAACATTTGTGTATTACTGCAATCTTTTGTTGGTTATTAATAAAACAGGCAACACAGATCTTGCATTTAGTTGCTGCTCCCAATTTTATTCGAAGAGATAGCATCGATAAAACAAAATGAGCATAGAAGACATTGTCATGGACTTCGAAATTGAGTTCACGGAGAACATGTACTAGAATTACATCGATCCCGACCAGAGGGTTGCAAGAAACAACCGTCGCAGAAGAGCCCGTCATGTGACAAAGCTGACAGTATCGATCATGATCTAGGGTTATATATCTCGTATACCTCTTTATAGCCAACCTTAGTTTTGCTTAAACTAAGGTAGAGGTTGAAACACTAGATATAACATCTATGTATGTCAGATACAACTCGAATGATAGTGTAATAACTAAAGCAAGAAATACTACCCTTCGAGTTACATTCAAGGTAAATGGTCACTTTATACCGACCCCGGAGTTTGTAACTTTCAATTCAAGTACAATTGGGATCCTTGATCGATCACCCAATTAGTATGTTGTTCCATAGTACATTTAAGATGTCTCAAAATGGGGACCAACTTATGGTAGCAAACTTTGAGTCTCATCCAACCCAATTACCACAAGAACAACTCAAGCTTTTCCGCAAGTACTTAAAAGAAAGAAAAATGGCGGTTAGACTCGGTGTGGGCTTCATGTGGAAACTAGACAAAAGGATGTTCCTTATTTTTCCTACTCATCACCAGCATATAGATATAAATGATGAAGTGTCGAGCAAATAAATGTAGGGGATAAACAGAATAAACAAACACAACCGGATATTATTTGAATCTCTGAAAGGCGTATGAACACTTTCAGATCGAATCAATTCGGTGGTTCTCCCGAATTATTCAATCGGATACAATTCAGAGATTGAGAACGTTTTGAATGTTTTTGTTTGAGATTGATGAACCAGAGAGAATAATAATGACCAAAGAAAAACATACGAATATTTTTCAGGGATTAGGGCTCTGCCCCTTGGACCCTGCTCCCAGGGGCGCTGCCCCCGGACCCCGTCCCTTAGAGGCTTCGCCCCTAAGATCATAATAAATTCAAATAGGCGTGCACTCCGCACCTCCAAGCCTAAATGATGTCTTATTATGACTAAATTGGTCAAACAAGTTAATCCAATTACACTAAAATATCCAACATTCCTCCCTTATTTTAGTGCAATCCTTGATTAACTAAAACAAGTTATCTCAAACAATCAAACTTTTGCATAAATGAAATGTCGTGACGATTGAATTTCACATTAGTACATTACTGTAAAACTAGAATTACCGAACCTTAAACAACAAACTAAAACTATATTAATACTACTCTTAACAATAACGTGACACTCCAATAATAAAGAAGACTAGTAGAAGATGAATAAGAAATGATGCGTGTGAATAAAACTCTAGTCGAATGATTCATAAGCCATAAGAGAACAATACACAAAGTAATAAAACATACACACACACTCTCACCTATACTAGACTTAGAGGCACACAAAATATGTTGGAGAGTGTGTGTATTTATAGTGGAGTGGGAAGCCTTTGTTGCCCTAAAAGGCTTTGGTTGGGCCATGTGATGGACTTGGGCTTTTGCATTATTCTTTATACTTTCATTACAAAGTCCATCACAAAGCCCTTACATATTTGTTTTAAGCTACACGACACACACTTAAATATACATACAAATGACCATCACTTTTCTATAAAATACAAAAGCTAACAATCTCCCCCTAAGGGATGGTCATTTCAATGATGCTCCGGTGAGTGGTCTTTTGTCTTCAATGTCTTTATCTTGTGTGTCGTTGCAGAATAATCTTCAATCAACGTTCTTTCATGCATTGTGGTATTCAAAAGTAATCGTCCTTTGGTGGATGTTCTTGCCTTGATCAAAATCTTCTCGTGATGATGCGTCGTGTCCTCCAACATACTCATACCTCTTCTCTTATGCTAATAATCTCCTCATAATCTTTCATCATATGACATATGAACCTGTTCTTTGACATATTGATTAGCCTCTTGACTTTTGTTGTTACACTTGGTCGTTAACTTGATCTCCTTGTCTTGAACTTTTAACACTTGAGCTTTGATGAGGAATGTTCTTCATAAGTATGAGTAAGCTGAGGTGAAGATGCTTGATGTATGGGATGATGGTTAATGGATGTTTAAGGGTAGCTGCATAAAACCGTTAGTAATAATCATCCAGCGCTTACGGGTTAGGACTTCGAGATCGTCAACAGCATAGTGTGTAGACTTTCTCTAATCTCCCCCAGGCCGTTCTGAACCGGATACCCCCGAGAGGGCTTACACGGACACACCGAAGTGCACCCACGATTCAGTGAGTCGCTAGAGATCACCCTACGACTGTAGACCATTTGAAGCAAGTAACCATCATTGTATAAGCTCGGCAAGATCTAAGGATCTCATTAAGACTCATGTACACCATGTGCCCTTATTGGTGAACACAGGTGTATTATCTGGAAAGTGTTCCAAAGAGATTTTAATGATGAATCTCATGGCTCTAGACTCTATAAAGTGCGTTTTGGTTTTTAGTAGTCGGAGGCATGGAGCAGAGTGCCACCTTTTCAATATCAACACATCTCGGAGTGAGAGGCCGATAGATTATGTAGTGTTCTCCGTGAGAAATAAAACAAATATCTTTTAAGAGATATCTGAGTGGCTAGGAGGGGTGGTGCAGCGCGTCACTAGGTCCATGACGTCTTGTCTTCAATATCAGCATCAACTTGTGAATACCGATAGCAGATGTATTGACCCGGTTTCTGCCCTAAGTTTTCATGGAGGGCTATTTCTTTTCACCCTTTCATTCAACTTTTCTTTTTAATTCTTC
Source organism: Artemisia tridentata subsp. tridentata (assembly GCA_021014915.2). NCBI lineage: Eukaryota > Viridiplantae > Streptophyta > Magnoliopsida > Asterales > Asteraceae > Artemisia > Artemisia tridentata. The sequence continues at coordinate 17,543,939 of CP139508.1, read as the reverse complement.
AACCCCTTCTTTTCCTTTCTCATTTACTCCTTTTTTCAATCTTACCTAAGGACTTCTAATTCTAATCTATTGGAATTGTCCTTGGGTAGATCCCTCCGGCTCTGGCGGATCATAGGAAGGTTTTCCCTAACCTTAGTCACCTTATAACATCATGATTATCCTAGATTTGCCATAAAACCATTTGAAAATCTCTCAAAGTGTTTATGAATAAACACATTTAGTTAGCACTTTGAGAGTTTTACATTTTTTGAAATACTCCCCCTTCACATGTGCTCATGCATTTTTTAACTAAAATTGCACATGTTGGAAAGAGTTCGCACATTTTAGAATTGATCGATTTTCAATGAACATAACCTTCGCGAGACACGCTTACATCACTAGTTAGACTAGCTTGAAATTATTACCCGTTCCGGTCATATTCAATGATCATCTCTCGAATTGGTACATTCTACTCAGACAAGTCCTTTGCGAGATACGCTTACATCACTGGAAAACCAGCTTGAAATTATTACCCGTCCCGGACAAGTCTTTTCGATAACGGACATTAAGTTTTGTCAATTCGAGGGTTAGAACTGAGTCTGTCTGTTGAGCATACTTTGAGATTCCACGAACTTTGATCACATTTTAGTCACGTCCTCTCCCCTTATACTTTTTCTCCCCCTCAAAAATAGCATGTAGAGATATTTTTGATTTTAACTTGATTAAAATGAAAGCGTTTTGGAGAGAGACGGAGTTTAGCATGAAGATGGAACATTTTGTATTTTAAAGTTTATACTCCCCCTTAAATAAAGCATATTTTTTAAACATTTGAGTTTAAAAATCATTTAAGGGTATAGAGGGAGTTCTCTTGAGCACAGAATTTGAGAAAGATTTTGAAAAATCTTTTTGAAAAATCTTGATCATGTGCTCAAGGTTTGTTTTTGTTTTGCCATTAACAATGCGAGTCCTGATCAGAAATAATCAGAAGTCATCATTGTAGCTCGGGTCTCGTACTGTACATGCCCGTATCATTGTTGAATGACATTTCTAGGTACGTACAGAATATTGATTTATACAAGAGACATGTCGTGAGAAGAATATTTTTGAATTTTGTATTTTATATTTTTTATGTCTTTTTGAAATTTTATATTTTTATATTTTGTTTTTGTTGGTTTTTCAAATTTTGTATTTTGTTTTTTCAAAAATATTTACATGCGAAGCTTCATGAGATGATTCAAGAAGATTCGAGAAGACTTTCTAACTCTTCGGGAGTTAGGCTTCGCATTCCAATTCGACGAACTAAGTATTCAAACCGCTCTTTTGGGAGGGCCTTAGTAAATAGATCGGCAAGTTGGTATTCAGTCTTCACGAAAAATAATTCAACAGTACCCTCTTCGACGTGTTCCTTGATAAAGTGGTAGCGGACTCTAATATGCTTGGTCTTGGAGTGCTGAACTGGATTGCACGAGTTGGCTATGGCACTTTTCGAGTCACAATACATAGGTATGTGATCGAAAGAGTAGCCATAATCTGTGAGTTGTGTCCTCATCCATAGAACTTAGGCACAACACGCAGATAGAGACACATACTCGACTTCTGCGGTTGAAAGCGCTATGCAGTCTTGTTTCCTTGATGACCAGCCTACTAGCTTCTCTCCCAAAAATTGTGCTCCTCCGGATGTACTCTTTGCAGTGACTTGACAACCAGCATGATCGGCATCTGCAAAGGCTGTTAGATTGAACTCCAAATCCTTCGGATACCAAAGTCCTACGTTAATGGTTCTTCGAAGGTACCGGAAGATCCGTTTAACCTCTTTGAGGTAAAGTTCGGTAGGCCTTGCCTGAAACCGTGCTAATAAACAAACAGCAAATTGTATATCGGGTCGGCTAGCAGTTAAGTACATGAGAGACCCAATCATGCTCCAATATTTCTTCGGATCAATGGGTTTCCCATATAAGTCAGCACCAATTTTGGGTGAGGTGACCATTGGAGTACCAACAGAGTCACAATTTTCCATTCCATGTTTCTTTAAAATCTCAATTGTATATTTCGCTTGATTAATGAAAATACCATGGTGGGATTGATGGATTTGAAGTCCAAGGAAGAATTTTAATTCGCCCATCATAGACATTTCAAATTTACTTTTCATGAGATTTGCAAAAAGTTTTGAATGTTTCGGATTAGTGGACCCAAAGATTATGTCGTCCACATAAAACTGAACAATCAAAATGTCATCATTAAACTTTTTGGTAAACAAGGTCGGGTCAATTGTTCCTTTGGTGAAATGATTTAACAGCAAGAAAGACGAGAGTTCATCGTACCACGCCCTTGGGGCTTGTTTCAGACCATAGATAGCCTTTTTGAGCTTGTAGACGTAGTCGGGATGATCTTTGTCAACGAATCCATCTGGCTGACTCACGTACACCTCTTCCTTCAGAGTTCCATTCAAGAAAGCCGTCTTGATATCCATCTGAAAGACCGTGATGTTCTTGTGAGCCGCGTATGCTAAGAAAATCCTGACCGCTTCAAGTCTAGCTACTGGCGCAAATGACTCATCAAAATCGATTCCCTCTTCCTGTCTAAATCCCTTTGGCCACGAGACGAGCTTTGTTTCGAATTACAGTCATCTCTTCATCCTTTTTGTTCTTCCATATCCACTTAAGATCAATGACAAGTTTGTCGAGAGGTCTTGGCACTAAATCCCAAGTGTCATGAAGTCGATATTGGAGAAGTTCTTCCTGCATTGCTTCAATCCATGCATCGTCTAACATTGCTTCCCGAATGTTCTTTGGCTCTTTTAAACTGACTGAGCAGGCAAAGATGCACATATCACAATCGGTGGCAAGTTGTCTTCTCGTCTGAACTGGCCTTGAAGGTTCACCAATGACATGTTCTATTGGATGGTCTTTAGTCCACTTTAATGTTGAAGGCTACCTTGGATCTAACGAATGCGTGTTTGTTGGTTCATGTAACCGAGAAGAAAATTCAGCAGATTCCGTAGCAAATGGGTTTTCAAATGGTTCTTCTTCTTCTAACATAGCATCGTTTTGGTATGGTTCTTCTTGATTTGGTGTTGTATGGGTTTGCTCATCAACTCTTGGTAAAACAATCTCAATTACTGGAGTGGCAGGAGTAGATGTAGATGATGTTGACGTGGAGGGAGTTGGTGCTTCAGCTTCAATTGTAGTAGATGCATCTTGTGGTGGTGGTGGTGGTTGTTGTTGAGCGGGTGCAGCGGAATGTTGTTGTGATGTATCTATTGAAGCTCCACCATAGTACTCATCATACATAAACTCGAAGAAATTATCCAGTTCTTGATTTGTAGGTTTATCAATGTTAGTTGACTGAGCTCCTTGGGGTGTGAGTTCTGAACTGATGTGTCCAGAAGTTTGAATTTTGGTGCGGGTCCTAATCCGATATGATTAGAAGCCATCGGGTTAAGTGCGGGTTCTAGAGCGAGTCTCTTAGAAGCCATTTGTGAAATCTCATCAAATTTCACATTCATCGTCTCCATTACTCTTTTCGTTCTTCTATTGTACACCCTGAATGCCCTCGAGTTATCTGAATAACCAATGAAGATACCAATATCACCCTTAGCCTTCAGCTTCCCCAGATCCTCTCTGTCATTTGTAGGATAGCACAAAGCGCCAAATACATGAAGATAAGAGATATCGGGTTTTCTGTTGTTCACTAGTTCGTATGGGGTTTTATTGAATCTTGGATGGATAAGAGATCGGTTTTGTGTAAAACATGCAGTGGAAACAGCATCAGCCCATAAAAACAACGGTGCACAGGAATAAATCAGCATAGTGCGAGCAGCTTCCACAAGCGTTCTATTTCTTCTTTCAACTACTCCATTCTGCTGTGGAGTTCTAACCGCTGATGTCTGGTGAGTAATTCCAGATTCTTCAAAATATGTTCTTAACTCCTGATTAGTAAATTCCGTGCCATTGTCAGTTCTCACTATCCTAACTGGAGCTTGAAGTAAAACTTGAATTCGCTTCAGAAAGGTGATGATGATTCCAGGTGCTTCATCTTTTGATCTCAAAAATCTTACCCATGTATATCTTGAGTAATCATCGACAATCACAAGAATATACTTCTTCCCATTGATACTCTCAACTCTCATTGGGCCACATAAGTCCATGTGCAATAAATGTAACTTATCAACCGAACTGGGAACGGTTTTAGGTTTATAAGTTGCTCTTTTGCTTTTTCCTTGTTCACATGATGGACATAAGTGTTCTTTGGTGTATTTGAATTTAGGGAGACCGGTGAAGATGTTGTCTTTGGCAAGCTTTGTAATTGTGTCAAAGTTGAGATGGGAAAGGCGTCTATGCCACAACCAGGACTTAGTATCGTCAGCTCTTGTCATAAGACAAATAGGTGATGACGAGGCCATTTGGTTTATGTCGATAGCATAGAGATTGGTTCCACGATTTCCGGTTAAGAGATCATCACCAACCAAGTTCCTAACGAAACATGTATTTCTTCTGAATGCAACCTCTAAATCTGCATCACAAAACTGCCCGACAGAAAACAGGTTGTGTCCCAATCCTTCGACATAGTAAACTCGAGTGATTAAAAAATTCCCAAACTGTAGATCTCCATAACCCAGAATAGCTGCTACATGATCATTTCCAAACCGAACTGTTCCCATGAACTTCCATACAAAGTTGATCAGCAGCTTCAGATTCCCGGTCATGTGCTTGGAGCAACCCGAGTCGACGATCCAAAGACATATTTCGATAACCTGCCAATGACAGATGATTGTGCATTTGGAAACCGTTTATCATTTGGTTCCATGGGGTTAGGGATAACAGGCGAAATACAATCATAGATGGTTTTACTGGTTCTTCCTTATTCATTTTTATTCTACCATTTTCTAGACTGAATTCTCTACCCTTTGGAATCCATACGCACATCTTAATATAGTTCCTAGGCAGCAGACTACTAGTGGTTTTCCTAGACTTTGCAATAAGTCTTTGAATGTATCTAGTCTTAGCACTAGTTTCTGACGGAACATCTTTCTCAGCAGACTTATCATTCACATGCACAATATTAGAAACAATATCATCACACACATTTTCAGACAAAGATTTCTTGTTCATTAAACAAACTGGTTCATTACATGCACTAGAAATATTGTCTTTAACATTACATTCAGATGACAAATGTTTCTTCTTGGAAAGCGATAAAATCCTAGGGTGTTCTTCTACTTCTTCTATTTTATTCTTGTTTTCACTCTTAGATGCAGTAGAGACTCTATTCCTTGTATTGCTCCTAGGCTTTGGTCTGCTGCTCTTAGAGGTACTTTCTACTCCTGTAGAAGGTAAGGCACACTCATTAGGATTTATCTTGTTGTCCTTTGAATCAGTGTTAGCTTTCCTAGTCTCTTTTGGATTTTCCTTAACACTTTTGTCTATCGCCCTATATGTTTTAGATGTAGAGGTAGATGCAATAGTGGTACTAATCCTATAAAGTCCAGGTGCTATCACATTTGGTGTTTTGACAACTACTTTCTCTTTACCATTTTCTTTGGGCAAGGGTGAAGGAGCGCATTGTGAAATTGACATTTTTGGTTTTGCATTAATATCTTCACCCTTCCCTTTTTGACATTCAAGCTGAGACTTCAAAAGATCAATTTGTTTTTGCATTTGTTTGTAAGAACGTTCATACGACAATTTGTCATACTTGCATTCTTCTTTTTTTCGATCAAGTTGTTTAAAATATGTGATGTTTTCCTTTTCAATCTTAGCAAAAGCATTTTCATATTTTGAAACAATTTCGGAAGTCTCGGCTCGAATTCTTTCATCGTCTTCGACAGAATACATTTGATAAATAATGGACATAATATCAGTTGAAAGAGCTTCTTCAGAGAGTGCGTCATTTTTTTTTCCAAAACTTTGATTTTTTCAATGTTTTCATTAGCTTCAAGTACTAAGGATGTGTGGTCCTTGACAAATTCAGTTACTTCTTTGATAATTGCGTTCTCAACATGAATTGCTCTTGCATGTATGCCAGATACAATGGGAGTAATCTCTGTTTCGAACATCTTTTTTTGTTCAGTTTGAAAACTTGAAAACCAATCGTTGATTTTAGTATCAGTTTTGGTTGCCACAACATCTTGAAGCATTTCAACTCTCCTTTTAAGATCGGCCAAAAGTATTCTAGCTTCACTTGCGGAAGTGTCGGTAGAGTACATTTGTTCGATGTTAGAAAGGTGTTTTGACACAACTTTGAACTTTGAGGCAGCCACTGGTTTTTTGAAAAACAAAGGTGACTCCTTTTGAACAAGATGAACACCAGCAAGTTTGTTGGCTTCATTATAATCAATTGGTTTGATTTCGCTGTTCAATTGTCTCATTTTGTTTCGACTCTCTTTCGTAAGCTCAATCGTTTCATACGAATCATAACAAGTAGGTGGATCATGCACATCATTTATAAGATTACCATTATATAGCACATTCTGTTCTTTCTGAGCTTTCTTGAGATATAAGGGTTTTCACAACCGAGAGCCATTTTCTTTCTTGTATATAAAATCGGGTTTTTGTCGTTAATTATCATATTAATCGTTTGACTTGAATGACCCATTTTTACAAGCAATTCTTCCAACTTTTTAATAGTTTCTTGTTTGTCAAGTACTTCATCAAGAAGTTCATCTTCTCGTTTTGAAAACTTTGTATGCAACTCTTTCTTTTCTTTTTCAAGATCAGAACAAGTTGATTTTTGTTTAGAAAGTTGGTTGGTTAGATCAGAAATTTCTGCTTTTAAGGATTTAATTTGCATGTTCAATTTAACATCAAGAGTGTCGTATTTGATTTGCAAATGTTTTTCCCTTGAAACAGAATCACTGTAACCAGTTTCAAGTTCTGATAGACGTTTGTGGTGAAATTCAAAAGCTTTTTCGTTCACCTTGTATCTCTCAAGCTCAGTGGTCAATTTTTCATTAGCGGCCTTAACATCGCTATTGATCTTTTGGACCTTTTCAATTTCAATACCACAATTTTGCAATATTGATTCAAATAAAGCACGTGTTTCCTCTTCAGTCTCAGTATGCTGTGACTCGAAGTCACCATTAGGATTCATATCTGGAGTAGCCAGAATAGTATTACTACAACTTGGGGAGTCCATATATGTATCATAAATGAGAGTAGGAGTCTCAGGATCCTGTTCTTGTTGAGGTGACATATCAAACATTTCATTATTGTGACATGTAGCATATGTAGGTACCTCAGATATCACATTGGCATCATAAGCAGGAGGTGTTTCAGAATCCGTGTCATATTTAACCTCTTGAAGATTTGCCATGAAGATGCAGTTGGCATCGATATCCTCCAAATCCTCTGCATCATCCATCAGTGCCATGAAATCACGTTCCTCAGCAATCAACTGAAATCCTGCCTTGTCCTTCTGAGCTAAGAGCAAAGCTTTCTGAAGGTACTCGGGATCTTTCTTTTTTGGCTTGGAGGGACAGTTTCTTGCCATATGACTAGTACCCTGACAGTTAAAACATTTCAACACATTTCCTTGATTCATATTCCCAACATTCCCAACAACTGAAGCAGCAACATTCCCAACCTGATTTCCCATATTCTGACCTCTTCTATTTCCAACAACTTGACCCATCTGATTCTGATTACCCATAAACTGACCTGTACTTTGATTTCCCATATACTGCCCTGTATTTTGATTACCCATCTGAGGAGCATATCCTTGTTGATTCCCATAACCTCCAACCATTTGTCCTTGTTGACCTATGTTGAAACCCGGTTGAGCAAACTGCTTGTAGCGAGTGTTCGATGCAATCCTTTGATTGTTGTTTGTAGGTGTGGAATAGCGTCCTTGGACAACTATTGATAGAAGGGTGAATGCTTGAGACAGTGCAGACATGTCATCATTAGGATTGTATTGTGATTCTGGGTATTGTTGTTGTGGAATGACTTGTTGTTCATGAGGATAGAATTGTTGTTGTGGGAAGATAGCAGTTTGTGGAGAGTATTCATGTGGTATGTAGTTCTGAGTGGGAGTTGGTGATGATGGTGTGTTCACTGTTGAAGATGATGGTGACTGAGCAATCAATGCTAAAGGATCATGTTTTTTGGCAAGCATTTCTTTCCTAACCTCATCTGCCTCTTTCTGGTTTTGTTTCAAGAAATCATAGAGCTGATCATAATTCACTTCATGAAGGTTCTTTGTTTGATTAACAATTGTAACATATCGTCCCCATTCCTCTGGAAGGTTGTTAAGAAACTTGATGTTTTGGACAATCTATTTTGGTGTTAAGTTGTTCCTTATGAGCTCATTTATGATAGTGCAAAACCTTGTGTAGTAGATTTCAATTGGGTCAGCTGGAGTGGATGAAATTTTTTCCCATTCAGTTAGAAGCTTGTTTTCAATGTCTTGTTGACCAATTTCAGTTCCATGACATAGCCTCCTAACTCGTTCCCACATATCATAAGCAGTTTCACAGCTGTCAACAGCACAAAAGATCTCTTGTGGTAAACCAAGTTGAATTAGGTGCATGGCTAAGTCATCTGCTTCAATCTGTTTCCGATCCTCTTCTGTGTATTCTTCTTCTTTCTGAGTATGACAAGATGGTGGAACAGGAGGATTTTGATTCGGATCACCAGCTTCTTGAATCTGACGAGGTTTGAAAGGACCATTCTTGATGGAGTTGATCAGAAGTTTGCCTTGTCCATTAGGTTTTGTTTTCAAGTAACGAAGCATACGGCTTGTCCATGGAAGATAACTACCTTTTTCTAGCATGGGAGGACGCTTTTCAGCACCAGCTGCATGGATGTCTTGTTGAGTAGTCATTGTTGTTGATGTTGTAAGATAAGGTTGATTGATTCAGGATCGTTTGCAAAGAAATAGGTGTTGTGATTGTTGAAGGTAAAGCTTTGATGATGTTGTTGATGATCTTTGAGTTTACAATTTAGATAAACAAAACAAATTAAATAAGGTTACTAAATTTGACTAGACTATAATTTAGACAAAAACAAAAGAGTACAATTCGACAAAAGTTATGGAAATTAGAATTTAGATAAAATGTCAATTTCTATAGAAATTTCAATTTTGACCAGAATTTATACAAATTATGGTAAAATTTCAATTTAGATAGAAATATCTAATTTATATAAATTGATAATTTATACAAAACGATCTAACACTCTTATACAAGAGAGTAGATATCCGATTTTCGAAGTATTTTCTACACTTATACAAGCGCAAAAATACCGAATTCACTTTTGATGTTGAAGAAATTACGATTGAATCAAATTTATAAACGTTATTTTAGGTTGAACAAAGTTTATGTAAATTGCAAGGGTCAAGACTGCCAAATGCGAAAGTTCCTTGTTGTCCGAGAAGTAATCGCGATAACCCTTCCAAGTGTCAATTGCGATAGAAACTTTTCTGGTAAATAGCGATAAAAGACTCGGTAGCAATTGCGATAAGTTCAATTTGGTGAAATGCGATAAACTGCCAAGTCTCAACTGCGATAAGTTCAGCTTGGTGAACTGCGATAAACAGCCAAGTCTCAACTGCGATAAGTTTGGCTTGGTGAACTGCGATAAACAGCCAAGTCTCAAATGCGATAAGTTCAGCTTGGTGAACTGCGATAAACAGCCAAGTCTCAAATGCGATAAACCCTAACTTGTCGCTTTTTGAACTCAGATAAACCCTTACTTATCGCGATTGGGGCACTTCGAATCAACTTTCTTATACAAGAAAGTGGATTATCAAGAACGTTATGGGACCTTTTTTATCAGATTTCTTGTACAAGAAATGATAAAAATGAATGAGAAGTAAGCATATTCGAACTTTGGACCTTTGATGATGAACTTTTTATGCGCAACACTTCACAAACCTACGTTAAACTCACAAAAATCACATCTTTTGCCCTTAAACGCACGTAAACCACAAAAAGCTACAACCTTTTTATCCAATACGCACCAAAACAACAAAAAGCTTCAACCTTTTTGCTTAAAATACCCACGTAAATTACAAAACAAACACAACTAATACCTAAATCTATGTTTGGCGATTGATACCACTTGTAAAACTAGAATTACCGAACCTTAAACAACAAACTAAAACTATATTAATACTACTCTTAACAATAACGTGACACTCTAATAATAGAGAAGACTAGTAGAAGATGAATAAGAAATGATGCGTGTGAATAAAACTCTAGTCGAATGATTCATAAGCCATAGGAGAACAATACACAAAGTAATAAAACACACACACACACTCTCACCTATACTAGACTTAGAGGCGCACAAAATATGGTGGAGAGTGTGTGTATTTATAGTGGAGTGGGAAGCCTTTGTTGCCCTAAAAGGTTTTGGTTGGGCCATGTGATGGACTTGGGCTTTTGCATTATTCTTTATACTTTCATTACAAAGTCTATCACAAAGCCCTTACATATTTGTTTTAAGCTACACGACACACACTTAAATATACATACAAATGACCATCACTTTTCTATAAAATACAAAAGCTAACATTAGTACATTACACATTCCAAATATTCGAATACCAGGGTGTCGCTTAGGATTGAACTCTGGGAATTCATTATGAATACACGAAGATAATGTACACAAAAGTTTACATACATAGTAGTTCTATCTTGACACATGTTTTACTAGCCTATGTCCTTATCCTTCATAAGCATGTCAAAGCCAAGTCCCGGCTTCTTAAAGCGGCTAAACTTCATGCTCATATAGGTGGCTCTTTTAGTCTTGCACCTGCAATGCAATTTGTCAAAAGAGTTATTAAGAATATATCCATTCAACCTCCCTAACTTGCAGGTATGAACACATACCTTGGGATGATTCTTCTAATTTGTTCCAATCTCTAAATATTAAGCCTTCCACATTGAATTCAGCACCTAGCGTCATACTAGGTGGGAATTGGGTATCAGAGATTTCTGGTGGACTTTATTTAATGTATTTTTATATGATTTTACATTAATATGCTTCAACTCCAAATAATTCGCCAAACAGCTTTATAAAAAATATAAGCTTCAACTTTCGGCTTATAATATAAGCCCCAGCCCTAGCCCCAGCCCCAGCCCCAGCCCCAAACATACCCAATTGTGTTATTAAAAGTAAGTTGTGTTTAAGTGAACTGTGAATTGTTAATATTTTTTATGATGATGAATTATAGCATGCGGAAAATGTCTAGCATAAGTAATGTGTGATGGTGCAAAACAATGTGCAATGTTTGTGTTTTTTATTGTTGTTGTGGTGAATGTAGTAGATAGATAGATAAGGAGTGTGAGCTTGTTTAATTTATGCGTGGTAATTAATACGGAGTAGCTAGAGGTGGCAAAACGGGCGGGCCGGGCGGGCATGGGCACAGGCTAAAATGGTCACAGGCTTAATCGGGCACGGGCTAAACAGGCACAAGTTATACAAATCGTTTTATAGAAGACCGAAAATGACGAAATAAATTCCTTAAACGTAATACCCCAGTTTAGCGATTTGGTAGAGCTTGACTACTGCCTCTGAGCCCATGATGGACGCCTACACCGACTCAGAGCCGGAGGAGGAGGAGATCCCCATCTTTCAGGTAAACCATCTCGACGATGACCTCGGCGACGACGAGGTTGTCGACATTGCTATTCTAGAGGTCGCCTCCCCGGTGGTCCTCTGTTGTCGAATAACTTTTTTTTTCCTTTCTTTTCCCCTTATCTTCATAAACAATTAATCTGCTAATTATGATTATAATAACAATGTTATTACAAGAATAATCTAACTATTCGAATAAAATTGATTTAGGAGGTATGCACCGACTTCTGACCCATTTTGAGCCGATTGATTCCTTTTTGCTTGATTTACAGGTTGACCCGTTTAAGATAAAACACAACCAAGACAGTATTTACTCGTATAATTCTTGATTTACTACTGAACTTTTGATAGGAGCAACTCGAAGAACATATCAATGACGGACCGTCTAAGAAGTTCACCTAGATTCAAGAGAGCCAAGGTCACTGCATCACAACAGCTGGGGGATACAGAAAGCGAGTCTGTGGACTTTGTTCCTGACCCGAATATAAGAATGCAGGCCGAGTTTGGCCGCATGGGTTGTCTGCGAACGAGATAACTCTATTTTCAAGATACTTGGAGCACAACCATTTGGCAAGTCTAGTTTTTTTGAATATGAAAGCGCATCAGGAGAGGATCAATCTTATAAGAGAGCTTGATCTGACTCCTTATGAGTATAATCCAAATAATAGCGGTGCATATCCAAATCAATGATGTAAGTTCATTTGCTCTTTAAGCCCCTCAGATGGTATTACTTGTTTATGTGATTTGATGATAAAAGATTTAAATTATATTGGTATATTGCTAGAATGCGATTAAGAGCTCAAATTGATACGTTGATTGGTTTTAATAAGCTTGATTAGAAATTTCAAGCAATTTTTGCATAATATGATACAATGAGTTCATGAGATCATTTTGCTAGATAATGAGCTAGGTTATGATGATGCAAGGAGCTTGTAATATTGGTTTTGTTGGATCAAGATGTATGTTTAGATTGAAAAACGGACTAAATGAGTTAAGTGGTATTAAAAAGGCATGAATTGAGTTGTAAACGAGTAGATGAATTAAATAAACCATTTGGCATGCATTAAAAGTATCCGTTTGGTGAATGGGCTAAGTTTGACTCAAACGGGTCAAACAAGTCGTAACCAATCACTAATTTATATGAAAACGTGATTATGTAGACAACCCAAATGGTTTATTTTCAGCTCAAGCTGCACCAAAACCTCCCAGCCATGTATTCAGCTATTGAGGGGATGAAAGTTGGTGGAAAGGTAAACTTCAGTTATTTTAATTATCAAAATAATTCTCTCTTCTATTTAAGAAAAAAACGTATATTCATATTGTTTTGTTGCACAGAGGAGGGTGATAGTTCCTCCAGAGGCAGGGTATGGTAAAAAGGGACAAAATGAAATTCCGGTATGCCATTCTTGCAAGTCATCTTTCTTTGCTTATGCTACCAAAAAAAAAAAAAAAAAAAAAAAAAAAAAGTTGTGTTTTTAGTGAAATTCCTATGTTTGTTCACATAGGAGTTTTGTAATGGCTTTCTTGGTTGCTTTTTGTACATTTTCACGTTACCCTAAAACCTTAAGAAAATTGATATACAGTAGAGATCCATTTTTAGTTTTTACCCTCATGTTAACCTTTCTTCTAGTGAATTAAATTGGCATTCTTGAACTTAGGTTGTCGTAGAAAGTAGACCTTTTTGTTGAGTTGATGAAAAACCAACTTTCAATGCCCATTGTCTCATGTTTCCAACATGCTGGTTTTGCAGCCGAATACAACGTTTGAGTTGAACCTTGAGTTATTGCAAGTAAAGCGACCTGAAGGAAAGTAGCTTGTTTCTGGAGATTTCATCAACTTGAATAAGTTTGCAAAGGTAGTTTTGGCGTGAAGAGCAATTTTTTATTTTTTTTCCCAGAAGGCCAAGGTGTATGAAGCTTTGTAATATAAAGTTGTACATGACATGACACTACATTACAAATACTCTTTGTAACACTTGTATTTATATACCAAATATCATTTCTTTCCTTGAGTTATTGCAAGTAAATTCAATGGTACCGCGTGGAATTGATTGAAAGTAGTGGAAGAACTACGAATGCTAAGATAGGGTGTGGTGCTTGTGTGAAGGGTGCGTGCTGACGAGATTAAGGGGTGGTCATTGGTCACGCGTGGAACATCTTTACAACTCAAATGGTTGGCTTAAGTAGTTGTGGTCATAAGGTGGTGTGGGTCATTTTTGAATATGTTTTATATTATTTGAAAAATTGAGGTGTAGATAAATTGAAGAGTAAGAGACTGCAACGGGCGTGATAAAACCTATCAACCGTGTTACTGTCCGTGATGAGTGGGTAACCCCATCAAATTTTACCCGGGTGGATCATAGGTGTAAAATAACCCTCTATCGCGTGGTGGGCATGTGGTGGTTGATGAAGCAAAAAGTGTACCCATTTTAGGGGGTCATTTAAGCCCTAAATTGTATTTATTTGATCAAATATTGCCCTAAATCGTTCCTTTTGTCATTTTAGGTACTTTGGAGAAGAAATATGGAAAAGGAAGCATTTTGGACGTTTTTGGAGCATAAAAGTGAAGAAAACGACAAAGTCTCAAAAATCTGCTGAAAAGTACCTGTGACGGCGTCAAGCCCTAGTGTGACGCCGTCAGACCTTGATAAGCCAGAGAGGATTTTGGAAGATTAAAGGGGGACGGCGTCAAGAAGGTCGTCAAGCCTTGATAAGCCAGAGAGGATTTTGGAGGATTAAAGGGGGACGGCGTCAAGAAGGCCATCAAGAAACCCTAAATGCGGCGAGGTGACGGCGTCAAGCTCTATAACGTGACGCCGTCAGATCTGTTTTCCTATATATACTTTCATAATTTTTAGTCATTAGTGTGCAACTTTTTGAGGAGAAACCCTAAGACGAATTTTCTGCCATTTTTAAGGGTTTTATACCCTTGGATCTCCCATGTTTAATTGAAGATAAGTAATCAATTAATCATTCAATATGTCTATGTGTTGTTTGATTATATCTTGTTCTTGTCTTTTAATTAACATGTTAGGCTAGATTTATCTTGTGTTTGCTTAGATCTAATGAAACCTAACTATTGATTATTGGTTATTAATGTGTTATTAATTGTATTGGATGATTGTTTATCGATGTTAGGCTTAAGAAAACTGGCTAACTTCCTATACGGTAACTTGCTTGAACGTCTTAAGAAACATGAACCAATGCGTACTAAGGTTTTTATGGTTGTATTTAATGCATGAGCGAATTCTAGTGATCCCATGTTAGGAGCTTCTTAGCCGGCTCGACATAGGAGTGAAGTAGGAGCTTGTAGAGTTGGGGAAGTACGTACGCCACCCCACGATTGGTATTAAGGAATACACCCGTCATCCACGCAATTAATACACACTAATCAACCGGTAAAAGATAGTTAGGGAGTAAGGAAATCTAAGTAAACACATTTCTCTCCATATAAGTTTCACAACCTTTTTATTTGCATTTGTAGTAATTTGGGTTAGTTGACTAGCAACTAATTCCGCCCACTCCTTCAAACCCGAGATTTTACTTGCTTTCATAAAATATAAAAATACAAAAAGAATCTTCCCTCACCCTTAGACCTATTAGAGTAGTTTTTCAATCCTAACGACACTATTCCCCTAGAGAACGATCAATCCCCCGGTACTTGCCACTACACTATACTACATCGGTCAGGTACACTGCCTGGTGGGGATTGCAAGCCTCTTGAGATCCCTCGAGAGGTAAAACCTGTTGTAAGGTCGCAAAACCACGCATCAGTAATGTAAACCAGAACTGCAAGCCCCTCACACCCATTTTAAAATACCCGCGGATATATCCGTGAACACCCCCCTCACCCCACCCCCCCCCCCCCCCCCCCAACCTTCTCTTTTTAAAGAAGAAAAAAAAAAAAAAAAAAAAAAAAAAAAAAAAAAAAAAAACTTGCATTTATTATGTTACTTAAATAATTGCGAAGTTATTACTAGATATATTTATTGGTCACCTAAATCTATTAAAAGCCACAGCATACAAATCATCTCTTTTGAGTTGCGAGACTAGAAGACGAATATGAATCATGAAAGCATCAAATATATATATCAAGGTTTTCAAGATCAGGATCCTACTCAGGATCGTTTTTGTTTTTGCAAGATCGAAATCGTAATATCGGTTCGGGATTTTAAGATCCTGCTATAATGTCATTTTCTTAATTGTCTTTGTAATATTATTAAAATCTACAAATTATTATATATCATTAACACAAAATTACATGAATGTTTTATGGAATTGTTGTCTTAAATTATAAATAGGAGATGTTTAAGAAGATCACTACACCAAAAGGTTACGTTTGGCACCAGGAAAATATTTGGCACGACATTGTCGACCCAAAATTCGACCATGGCCCGTACCACTTTCAACAAAAAAGTCAGTCAAAGTTTCTAGCAATATGGCACGACAATGTCGTGCCAAAACTCAAAAACTTTTTTTTTTAATTTAAAAACTTTTTAAATTAGTTTTTATTTTAAAATAAATATTAAAACATATTAGAAAGCAGAATGGGTCGACAATGTCGACCCAAACTGCGAGTATATATATATTTTTTTAATTTAAAAACTTTTTAAATAACTTTTTATTTTAAATGAAGTATTAAAAACTTTTAAGGGAAAAGAATTAGGAAAAAAAATACGGGAAGCAATATGGCACGACAATGTCGTGCCATATTTTACCACCAAAATATTTTCACGAAAATTAAAACAACCCGCCAAAAAAAATATTAAAACATTTATAAGAAGCAGATTGGGTCGACAATGTCGACCAAAACTGCAAGTTATATTTTTTTATTAATTTAAAAATTTTTTAAATCGCTTTTTATTTTAAAATAAATATCAAAATATTTTAAGAAGCAGAATGGGTCGACAATGTCGACCTAAACTGCGTTTTTTTTTATTTTTTTTTTAAAAACTTTTTAAATCAGTTTTTATTTTAAAATAAATATTAAAACTTTTCTACTATATAATTAAAATTAAAAACTTTATATTTACAATTAAATACTTTTATAAAATTAAAAAAATATATTTAATTTAAGTACTTTTATTTAAAAAAATATACATTCAAAGTCTATGTGATTAATTCTAGGGTTGCGTTCAACATTGAGATAAGTATGAGGCCCTCACCTTCTTATTAATGTGTACTAGCTAGTTTGAATGATGCAATTGTATATGATGTGCGTTGTTGATGTCGTTAGCATTGTATAGAGCTCTATAGTCATCTCGGCTTATTCGTGTAACATCTCGTGTATAACCATATCATCTCGGCTCATTCGTTAAACATCTCGGCTCGTTCCATACAGACTCAAACGAAACAAGCGAGTTAATAAACTGCTTTGCGCCTGGTGAGACATTGTGGTTAACACTTGGCCCATAGTTAGGAATTGCATCTGATGTGCGTTGTTGATGTCGTTAGCATTGTATAGAGCTCTATAGTCATCTCAGCTTATTCGTGTAACATCTCGTGTATAACCATATCATCTCGGCTCATTCGTTAAACATCTCGGCTCGTTTCATACAGACTCAAAGGAAACAAACGAGTTAATAAACTGCTTTGCGCCTGGTGAGACCTTGTGGTTAACACTTGGCCCATAGTTAGGAATTGCATCTGATGTGCGTTGTTGATGTCGTTAGCATTGTATAGAGCACTATAGTCATCTCGGCTTATTCGTGTAACATCTCGTGTATTACCATATCATCTCGGCTCATTCATTAAACATCTCGGCTCGTTTCATACTGACTCAAATGAAACAAGCGAGTTAATAAACTGCTTTGCGCCTGGTGAGACATTGTGGTTAACACTTGGCTCATAGTTAGGAATTGCATCTGATGTGCGTTTTTGATGTCGTTAGCATTGTATAGAGCTCTATAGTCATCTCGGCTTATTCGTGTAACATCTCGTGTATAACCATATCATCTCGGCTCATTCGTTAAACATCTCGGCTCGTTTCATATAGAATCAAACGAAACAAGAGAGTTAATAAACTGCTTTGTGCCTGGTGAGACATTGTGCTACACGAGATGTTATACACAAGAAACCATATATAATATCACACCATCTGTCAACAAAACACTTCCCACCAAAGTCTCCCACGAAAAATTTCCCACCAAAATACTGGCACCAAAAATTTCCCACCAAGATCTGCTCTTATATACTAACATCTTATCCACACAACTTCACAACCTCTTATACTCAAAACCACTTAACCTCACAACCACAAACACACACTGTTATCATGGTGAAGATGGCGGAATTTGAAGCTTTTGCTTGTCCTTGTAAACGAGGAGACGTAATTCTGCGAGAATCGCATAAACCTTACTCCTTTGGTAAACAATACTATATATGCGTGTTCTTTATCAAAGTTGAACAATTACATACTTTTTTGTGTGTTATATAAATAATTTGGTTAGTTGTTAAAAATAATAGGTTTTACTCTTTAACAGGGTGGGACAAAGGAGTTTGGATGCGATTTTTTTTATGGAAGGAGGAACGACTCGCCAAAATGACAGGTTCTCTTGGAGCTTCAACGCCTCCAACTCATTCCGCAGGACCATCCATAACTCCAACTCGTTACACTGCAGGACCTTCAACATCGACTCCTGGAAATACATAGTGCTCAAACTGCATCAAACTGAATCACCAGATAATGGTACTCAATAAAATGCTAGAAGTGTATATGCATCCAAACAAACACACAATTGATTCAGCTGCCTTATTTCACGACCTTTATAATGACATGCTAGGTGATATGGGAAATCTTCGTATGTAGGTTGTTGTGTTATTGTTGCTGTTGTTGTTGTTGTTGTTGTTGTTGTTTGTTGTTGTTGTTTGTTGTGTTATTGTTAAAATGTTGTTGTTGTTGTGAAAACTGATGTCGAACGTGCTTTATATTTTTAATTCGTACGCTTTAATGTTGGAGTAATACGTATGATAGTAACCGGAAAAGATAGCCGTGATCTCGACTATTATGAACTAATTTAAATCATTTTTAATGTATTCATTTATAATTAATTTAAATCATTTTTAATTTATTTAAATAATTTATAACAAATTTAAATTATTTTTAATTTATTTAATATTAATTATTTTTAATTTATAAGATAAAGGGAAAAGAATTAAAAAAAAATACAGTCAGCAATATGGCACGACAATGTCATGCCATATTTTACCACCAAAATATTTCACCAAAATTAAAACAACCCGCCAAGAAAAAAAATAATAGAGGAAGCATTATGGCACGACATTGTCGTGCCATTTTGGTCAAAAAAAATAGTTAAAGGAAGTAAAATGGCACGACAATGTCGTGCCATTTTGATCAATCATTCACTACCCTCGTTCTTACCTTCTTCTCTCTCACACTTTACCAAAAACTTTACCAAACAAAAAAAAAATGCAGCCATCACCATCCACTGCTTCTTCTTGCTTCTTGATTAATTGACCACCTTCAACACCACCAAAACCACCTTCAACACGACCACTGCTTCTTCTCCACACTTTAACAAAGAAAAAAAAAAGCGGCAAACACCTTCGATCGGTGCCATCTGCACCAAAACAACCACCTTCAACACCACATTGGACACCACCACAACCAGCTTCAACACCACATTCTTCTACTTATTTGATTAAAAGGTATGTTTTTTTTTTTGGTTAACCGTATATATAATTTTTTTTACCGTATATAATATTTATTTTTTATTTTTGTTTGTTTTAAAAGTTATGTTTTATTTTTATTTTGGTTTGTTAAGTAAATTTGTTTTGGTGTAGTGACCGGCCGAAAATTGTTTTGATGTAGATGGCACAACCGCCATGAACCATCATCACACGAGCTCCACCACCACAGCCGCCCCACGTATTGGTAGTTTAAAGGTGTTTTTTTAATTGTGTTAATGTATTTTGGGACGATAATTTCGTCGTCAAAAGTTTTTATTAATTAATTTGGTTAATTTAAGTTTGGTTGTTTAATTTAGGTTGTTTATTTTACGAGATTGTCGCGGGAGAGTCGGGACAGCAGTAGCATCACAGCCGGGTCGGGACAGCCGGGTCGTGATAGCCGGGTCAGGACAGCCGGGTCGGGACAGCCGGGTCGTGACAGCCGGGTCGGGACAGTCGGGTCGGGACAGCAGCCTTTCCTTTTTTTCTCTTTTCTTCTCTTCCTTTATTTCAGCCGTGAACTAGGTATATAATTTAATTCCTTTGATGGTTGCGTTTTTTTAGTAAAATGCGTTTGGTTAGTAATTGGAGTGTGTTTGGTTATATGTGAATGTGAGATACATGCTTTTTTGCACGTTCTTGTTTCTATCGGTTAATAATTGGAGTGTGTTTGGTTATATATGAAGTAATGAACACTCCGTCAAATTGAATTGTCAAATTAATTTCCTTGTTATTATATATGTTTATGTCATTCATTGATTGACATAGTATCATTTAGTCATGTATTATTGTATTGTGAATATGTCGTTTAGTTAATATGATATTGTGATTGTTAGACTTATGTGACTTTTTTTAGGATTTTAGTGATTAATTTCGGACAACCCCCATCTGGAATTAATCATCCTATAGAAAACCCGTCCGAAATTAATTTATTAGAAATTAATTTCGGAAAGTCCCCTGTTTGGGACTGCTTTTTGAATGTTTTGTCTCATTTAGGATATGGATGCGTATAACTGTTTTACTATTTGAGAGAAATTCGACAGTATTTCCCTTTCACTCCTACGAATATGTATTTAATGCACATATTTGGGGAGTTGAGGGGAAATGCTGCCGATTTTTTATTTAAATAGTAAATCGGTTATACGCATTCATATATGAGACGAGGCATTCAAAGAGTGGGTTAGGATTGCCTTCCATAGTTACACTAGGTAATCAAAACAGTTCATAATTATGCCTTTTCATGTTTGAATGTGTTTATTTGCATATGTATATATATGTATGTTCATTTATTTGAAACTGTTTTTTTGCAACGCAGTCATGACAATTGATAAGACTTGGACCACTATAGCCAACCGTAATTCCCCTGAGTTTTTAGATGGTCTTTTTGCATTCATCGCGCATTGTGAGACATTGTTACACCCCATCACAAAAAAGATTCTCTGCCCATGTGTTCGTTGTGGTAACGCTTGGAATAAACCGCATACTCTCAAAACTCTTGAGTCACACATTTCACAATACGGGTTTGACATAAGTTATACCACTCGGAAATATCACGGTGAACCGCTTCCTCCACCCGTAGTAAATAACACACCACAACCACCTTCACTTGAACACATTGACATGGATGCATTCTTCCAAGATATTTCTGCAAATAATGAACCAACTCCACCATCTCAAACAACAGGTTCTCAACCAGCACAAACAACAGGTTCTCAACCAGCTCAAACAACGGGTCCTAACATTAATAACAAGTACAAAGAGTTACTTGCTAAGTCCACCCAAAGTTTGGGTCCAAATTGTGAAATGACTGCACTGAACTTTACCTCAGAGCTTTCGCACATCAAGGTCTTATGTAAAATACCTGATAAAGGGTTTAACATGATTCTAAATCTTTTGCAAAAGGCATGTCCCCAAAGAATGGATTCAACTTCCCAACGTCATACTATGAAATCAAAAAGACATACAAAGATATCGGGTTAGGATACGAATCGATCCATGCTTGTATAAATGATTGTTTTTTATTTTGGGGATCGGATGAGAACAAAAGTCTGCAAAATTGTCCAATCTGCAACGCGAGTAGATGGAAAAACCTAAAGAAAAAGGGGAAGAAAGTTGCCAACAAGGTGTTGCGTTACTTTCCGTTAACACCTAGACTACAACGCATGTTCAACACAAAACACATCGCAAAGTGGATGACTTGGCATGCTACTGGACAGTCTAAGGAAAACGGTAAGATGAATCACCCGTGTGATGGTAAAGTGTGGAAAGATTTTGACATAATGATACCCGAGTTTTCTTGTGACCCTAGAAACGTCCGATTAGGGTTGGCTGCCGACGGTTTCAATCCGTTTGGCAACATGAGTCAAGGTTACAGCATGTGGCCGGTCATATTGACAGCATACAACACACCCCCGTGGATGTGTATGAAAGAGACTTCTTTAATGTTGACGATGTTAATTCCCGGCCCTAAATCACCTGCAAAGGACATTGATGTTTTCTTGCAGCCTTTAATCAAAGAACTCCAAGAATTATGGAAAGGTGTGCCGACTTTAGACGCTGCTACGGGTACTCATTTCAACATGAAAGCGGCGGTTTTATGGACCATAAATGACTTTCCAGCTCGAAGTAGTTTGTCTGGGTCGACTGGACAAGGCTACTATGCATGCCCAACATGTAAGCAGGACATTCCTTCGCTTCCTATGAAGAATAAAATCGCTTACGTTGGTTATAGAAGATTCTTACGCGTAAACCATCCAATGAGGAGGAAACACAACGAATTCCATGGTAAACCTGAAAATAGGCATCCTCCTAGAAACTTTACCAATGAAGAAATCATGATTCAAATTAGTAAAGTCTTTAAACGTGTCTCGGGTAAACATCCACATATTGTTAAAAATAACCCTAAACCTAATCGAGAAATTGAATTGAATTGGAGTAAGCGTTCTATCTTCTACGAACTGGAGTATTGGCCCGTTCTTCAACTAAAGCACAATCTCGATGTCATGCACATTGAAAAGAACGTGTTTGAGAATGTGCTTAATACCTTGTTAATGAACGACAAATCCAAAGACACGCTAAAGGCAAGGCAAGACATGAAAACTCTGGGAGTTCGAAAAGAGTTATGGCTCGTTGATAAAGGAAACGGTGTTGATGCAAATAATGTTTAAAAACGTTATTTATATCTTTCGATTACCACACGTTTTGAGGATGACAAAATGTGAGATCACGTTACGTTAAAATTAACGTAAACAAGTTTTTAATTGGAAGATCCCGTTTCTACGCAAATCACTCTTGAACAAATTTACAACTTGTCTAATGATCAAAGAAGTGAATTTATATTTTGAGAGTTTACATTTTTAATAGGACAAAACATTTTTTCAAAAATATACATGACAAATTATTTTTGAATTATTAAGAAATGTTTTAATGGAAAAATTAGTTTGAAAATCACAACAGCTATTTCCCCCCCCCCCCCCAAAAATCAGCTCCAACCTTCCCCAAATAAGTTTTCACCAGAAAAGACAAAATTTGGACCGTCCTAGTCTAGGACGGCTCCACGGTTCCACTAAATTTAGTGGAGCCGTGGAAGGTTTAGTGGAGCCGTCCGTATAAAATTTTCTGTAACGTTCAGATTTTCTTTGCCTATAAATACCAACCCCTTTCACAGATTTTAGGCACCCTTTCACACAGAAAAATTCCTTAGTTCAACCCTCTCACACCTTTCATTCTTTTTGATCATTTAGATTAGTTTTCTTTTGTTTCAAGAGTGATTCAATCATCCACCAAGTGATCCTCTTCATTCCTCTTGATTAGCAAGAGAAGAACACAAGTATCCTTGAAGATACAAAGTGTTGTGATTCCTCTTCCAAGTGCAAGAGAAGAACTCAAGGTATCAAAGAAGATACAAGAGTTATAGTTGTTAGGTCTTTGTAACATTTGTTACAACCTTGATTGTATCATAGCATACATCAAGTTTAATTATCTTTTGTGAGTGTGAGTGAAGATCAAGTGTGATCTTATAGAGATAGGGATTATCTCTCAAAGCCATTGGGCTTGTGTGATTGATCAAGAGAATCAAGGGTCATTAGGATAGTGCTAGGATAGCGAGTGTTGATCATTGTGATCGTGTTGAGATCTTGGTGATCTCTTGTAGCCATTGGGCTTAGGTGATTGGTCACGTGGACCTTGGTAGATTGGTGCTAGCTAAGATTAGCACTCGACATCTAGCTTAGTGTCGGTAATAGGATAAGCGACGTGTACGGTTTTCTCCGCCTGAAGGGAGGTTGTTGATATAGTGTTTGAAACTCTCGAGTGTGGTACTCGGGGAGTGGAGTAGGGCGAAGAGGAGCTTCGTAGCCGAACCACTATAAATCCTTTGTCCCGGTTCGATCTTTCCAACTCTACTCTTTACTTTCATTAGTTAGCATTAGTTAAATTAGTATTTAGTTCATATTGGTGTTGATTGATTACACACAAGGTTTGAATCAAAGTTTCTGATGCGTGGTTTTGTAACCTTACAACAGGTTTTACCTCTCGAGGGATCTCAAGAGGCTTACAACCCCACCAGGCAGTGTACCTGACCGATGTAGTATAGTGTAGTGGTGAGTACGGGGGATTGATCGTTCTCCACAGGGAATAGTGTTCGTTAGGTGTGAAAGACTACTCTAATAGGTCTAAGGGTTGAGGAAGATTCTTTTTTTTATGTTTTTATAATTTTTATGAAAGCAAGTAAAATCTCGGGTTTGAAAGAGTGGGCGGAATTAGTTGCTAGTCAACTAACCCAAGTTACTACGAATGCA
This sequence comes from Artemisia tridentata subsp. tridentata, assembly GCA_021014915.2. Lineage (NCBI taxonomy): Eukaryota > Viridiplantae > Streptophyta > Magnoliopsida > Asterales > Asteraceae > Artemisia > Artemisia tridentata. Next base: position 17,519,894 of record CP139508.1, on the reverse strand, counting down.
AATAAAGTAAAATAACAAAAAATGAAGATGTTGGAGAGAAACTTATGTGTAGAGAAATGTGTTTACTTAGATTTCCTTACTCCCTGACTATCTTTTACCGGTTAATTAGTGTGTATTAGTCGCGTGGATGATGGGTGTATTCCTTAATACCATTCGTGGGGTGGCGTACTTACTTCCCCAACTCTACAAGCTCCTACTTCACTCCTATGTCGAGCCGGCTAGGAAGCTCCTAACATGGGATCACTAGAATTCGCTTGTGCATTAAATACAACCATAAAAACCTTTAGTACGCATTTGGTTCATGTTTCTTAAGACGTTCAAGCAAGTTACCGAATAGGAAGTTAGCCAGTTTTCTTAAGCCTAACATAGATAAACAATCATCCAATACAACTAACAACACACTAATAACCAATAATCAATAGCTAGGTTTCATTAGATCTAAGCAAACACAAGATAAAATTAGCCTAACATGTTAAACAAAAGACAAGAATAAGATAGAATCAAACAACACATAGACATATTGAATGATTAATTGATAACTTATCTTTCAATGTAACATGGAAGATCTCAAGGCAAAAAGTCTTGAAAAAGAAGCCAAAATCGTCTTAGGGTTTTCTCCCAAAATTCCACACACTAAGCTCTCTCTTAATGACAAAAAATTAGAAAACTATATATAGACTTTTGGATCTGACGGCGTCACCTTATGGATTGTGACGCCGTCACCTCGCCGCTTTTAGGGTTCCCGGGTGACCTTCTTGACGCCGTCCCTCTTTAGCTCTTCAAAAATCCATTCTGGCTTATCAAGGCTTGACGCCGTCGAACCTTGAACGTGACGCCGTCCCCTTTTGATTTAAGCCGTGACGCCCTTGATCAAGTTAAAGCGTGACGCCGTCAGAATTCACTTGCTATTTTCACTGGCTTATCATGAGTAAATTTCACGTCCACTTTTTCTTGCCAAGGCATGACGCCGTCTGGGGTAAATTGTGACGCCGTCAAAGGTAACTTTTAGCCGATTTTTGAGACTTTGCCGTTTTCTTCACTTTAATGCTCCAAAAACGTCCAAAATGCCTCCTTTTCTAGATTTCTCCCCAAAAGTACCTAAAATGACAAAAGGAACGATTTAGGGCGATATTTGATCAAATAAATACGATTTAGGGCTTAAATGACCCCTTAAAAGCGGTACACTTTTCGCCTCATCAAATACCCTTACACTTGAGATTTGCTTGTCCTCAAGCAAATGCGCTTTTATTCTAATCAAAATACAAGTTAGGGGTCATTTAATGCAAACATAAAAGTAATTACAACAAATAATCGTTCCACTTCAATCATAATAAGCACGGAGATTACATACTAGCACCTCACAAGTAGTGTTTAGATACTCACATCTCTCAAGTGTCATCAAAATAAATCTCATAAATGAAAACGGATAATATCTCTCACTACCTGTCATAGCAAATAGATTACCATAGGCTTGGGAAAGGATCGAAAACCTCCTCCACTAGGCGTAAGCACCAAAGATAAACTATCAAAGAGGGCTTTTAAATGGGTTATAACGTTAGGTGTAGGGAAAAGGAAAACACAGTTTTGTTGGATAAGGGATATTTTACTGGTGGCGAGTTAAAGATCTTGATTAATTACATGTACTATACAATGTTGCTAAGCCAAGACTAGACTCGATCTTAAGCTAACGAAAGAAAATAACAAAACATAACAAAAACATAAAATAAAATACAATGAAACGGGATGGTAGTCCGTATGTTTTTTCTACTTTTTCTTTTTCTCATTTTTTTTGTATTTTTCTTGATTTTTCGATTTTTTTTATTTTTTATTTATTTATTTATTTTTTTTTTATTTTTTTTTTTCATACACTCTTGCCCTACCATCCAAAATAATACATCATAGGGGCATTGCATCCCCTTACACTTGAACTTTTACATAACTTTACAAATTACTATACTAATGACTCGAATTAAGATAATTGAAAAACTTGGAGTACTTTTAAAACATTTAGCACATATGGGGGTAATAAATGATGTTCATCCCCATTACTCCATTATACTAGTACTTTACCCATGAGTCCCAATCGTCCCAAAACAATATGTACAAGGATATGACTCGACTTAGCAACCATGTAATCAACTAGATAATTAACTTGGGTTTAAACAAATGTTGTAACAATAATGCACTAAAGATGAGTGCATACAAGGAAGGCTAAGGCGATTTGGGTGTACATTTTAGTGGGGTGTAAACAAATTCTTCCTTTAAGTAAAATGCTTAAAGGTCGAAACGAAAAGATAGGCTCTGAGGGGTGTACTAGGGGTATCGTGTACTAAAAATGAGTACAACGCAAAGGGTGTGGGAGAATTACTTGACCAATG